>CATQJL010000316.1:75329363-75815925 GCA_958299035.1 Cylicocyclus nassatus
ACTGTGCCTGGAATTCCTCCCTTGAAGAACGCTGGTATACCGTAGAATCGGAGAGGTGCATTTCTGCGATCTCTCTATCTAATGTTTGCGGCATCACTACAAATTCACCCCCCTTGTCGCTAACGGAGATACAAATAGATTTTTTAGATTTCGCGCATTTCTTTAAAACCTTGTCGCTGTTCTCGCGTTAAATTAGTTTAGCGCACGCTCTTAAATCTCTGCAAAACTTCTAAAACTTCAGTTGAAAGTACGCGGAACTTTGTCAATAGAAAGCATCGGACCAGGTTCTTTATAGAAAGAGCGCGGAAATGGCGGCGACGGTAATGCTTTAACCGAAGGTGCGGGTTGTGGGTCACTTTCCTGTCTAGCTTTTACTCTCAACATATCGCGTAGTCTATGCAAGTTTCCCATAGCTCTAAGGCAAATGGAGGCGCTGATATTTTGTGACAGTGAAAATGACGGGCCGAGATTCAGAGACTCTTTTGCCTCTGTAGATGAATGAACGCTACAATAACAGTAACTCTTGCATTTTAGTCTTCTCTTGGATCTGGACTCTCTTCAGATTGGTGGATTTCGGGTAAGCATTTCGGATCGCGGTTCTCACGTAGTGAGTTCGAGAGGCGGTCGTACTTCAAGCGCAATTTGGTTTTGGCATTAGACCGAATGGTATCACAAATAGACTTCAATCCCCTCTCAATCCTCCTCCATACATTTTCAAGCAGAAAACGCTGACAATACAACTTAGCTTTACATTTCAATAACGTACTATATAAAACTCGTTGTCTTTCTTTGATGGAAATCTTCAACAGCATCTGATAAACACTTCTTATCTTCGGGTCATTTTCAGAAAGACCACAGGTAGCCCCTGTTTTCTTCCTTGCTTTAAAGCGGGAAGCAGTCCATTCTTTCTACAACGCTGGAGGAAGGTAACCGACTGTCGTATTGCAACAACTAAATTGAATTGGGTAAATTTGTAGTGATGCCGCAAACATTAGATAGAGAGGTCGCAGAAATGCACCTCTCCGATTCTACGGTATACCAGCGTTCTTCAAGGGAGGAATTCCAGGCACAGTGCAAAAAGCTGAACGATGTTTGGGTTAACGTAGCGAAATCTGCAGGATTGGAGAAGAAATTTATCAATAGACTGAAATTAGAAAACCCAATCTGTCCGGTATTCATCATCTGTTGAAAACGCACAAGATAACAGCGCAGGAAATTCACTCTATGTCCGCAACAACTTATAAGGTGCGCCCAATAATAAGCTGCGTTGGTGGCCCTACAGACAGGATTTCGTGGTTTCTGAATACGATCAAATGCCAATTGCTACCAAAAGTGCCATCGCATTTAGCTAATACCCAGCAATTCATAGAGCAGTTGCGCAATATGAATGTTGATCGAAATAGTGTAGTCGAGTCTTTCGACGTTACATCATTATACACTAAGGGTTGGGCTAGACTGCGCGGCGTACGCGACGTACGCAGCTTACGCCGCGTATGCTCCTATGATGAAATATACCGAGCGTACGCTGCGTACGCCGCGTACGCCGCTTCCCCGCGAAGTCTGGCTCAACCCTAACGTTCAAAACGATGACGCACTGCAAGCCCTGTCTGAGTTGTTAGACATGCATTATTCCAACATGGTCACTTTTCGTCTAAGCAAAGGCTGCATACTGGTCCTCATCAAAGAATGTTTAAAATGTAACATATTCAAGTGGTCTAGGAGCTATTATTCGCAGATCAGAGGATTAGCGATGGGACAACGTCTAGCCCCAGTCCTTGCAATTTGTTTTATGAGTAAAATCGAGGAACCAGTACTCGCACGCTTGCCATTGATGTATAGCCGTTACATCGATGACTGCTGCGTTATAACATCGACGCAGTCCGAAATGGACGAATGCTTCAGAATTTTGAACGAGCAGTCACGGCACATCAAGCTTACGCGAGAAATCCCGAAAGACGGATGGCTTTCCTTTCTAAATGCCCAAATAAGTTTGTGTGGTGATACCATTCGCATGAAATGGTACAGAATGGAAAGTTCAAAAAACATCTTGCTACACGCCAACTCAGCGCATCTGTCAACGACGAAACGACCCGTTGTGCGCAATATGTTTCGAACTGCTGTTAGTGTATGCACGGGTGATCAAGAACGACTTGAGTGTAAAAGGTTGGTTACACAAATTGCTCGTAGTAATGGATACTCACCACAAGGTTTCGCTGCGCTTCGAAAATTACAGACGGTAGCCACACTCGCGATAACAACAAAGTACCCTTGTGCATGCCTTTTATTTCCGATAAATTCAGTGCAGCCATAGAACAATGCCTACTGCGAGCACAACTGCAAAATGATGTTATACTTGTGAACATTGCGAACGTGAACATCAAAAAGCAGTTGGTAAGGAAAAGACTCTACGACGCAGAATGTCTGTCAAAGCACCAGGCGATTGCGCAAAGGCAGAAGTAGTGTATGAACTAGAATGCTTAAAGTGTAAGGCGACATATATAGGAGAAACGGGTAGATTGCTGAGCGTTAGACTTGAGGAACATTTGGCGGCTAAAAGACGAGCAAATGCGTTATCACTGTTAGGAAGACATAGGATTGAGACGCACAATGGCGATGAATTTGACATTAAATGCACTATCTTGTCATACGAGACAGAGATTACAGTAAGAAAGACCGTTGAGGCAGCGTGAATTTCTCTCAGAAATCCTAGCATGAATAACAGAAATGAATAACAACCGAACTCTTGCCTACCTTAACGATCTGTGAGCGATAGTCTGCACATATATAAGTGACGATCGTAGGACAGCACTCAGCGTCGTCTGTCTCTTCGGTGCGGCTAAGTAAACTCTACTGACTCTCACTAACACTACGGTGGAAAAAGGTTCGTTTTCTGATCAACATGTCTCAGTACGCTAAGTGCGGGACGAGGTCTAGACTCGGCAGTGCGGAGAGGCGTTTGGCGGTCTGGTTTCGCAGATATAACACTGCAATCTACTTTCAGGCCTCCGACGAAGACGATATTGTCGAAACGTAAGGCCAATATAGAATTCCACCGTACAAACCTGGCACGGCATAATATCATATAAAAATTAAAAAAACAATTTCTCCTGCATAAGAAACTAGCTTGAATATGAAAATTCGAGAAAAATGCAAAAAAAAGAAGTTGTAAATTCACTAAGCAAGAGAGCAAAAGACGTTATCAAATTTTGTACCTCAATTCACGAGTAAGCCGAGCCCTTTGCTCGATTTATGCGAGCAGCTCGACGGCATCGTTATCGCGAAAGTGCCGCTCTTTCTCATAATTTTCTTAGGTAAGGCACAACACTCTAAACGGCCTTTTGTTCGCGAAGTCTTTTAACGCGTTTGGGCTAGTCAAACTCAAATATAAATCTAGTGCGTCTACACGTGGAGTTAGGGTAGTCGTTTTGACGTGATGGATAGAATGAGCGACTGGAAAATATACAACTAAACTTCTGTGTTAACTTAATATACTTCAGAAGTAGCATTCGCCTAGCCCCAACTCTGAATTGCTTATTTGCTTAGAGGTATGACACAGGCTTTCCCATACTTGCAAAACTCGCAGCAAACGTTTTGCGTTGACTAGTGCAGAGGCAGGAAATTGAGCAGCAGTAAGACTGCTCTTCTAAATACTCTCTTCTTCTTCCGTACACTCCAACTGAGGTAGACGATTTTGGATGTTATATGATAGCGGGGCCCATAACCAAGCGGTCGCCCAAACAAAGCAAGAAAAGCGCTCAAGGAGGTAGCTCCGCGCACAGTTTGGATGGCCTGAAGATTGCAAGTCCGAAAACTGGGTTTGGGCAGACAAAAGGAACGCAACTGTGATGACCATAATAAACGGCGGATGACAATTCTGGACACACCAAAGCTCAAGTTTGGACCAGGTCTCTGGCACGGGGTGTGCAAATGTCAAGCTGGATATCGTTTTGGATAGAAAGCAGGAAATATCATGAATATACGTTTACATGTGCATACACTCTCTCGACATGTTGCTAAATGACTGACATGCAAAAGCACAATTCGCTCCTTCACATAAGTTTTTCGTTTTTACATAAATCTGTTCTACACTTAAGCTTAGTATGTATTAACATTTTGGCTTCAAGAATCTCTCTCCCCTTCCTATTGAAATCCGAAATAACAGTGACGCCTTTTGAGGAAGAAAGCTAAAATCGAACAACCTACGTAGCAGGCAGGATCCAGGGAAATACCGCAAAAATCGTTAGTAGCAAAGCTGAGTTCGGTTCACCCATGTCCATTTCTACCCTCCTGATTTGGACTAGTTTCTGTAGACCACTCTGTTGATGGGCGGAACCAGCGCGGACGTCTAAGCTTCTGGAGCAATTTTCTATTTGCTTGCATAAGAGTTGAGCGAATGCTTAATTAGGGGCCCCCGCTATCATACAGCATCAAAGTCTTCACCTCAAATTCAACACTTCTAGTCATGAAAACGCGCAACAGCAAATTGAAGGTATTTTTTAGCAAGTTTTTGCGCAAAAAGGATGTTGTGCAAAAATCTCTCAAAAGTACTAGGCTGTTGCATAAGTTCTGTCCGATTTTTTGCCTCATGTTTGAAGCAGCTGTTCTAAGAGAATTTCATCTCTAATTCGATACTTGGTATCATTGAAAAGTGCTTTCCTTGCGCTTTCTAAAGCATACCAGAATTCAATAAAATTCTTAGTGTACGGAGATCACAGGCCTAAAATCTCTAAGTGGCCGAGGTACGTTCTATCCCTAGAAATATGTCCTTGCGAGGATATCTCCACAATGCGCCCTTCAAGTCAGGTTCTTTCATTGGCTTCGGAATAAGGGTATGGAATGCTAGTATATGCAGAAGTTCGGTCCCATGAAGAATACGTCTTGCTAGTGAAATTTATCCTCGAACATAAATCTTTGGTATAGATGTTTTACAAGCAATAACTTTCTGCGAATAGAAGTAATCGACAAGCTCAAAGTTGGAGGTGCTAGGGCAAAGCAGGAGCTAACAGGGCCCATCCACCAATTCCTTTTCGGCGCTCACGTCAGTTGTAAAACGTTCGTAGTTCATAAATAGGCATGCACACATGTGCTGAAGCGAGGTCAAAAAGTGGCTAATTTTTTGTTCGGTGAAAAAAATCTCTCGGCAGCGCAAACCCTATGGGCTCTTTCATGTTGCATAATAATCTACGAAAATTTCTCTATCCATCCATTATTAGAAAAGATGCCTATCAATTTTCATAAGGGAGCGTTACCATGTCAAAAAAGACAGATTTGAAGAAAAACGCTGCGAAGTTTTTGCATTCTTGGTTCTTCCTTAACAAAGATTTGCGCAGATCTCAATATGCATTTTTTAGCCAAGGGACTGCTCAACACATAGAAACTAAGACCTTGGAAAAAAGTTGACTCTGAAAGAAGTTATGACATTTTAAACTCAAAAATTCAAATCGGACAGAACTTATGCAACAGCCTAGTATATCTCGCATAATGGCTTGTCTAACATCATTTTTCTGGTCGAGAACAACAACATTCACGCACATTGCTCCGGTCTACAAGTCCCATAAATATTTGGGTCAATTGCGAGGTTTCGAACAAGGAAAAAAGAACTTTACCTGTATGGGCTACCGACACTATCAAAAATAGTCAAGATTCGTCTAAGTACTCTCTTGGACAGAAGTTTGGGTAGTAATCTACCCTACTTGGCGGCATCGAAGCTGCCGCCATGTTGGCAAACCACGGAAAGTTGCCAACTCTACCGTAAACTCGCCGATGGATCGTAGGTTCTGATAATCTCGAGTAGTCTTACCCCGCAGTCCTCTGCACATGAAATCTTGATGACTGATAACCGCAAAACGTGGTATCGTCGCGGGCGTTCGAACCTGCATGCGTCAACCTCAAGCGCCGCCGCACTAACCATTCAACTACTAGTTCAATTTTGTTGTCTGCGGCAGCAATGATAGAAACGCTGCCTGAGTGGCGCCTGTTTGAGAGCATAATCAACACATTACGTGATAGACGCTGATTTGAAAAAACAGTTGATTGATAAGAACGAGAGGGACGAAATTGTTGCAAATGAGATTTGAAGCGCAAAATGAAAATTGGCGTTCTCTATGGCCTCATATTATCACTAGTCGTTTCTTGTGTATGCGTTTCTTGTGTATCAATATATAGGAGAAAAACCCATATAATGGCAAAAAATGATAGTTTTTCAATGGGAAGTAAATTTTTTTGATTCTTTTGCTGGCGCGAGTTGTGTGATATTGCCGCGCGACGCAATTTCACAGATGCCGTTTGCAAAGGTGCCAGCACCTCAAGCGGTAGGGGCACGTCGAAATGGTGGCACCTTGATCTCTCAAATGTGCACGCTATTTCTCGCGCTCTCTGACTTGGCGGCATCCCTCAGCGCTGAAATTTCGACGAGATGCCGCCAGGTCAGCTCGCGAAGTGCAGCCAGCACTTCGTGCCTACCTCAAAAATTTTGTTCAGGGGGTTTTTGTAATCTCCAATTGCCAAGTGAGGTTCTCTAGGGTCACAATGACCTGCTTGACCAGTAAGATCGTGGTGAAAAGGGTTTGGAGGGCAGAGACTTGAGGTCGGTGTTCCCGCCGACTTCACGTCAAGGTGAAGGCGACCTGACAGCGAAACATGCCGCTAGGTCAGAGGGATTACTACCGGTCCTGATGTAGATACCATCGGCACATTAGATAGCAGATAACATTTTTGTTTCCTAAAAGTTGAAAAAAATCAATCTGGAGATAAACTGTCCGCATCTGAAAATTAAAGCGTTGTATGGCACAAACTTCCAACACTTTGAGCGTGGAAAAACATCAACGGTCTCTTGAAGCAAAGAACAAAAATGAGGTTTGTGAATTTTTAAGTAAGGTATTTTCTGTTTTATATAGCATCTATAATTTACGACATTGTTTACGAAACAGTATAGAGCTTCGAAAGAAATCTTATCTCGTGATATTGCGTTAGGGCACAAAAACACAAAATTGTATTCGACATTAACACATATTCATATCCTCTATCACACTTTTTCTTCTATCGATACGTGGCTATTTTCGGATCTCTAGCTAGAGTTTTCGCTGACAGTCTTCTCGATATAACAAGAAGGAGTCAATGAGTCCGGGGACTAGTCCAACTTTTGACGCAAAGCAAGAAAGAAATAAGAATAATAACTTTTGCGCAACGCTATCTGACTAAACTGGGTGAAGCAGTTTGAAAATTGCCCTAAACGCTTCACGATTGACGGAAAATTGACGTTGAAATGTTACTAAGACCAAAGTTTCTCACATAATGTAGACTTTAAGACAAAAAAAACGTTGTGCTACGTTATGCGAGCTTGGAAACTTTAGCATCTAATCTATTAAACTCTAATGACAACGACGTCACTGCTAAAGTCGTCCTCATCCCACTAGTCGCTAGGTGGACAAATTCGAACTTGATGAGCACGCTGATTGCGCTAGAGCACGGCATCTTTAGTCCACAGTTCGAATCAACGCATTTTTCCTTGCGTTTTTTGGCTGTTACATGCTATTTGTTGTGTTTTAGCTGTGTTTGCAAACAGAATGGGCTTGTTGAATGATGTTTCATACTGCTGTGCTCCTATTAACTCCGATCTCGAATAAACTTGGAGTAATTATGCAAACGGGGAAATCGCGACTTCAAATTTAGTAAAGCAACTAATCAAAACATGTTGCATAAAAGAGGACTTACGAGCAAAAATTCTCAATTTTCATCGTTTCTCCAAGACTATGACCTGAAGAGTAAAAGAAATGAGCACAGCAATATAAAAAGTTCTTTTAACAAAATAAGTTTCAGTAATAGTCACAAAGACTTCGAAACAAAAAAATAACACGCAACGATTAAAAATCAAAAAGAAAACATGCGTAGACTTGAACTTCGAGCTGAAGAATTTGCGCTTTACCGCAATCGGCGTGTTCAAATCCAAACTTAAATCTGCCCATTTAGCGAGCTGGTTGGGGAACGACTATTATAGGAAAAGCTGGAAGCAGGAGCACTGCGTCAACTAACTCTGCAATTGGATTTTACAAAGATGTGGCCAGTGTTTACATCATGTAAATTGACTCAATGTAATGTTTGTAATATTCAGCTGTAATTCGTAACCATATCAATGAATAGGCTGTTGAAAAGTTCAAACTTGTTATGATGATCTCAAAGCTTTGAAGGCAGCGTCCCGACAAAGTGATGAATACTGCTATTTTACAGCGTTGCAATAGCGGACACCTCAACTATTCTATCACTAAAGTCTGGAACAAAAAAAAAAACGCGCTTGAGAAGCCTGAAATTCACTTCGGAAGTCTTCCGGACCTCGCCCTCTCATTCCGACACGCCCATTGACAATGCATTTTTCAGCGAATATGGACGTGGAGAACTTCGAAAAAAGTTTATTTCTGATATTTTCATGCGCTGAAAAAGCCTTATGTGTATTCAGCATGGCGAGAAGGCTCCAAAGGAAGGCGGAATACTGAAAATTGAATTTGTGTCGGAATACTGCCTTTATGCTGAGGCTTTGGTGCAAAAGGAATAAGTGGAATGAAATCAATAAGGACAAAATTTATCCAAATTATAGTTGAAACGACGTTTTGTCGTGCTGCCAGTGCCCTTTATTCAAGATCTTCGTGTTGGAGGCAGTGCCAAGGAAAGCGTGACGCATCGGCATGTCGAGTGAATCTATGCCATTATCCAATGTAGCACACACTTGCAATTTTGCATGCTTTCGAGGCGAAACCCACTAAGACTGTGGTCGGCACAAAGATGTATTATTGCAAATCGTGTGCTAAAACATGCAGTAATAACTAATACTTGCTCGTTTTGAGCGAAATTCTCAGCCGGTATAATACATTCATTCTGCCGTTGAAGCACTCACTTCTATGTCTTAAGTGTCCCATAGCTTCACTTTGCCTTATCGCAACTCTTGCAATTAGTGAAGCATTCTTTATGACTTTTACGCTATTGAAAGAGTGACACACTTGTTGCTGCTCTTACACAACGATACTAGGTGTCCGTGACCTTTTGAGATGAAACGTTTACCATCACCCTCGTCTTGGAACGCTGATTCCGAGTCTGACTTTCTTTTCTGCTAATCGTTTCTCTAAAAGAAGTTATAAAAGATTCCCACGTCAATGGTCGCTCAAGGGAAATACGGTCGAAACTTTCAAAAGAAGCTTGATTGAAGCGATTTAAAACTGAAAAACACAAAGGACTCGAACCTAAAACTGCATTTACGTGCGAGGCTATCGCACTAGCCACTACACCACATCGTAGCGATCTTTTGGCATTTCGACCATATTTCACTTGGTGTAAAAATCCTTCATAACTTTTTTTCAGAGAAACGATTAGCAAAAACGGAAGTCAGGTTCGGAACCAGCACTCCAAGACGAGTGTAATGGTATACATCTCATCTCAAAAGGCCACGGACACCAAGTACCGTTTAATTGTTAGTCTTTTTTGATTCAGCCGAAACGTGAAAGTATGAAGCGATGCTAGTTCTGAACAAGTAGGGAATATCACGTAATTCTGTCGCATCACATCATTAAAATCAAAGCGACAAATTTGGTCGTTTGAACATTATGGACACATTTTCAAATAGAAAAAATCTCAAAGACTTCATTCTTAATTGAGTCCACTTATGTAAACTTTTTGTAGCTAGCTTTTGATGAGCTCATACTCATGATCGAACATCAAGTGATGAATAATCAGCACAGAAAATCTTTATACTTATGGTCATGGAAGTATGTGGTTTATAGTGACTATCAAAAAACTCTCAATCTTTGATTTTTCTGCTTGTCTCTTGTCGGTCTTGAGGTACTATGGATAGGCTGTTTTCTCAATAACTGTTATCTTTACTTGAGATCGCTTTAGGTTCAAAAGAGTTTTGCAATACTGAGCACTAAGTCCAACTTTTAAAAATTCTAAAGTAATTACCAAAAGCTCAAAACTTCACTGTCGATAGCGACATGTACGCAGCTCACATAGTAATTCTTTGTTCAAGATCAAGCCAAAAAGACTGTAACCTCATTTCTTCTATGTTCTCTATCAATTTAGTCACTTGACGTAACAGTTGTGAACGAAATCAACGTTTTGAGAACTACTTCACGAAAGTTTTCGGGTATCAGTTATTTTATCGAATAACAGCTAACTCACCAGGACGCTGGAGACTTTTGTAGTACACAGGGATTTGTAACATTCTCAATGCTGTTTATGTAAGAGGGTAGAGAATTCTTCCTGATCGATGATAGTAACCAACAACTGTGTTTACTTCTTCTTTCATAGTGATTATTTCGAGAAATATTGTTACTGATGGTTTTTGGTAAGCCGAAAAAATTTATTTGTTCTCCTTCACATAGTCTGCAGCCTACATGACAATTGTTAATGCCTCTTCAAACGCGAAAGGTACGACTTTCATGGATCTCCTTGCGGAGATCCATGAAAGTCGTACCTTGCGGAGTCAATTTCAAGATACCTTAAAAACAACAAACTCTCTATACGAAAGGGAAATTCCTCCTAGGAAGACGCCCACATTGCACGTGTCTTTGAATCCAACAAATGAAAGCAGTGTGGATCGAGTAACAGTTGTCTGATACTTCAGTTTCCAAGCGGTCGATCAAGGCGGTTTTTTCCTTACACGGCAGTTTATTTGACCCTGCTGTTTCGTAAAAGCACAAAACCCTAGTAAGAAGCAAAGGTGAGGTTTCCTGCAGTTTTCGGCATCATAATTTGGTTGTTTACAACATTCGCAATCGAACTGATTCGATCACTTACCAGACCATTTTATTTAGCATATACTCCTACGGTCACAAAAATTAACTAATAAGAGGTCCATTTATTCGAAGTGGCCTTTTTAGGTGACTTCTATACCCTCTGAAAAGGAATGAAAAATGGTTCTAAATCTGTCTTCATTATCTGCTAAACGCTTCTAGACGCCGAGTCATGAGCGTTCTTGGGCTTGAAAGTCAATGCGCAACTCGAACAAAATTTGTTCAGAATTGTTCAAACGATATAAAGTGTTGATTATCAGAGCCATTTTATACAATAGGTAACTTCTGCTTAACATACTCATACTCAACATCTCTAACCTTTGATTCAATTGGCTTGGCTCCTGGAAGGCGGGGCTTTGCCTAATTAAGGCCGCTTGTAGTCTGCGTCTTTCCTGTGCGCGTGCTCTCTGACTTACACAGCTTTAATTGGGCCACGAAGCCCCGCCTTCCAGGAGCCAAGCCGGTTGAATCAAAGGGTACTTAAACGCTGAAAAGACCGTAACGTTGATTTTACCTCGATACTGCGTTCATTTTTTGCTCCAAAAAACTCATAAAACAGCGTCTAGAAGCGTGTACCAGATAATGGAAACAGTTTTTGAATCAGCATTCAATACTCTTTGGAGCGGTATCGGACATATTTGAAAAGATCACACTGACTCAACAGACTTCCTTAGTAAGCAGACAATGCCAATTCAATGGAGAGTTTCCTGCTTCATGTTATCTCCAACAACCGCGTTACTGTCAACCGGTAGGCGGGGTAATCCGACGAATCAGTTTTTCTCCCATCACGAAATCTTGGCCGCATTCCCAAAGCAGATTATAGCGTCAGTTACACCTATAAAGGAATCAAAAAAAAGTAGGTAGAGGCAGAGCATGTAGCAGGGACTCAATATCGAATAAAGAAAATTGCGGAAGTGAACATTGAGAGAAAAGGAATCGGTAATGACATCGGAAAACAATTGAGAGGGGGCAGTAGGAGGTAGAACATCAGTGCACAGTGTTTCATGCTTGCCCTAAATGAGATGATACCGTCAGCTTCTCGGTTCAAGTTTTGTTTTGGAATAAGTTGAGCACAAGGGTTGAAGCGTCTCCAAAGATTGATATTGCCAATTACTCACCCTAGTTGTAGACCTCTTCGACTCAAAGCATTCTGCCTTACGTTATGCGTCTGAGAATGAGTTGACAATGCAGTATTCAAAAGTTTTCGATATAGTGTCTTATCCGAAGGTTTCATAGTAACCTCTATTCTAAGCCAAAAAATATAGCTTCAAACCGTTTTTATAGAATAGCCGGAGTGCTGCTATTTTGAAATGGTGCCATCTTGTTTGAGTACAATGATGCCATTCCATGAATTTTTACAAACCCAAAGCAAGGCAAAACACTTGCGAATGCCCACCATCCAATTTATAGGCTTTAATCTGATGAAGATAACATGGCCCTAAAAAGTCCCTTCTCTTAGGCTAATGGGCACAATGCTTTGAAGAGTCAGATTCAGACTGCTGGAGCTTCTAAAGTCTCTTTCATGTGTACGTCTCTTCCTTGTAAATTCCACTCATGGCTTCTTTCTGGTATTGTTCGTGGCACAAGTCCTACCCTTACAAAGTCGGAATCTAATTGCAAAAACTTCCCTCTCAGAGAAATAATGGATCAATGGAGATGGAGGAGATGAGATGGATGGAAATAATGGAAATAATGGAATGGAGTCACATTTTCTTCGTGCTTCGGACAGAGTTTTACGCGATTTCATCGTCGCGATTCATCGCGACACAACTGTAACAATATCATACCGCTCTTCTTAATTTCGGGTGCTAGTTTTCGCTCACGACTAATCGTGACTAACTATCACAACGAAATACAAGAATAATGGCATGCAATGAAACTTGTAACACTTATATTGTCGCATGAATCGCACGATGAAATCCGTGAACTCTGCCCGAGGCCCTACCCGGCCGCTGCAGGAAAATATGAAAAATTTATAGAGAGTTTTACTGAAATTTTTTTATTGAGAGAAATTTTATAGAAAAATGTCTTTCGAACAATCGCAAAGAGTTCGATCCACGTGAAGATCAAGCATAATCAAAGAAGGTTGAAGCACTCAAGGGAAACATTTTGTCTACAAAAGGTTTCCTTCATACTACGCCGCAGGACGCAGCATGCGCGGCGTGCGCGCAGGAACCGCGTTGAAAATGTACGTTCACTGCAACGCTTTTTCGCTGGTTATGAATATTTGAACGTGAACGTGCAGGAGATATGGAGATACATACGTAACCAGCGAAAAGGCGTTGCAGTGATATATTTTCAGAGCGCTTCCTGCGGCATAGTATGAAGGAACTCAGATATCACCACTTCAAACATCTCAGGCACTGCCCGTTCAAACATTTACAATACCACTCTCATAACGTGCAAAATTTCCGTGAATGTCGCGAAATTCCGAAATTTCCGCGAATTTTCCGGAATTTCGCGAAATTCCGGGAATGTCGCGAAGTTTCGCGAAATTCCGGAAATTTCGCGGAATTTTCGGAATTTCGCGACATTTTCGGAATTTCGCGACATTTACGGAAATTTTGCACATTCTGTGAGCGGTATTGTATATGTAAGGTTGCTGTTTCTTCCGGTAGCTGAAAATCGTAAATCAAAATTTAGGCTTTCATGCCAATTTTGACATTGACTAGAATTACAAAAACTGAGTTTATGGTTGCAGTTGCAAGATATGTGGTAGAGAAGCACCTAATGGGAACAGCCCATGTTGGCAAAAGCATGTCAGTTCGCGTTTTCCTCGATTTCTGGCCTTCGAAAATGTGGCAATTTTAAATACATTTGAATGTGATGTGGACACTATTATGAGATATGTTTCTTGAGCTGAATTTTTTAGATTGCTTCCAAATTCACAAGGATCGAGTTTTTTTCTTGTTCAAGTGCCACGCAAAGCTTGCTTCGCTCTATCTAAATCTCTTTAAGGGGTCGATATGCTAAGCACGAAAATACCGCTCGACCCGCATAACAGAGCCTTACATAGCAGACTTTTACAAGGTTGCAATCAATTCACGGAAAAAGTTTTCACCTTGACATTGAATGAATTATCTGCAAGTTGAATAATCCCACTGACCAAAGCCCCATCAAGATTTTACATTCCTATTTTCTAGTCCTTGACAGATGTCATCTTATCAGTACTCATTCGATTTCTCTGGGGCTAGATTCCAATTTGTATTCAACTGAATTTTGCTGAAGATAAAAGGATGGAAGTCGAAGTGGCTAATCAAAACAACTGTACCATTGGATGTAACATACGAACGCCAAATCTGTCTTCCTGGCTCCTAAACACCTTCGCGGACAAAGTTATGAACAGCTATATTACAAGAAAATTGTACATGCGATAGACACACCATTATTGCCTTTTTGACTCACCTTTGAGTGTGGACTATATAAAGTAATTTAAATGCATGCTGCCCAGTCTTAGGCGAACTATAATAGTTACTAATAGCTAATAGTTATAGCTAAGCTAGAAAATGTTAAATTGTAAAGTACTACCCTAATTTCACGCGTACAAGGCGCGGGGGATTTTTTTTCCAAAAACTACCAGCCCGAGTACGCCAAAGAACTTCGCAACCAAAGGACCCTATGCCTTGCTGTATATTGCTCAAGAGAATCGTACGGCATAAGGATCGCTTTCCGAAATAATTTAAAGCGGCTGAGGGGCTCAGTTGAAAAATCGAAAAAGGTGCGCCTTGTACACGTGAAATTAGGGTAGTTGACTGAAACTAAATTGTCATAAAAGACTTTGTTCCTGTTTTTAAAGATTTTTGTCGTACGTCGAATGCTCTATGTTGATATCAATGACATAAGTATGATCTGTGAAACATAACTATAAACTCCCTCTTTCGATCAATGGCCACGCGTATATTATCTTCAGAGCGCATAACTTTGCAGATACCGCTTTGAAGATCAAGCATTTCAGATTTGTCTCACTGTAGATCGCTTAGCAAATTCCCATTGCTGAAGTTTTTTATGCTCTCCATAGGCATGCTACGTGTGCAATGAAAATAAGCACTCTTGAAAAATGAAAATGAAAATAACTTCTACTCTTCAATTCATCAAGAACTAGGTTATGCACTCTATAATAGACGTCCCATCTAGTCACCTCTGTGCGATGTGTGTTACTGCACAATCTCGGATGAGGTGCTGGGCTCCCGCCGTGCCGTACTTGCACCAAAAGCGCATACGGCTGAAAGTCGACGCCAAACTGCCCGTTTTTTTGATTTTGGTGTTATTTTTTTGTTTTTAGCTGCATCGGTCTAATTTTCAATAAATTATTACCTTTACACTCATGCGTTGTCGTTTTAGATCGGATATCTCAAAATTTATTATTTCTGATTTCAGGTAAGGGAGGCAAACGGGCAACCTTGCAGGCTTGTGAAGTAAGTGTGCTTTGCGATGCTGAACAAGACCCATAGAAGTCACAAACATCGCATTAACAGCAAAAATTTCCGTTGGAAGCAAGCTTCTTTCATTGAAACTCGACAAACCAGGATTTTCGATAGCAATCAAGAAGAAGTTAAAACTCGTATTGTGTAAGAGACACTCTATTCTGTCTACAGACGACGATACTAAAAAGCACACTTCACAATTCTGCAAGATTGCCCATGTGCCTCCCTTACCTGAAATCGGAAGTGATAAATTTTGAGATATCCGATCTAAAACGACAGTGCATGAGTGTAAAGATAACAAATCGTTGAAAACTAGACCGTTGCAGCTAAAAACAAAACAAAAAAAACCAAAACTTAAAAAACGGGCAGATTGGCGTCAAATTTTAGCCGTATGCGCTTTTGGTGCAAGTACGGCACAGCGGGAGCCCAGCACCTCATCCAGGATTTCAGAATTGTGTGCAGTAACACACATCGCACCAAGGTGACTAGACGGATGACGTCTACTATACAATATATCACTGATTCTCGTTGCTGTAACGGAATGGCATTAGTTTAAGAACAAATTCTCTGATAGCAGTCAAAATATTCATTTATGAATTGTCATTCAACGTTGTGTTCATTGAGGGATTGGTCATACTACTTCGAAGAAATCCAGATACAACGAAATGCGTTTGGTTGAGAAAGAAGCAAATCAACATTATGGAAGGTTTAGAATAACTCTAAGCAATCAGCTAATAACTCAAGCTGCTTTGAACTTCGCAAGCAAATGAGCAAGTTAATCTTTAATTTTATTTATTGTTTGTTTCAGATGCAGTTGTCTTTTTCTTTGGCTGTTGACAAGTTATTACACATTTGCTACGAATTACATCGCTGATTGATTTTTTGATTCATAAATTTGAGCCTCTTGTTTTTTAAGGTTATGCAATACACGAACTCATTCCCACGAAGAGGCATGCATATAAAATTAGATGAAGGGGGTCTTTAAAAATTTAAATTTTCTGGAAAATGGTTTCCCTGCAAAACCAACGTCTAAGAGATGTATGTAGGTGATCACTTGTGCTGCGATAACGAAAAATATTGAAAAGACTGAAGAGCAGCTTTTGATTTCCTGACTTGATGGTTTTGAGGTACGTCAAACTTTGGATTGGAAGCATCTGGGAATCTTGAGAGAAGAATTTAACAGCCGATTGATGTAAGCCCAGTACAAGAAGGTTTGATCAAGGAAGTACAGGTTCTCATAGGAAGGTCCCTTCGCCTTGTGAGAAAATTCTCGTATGGCACAATCAGCTTCATATTTCCAGATAAGAGGGGAGTTAAACGGAAACACAGGGCTAAGATAAGCTTTGACACATTTGCCTTACCAACATCGAAATTTTTAGATGTTTGAGTTCTTATGTTTAAGGCATGTTTACGGATGAACAAGTCTTGATTTTGTTAGTTCCTCATTTTATTGTAGTACTACCGAAAAGCTGTATCAATATTTGTCATCTGTTAGCAATTTACAGCAAAGTTCAAAAGTCATGCACTATGTATAAAACATAAAACAGCTGTCTACACAGTCTAGACATCCCCACGAGCTATACTGCCACTTTCTGTAAAAAAAGCACCAAAATTGTAAATTGTGCGTGAAATTTTGCCGATGCTTCCATGGGTCGTGTTTTGAGCACATTTATGCATTTTAGGGCCGCAAACTAACATCCTCGCTGAGACGAGGAACACAGCTTACAAGAGGGCTTCATATCTTGCTGCAACGTTCTCCACGTGTAACTATCGCAAGATTCTATTGCCTTTTACCGTAAACAAATTCAACAAGCGCAAGAGGTTGTAAATTCGCATTTTACAACTTACTATATGTTATCCAGATCCCCGACCATCGACCGCCTTTATTGATAGTCATTTTTTTGCCCTGAAATTATTAGAAACTTTCGTTGTACTGACCTACCTCAACAATGTTGAGCATATTTCCAATTACAACGGATGAGTTTCATAAATACGAAGTTTTCGATAAACTTCAACTTTTGATTTGTGGTTCATCGCAATTTTCGTGTTTTCGATACACATTTATCAAAAACATGCTCAAAATCGGTAGGGTAGGTTAGATGATCAGTACGTTCCTATCGATTTGGCAGAAAGAAAAATGACTTTGAAAAATTAGTGTCGGCGCCGGGGTTGTTAGTGACCATACAAGTAAACTCTGATATGGTCAATGCAGTCGGTTGTTAGAGTACATATCGTGGTTTATATATTGGAAATAGGGTTTATATATGTACGACCTTCGTTCCATATTCACAAACCAAGGAATGATTGCGCAGCAATAAATTTGTTTGCTCTTTGCTTGTGCTTTCTGAATCAATAAAAGTACGTATGAAAATACACATATATACATATAAATCAGCTAGCAAGCCGGCTTTTTGAGCTCTCTTATTCGATATGTCTTGACAGTCATCGCCCTATACGCTGTTTATCAGGCTCCCGCCAGAGTGCCGAAGTTATGCCAGCGCTACGCCAGCATTTCGATCGATACACGTGTATTTCGTTGGGGCGGGGCTAGCTGGGAGCCTCAATGATTCTTATATTGCACTGGTGTGAATATTTTTATGCATTAGCTTTGACCCAACAAGAAAAAAAATATATTTGAATTAAGAATCTGGGAAACACTTGTGAATGACATATCTACTCACTCTTCTAGCCTCCTCCTACATTTCCATCAAAAGTGCAAAAAAAACCGCTGAAGTGCGCAGACAACTTCTAAGCCACAGTTTGATTTACGATGTTGTCCACTTACACACAGCTTCTATTATTCTTTTGAGAAAAGGTTCCTAACTCAATCTGAGTTGTATATATTTGATGATAGCTTAGAACGCTTATTACAAAGTGGAACTCAACAACTGCGCACCGTTTTCAAGTAAGTTAACTGCTTTTGTGGGAGAAAGTTTCATGCATTTCGACCTTATATCCTACGATACCACCTTTGAGTGTTAAGGTGCTTACGTTAAATTCCCTAACAGCAAAAAACTTATCCTGACGTTATTCCAATACTTCAACCCATTTTTCGGATAGTTACATACATGTTGTTCTTCCATATTAAGTAGCATGTTAATCTCATGTAAAAAGTGCATAATTTGCTTTTGACATGAGAGCTAGGAACGAGGAACGCATTGAATTATAATAGTTTGAGCTAACTCCAGGTTTATATGTATACAAGCCTTTGTTCGGAAAGCCAGGCTGAGTTAAGTGCTTTCCCTCGTTAGCTTTCATAATAGTAAAAAGTGCAAAATCTGATATTTAACCAATATCCAGAAGTCTTATTGCGTGCCCGCTCTGAGGCATATCTTACGTTAAGGCTTGATACATACCTCGCTGCTTAGGTATGGACAAAACCAGCGAGCAGCGAAGGCAGCGCTGCTCCGGCTGATCAGCGCTGCGCTCGGCTGCTTCTTGAGTGCATGTTGAGTGCAGAAACCATCAAAAACAACTGCGCTAATGACGAGTTTTATTACGTCAAAAAGAAGAGAATTAGCATATTTTAAGTTGGATCTGGTCCATACTTTTATGAGAAGTTCTTCATTTTTCATTTTTCATCACTAATTTTAGAATAGAAAGGTAGCTCATACGAGCAAACTCAAAAGAGCAATTCAAATGTATTCATTCCATTCGACCCTGATAAGGCAATGGCTGTCCCAGTAGTATGAAAGTGTCCCTTAGGCAATGACATGATTGCAGTCCATTGGAGGCCAAATTTTATCTGATTACGCTTTCAGCTCTTTGAATTATTGCCAATGTGTAGTCAGTATCAAAATTACTTCATTTCTCTTCATGTTCATGGAGTATGTCCCTCCAGTGCGTCTTAATATTTCCCCATATCCTCTGAAACCCCAATTAAACGGTATTAGGTTGGATTCATAACTTGCTCACGCAATATAAAGACGGACTCTGTTTTCAGAACGCTAGTCAGAGCTTGAAAATTGCTAAAAATAGGTAATTTCGAGCCAAAACAGCTGTTGCAGCTCAAAGCAGCTGAGATCAGCTCAAAGCAGCTGCGATAAGCTCAGAAAAAGTGAACGTAACTCAGCTGCAAATCTAGTTGCAGCGCTGATCAGCTCGAGCAGCGCTGCTCAAAAATGACTCGCTAGGTATGGACACGACCTTTCATATTAGCTGCTGCAGCGGGAGGCAGCAGCGTCACTCCGCTGCAATCAATATGCACAAATCGCATTGCTGCCACCGCTACGTATAAACACCCGACGCTAGGTATGTATCAAGCCTAAAAGCAGTGCTTTCCATCATGGCTCCTGGCCATCAAGCTAAGTATCACGCAGCTTCCAGGCCAACTCAAGATACTGATGGATTAAGGGCTTATTATGCATGGTTAGTCTGCTGGCCTATTGCAAACACTAGTTTAAAAAGTATTTTCAAGAAGATAGAGCGAAGTTGTGAAACATCAAGTTTCAGTTACTTTGCTTTTATCTTTATGTATTCAAATTACTGTTCACAAAAATATCTTTCAGAATGAGGGTTAACCTGCTTCTCATACTAGTTAGCTACAGCGCAGCAGACAGTATCATTCAAAGGATTGATAAAGCACTGAGCGATGTGCCCACGGTGGGCTATTTATAATAAGTTGTTAATGATTTATCGTACACTGTGCTAGACCCTGAACAAAGCTGAACTTCTTGCCAACTACGAGATAATTCACGCGCATGAACCAGAGATTGAGCAGCAGCTTCAGCAGTCGCAACAGCAAGTGGAAACCTTGCATAGACTAGAGGAGGTAAGCTGTAAAATTTTCATGGTAACAAAAAAATGATTTCACTACTAAAAAAAAGAATTACAGGAAGCGAGACCGCTACAACATAATGAAAATGGGTTCGACACTATTGATTATATTAACAAACAATCACCCTTAGGAGACCTCTTGTATCAAAGTGACATAATTCTGAGCACGTGAGTATAAGCTTTCGATACAAACGTTTACTTTACTTCCTTTTCAAGTGAACAAGCGCGAAGGATTGCTGAGAGCGACACAGTTAGTGAAGCGATTAGAAGGAAACGACAGGGGATTAACACTACAACATATGATCAGTTGTGGCCGAATGGCAAAGTGCCTTATTCATTTTCCTCCGAAATAGGTAACCGCAGATTGTGCAAAGTGCTCATAACGAGATTGAGAGTGTTTACAGATCCGAGAATGAGGAGTATTTTTTTCAAAGCGGCAATGCTTTGGCAGAAGGATAGTTGCGTCACATTTTATCAAGACCCTGAAAGTGAGACGAAAAATACGTTTTTTTCTGAATTCAATATCTTTCCCTTAAGATGAGGACCGAGTTGAAGTGGTACTGGGGGATGGATGTCAGTCATATGTGGCAAGATTACCAAATAAAGTACAGCAGATATTCCTGGGTGCACCATGCAGATATGTGAGTAAATTTTGCGGCTTGAATGTAGCATTTTTATGCGTAGTATACAACCAGCTTGCAAAAAACTCTTAGTTACATCTACATTCGCAGCGCGGTCCTTAGCGACCTTGCGTTTCTTCAAAAAGACCACGTTATTTAGACTACAACGCATCAAATAGAACAGGATTTGTTTGCGGAGAAGTTACTAAGAGCACTCTTTCTAAAAACACTCTTATCTAACATAGCAATATGCAAGTAGCAGTCACTGTGCTGTCAAAATTTTTGGTTGATATCTCATTAGTAGAAAGTTAGCACCTGAATAAATAGGCTATGTAACATGTATACAGATTGGTACCGCTGCACATGAAATCGGCCATACGCTTGGAATGTGGCATGCGCATGCAAGACATGATCGAGACGAATACCTTGTCATTAACCTAGAAAACATCCCGGTAGGAGGACTTCCTCTCTCTTTTTCTGCTCAGCTTTAAAGAAAAATCTTCTAGGAAGCTAACCACCAACAGTTCAGAAAGGAAACCACGAGAACAAATGACAACTATGGGGTCCCCTTTGATTATGGAAGCGTAATGAACTATGCAGCTAAAGGGTTTGAGATCCACAATGTTATGGCACGCAAAAGTTGAAAACATTATTACAGCTGGATGATTCCTGAACTTGAGAAGCAAAAAGATAAATACGCTATGTATCCCAAAGACATTAACTATGTTGATACATTGGGATCACATTTCGTTTCCTTCTACGACAAACTGCTACTAAACAAAATGTACAAATGTCTAGGTATGTCAGCTTTCTTCAAAGAAAGACAGGTTTGGATTGGCGAGTATCAGTATAGGTAATTGCGAGCAGTTATTACGCTCACCAGAGCAGGAACGACTCAAACGACAAGTGTATTCAAGATTCGAAAGCAGTCTCAGTGGTTCGAGAGGAATCTCCGGCTTACGTGGCTCACAAGGCTCCCGCTTCATAAGTGGTATTGGTGGCAATGGCGGTAGCAATACTGGCGGCTCGAACGCTGTTCCGCTGCCAGGCATGGAAGGCGGCTCAAACCCCGGTGGCGGTGGTAGCATTGAGGGCTCAAATGTTCATCCTCTTCCAGGCAGCGAAGGTGGCAGCAATCCTTCAGGCCCAAACTGGTGGAACGACTGGTGGAACCATCTCCCTGATTGGTTAACGGGTTTGGGTTGGGACTTACCCGGGACTATTGTACCTCCAACTACGACTACCACAAAAACCACAACTACCACACCCACAACTACCACAACCAAAACTACCACAACCACAACTGCTACCACACAAGCACCCAGAACCACAACTCCAGTCACCACCACCACCACTTTTCCATCCGGTCCAAGTCCTCTGCCAAAGTGCTTCAATGGCGGATACCCAAGCCCTCAAGATTGCTCAAAATGTGTTTGCCCAGGTGGATACGGAGGACGGCTCTGTAATGAAAGAGTATGTGCATCTTTACATATTCTAAGATAATGCAACAAGCAAGCATTTTAGCCAGAAGGACCTGGAGAAGTACTGCAAGCCACCACCAGTTTTCAAACTCTTTTTATCACAGTGGGCTACAATGATGTGCATAAAACAAGTGACAAAGACGATTTTCTATGGAAACACTACTGGATACAGGTGCGTGACAAAGTGGAAAAGTGACATATTGCTGTAACAATGTCACAAAACTGATGTATTATAGGCCCCTCCAGGAAGAAAAATCGCAGTGAAAGTTAGCACTTTTCCAGAGAGAATCTCTACTCCAGGGTGCTTTTGGGCAGGTATTGAGGTAAAAGCGCAGAAAGATCAACGTATGACCGGATATAGGCATGTTGTATCGATATATTTACTGCGCACAATATATTGTACATTTTAGATTCTGCCATCCTTCTTGGTCAGGAAAGGTATTTTACTCACAGAGTAATCTTGTACCTGTCATGGCATACAGCAAAATTTGGCCAGTCAAATCAGTACTGCAATATCGCATGAGTAAGTTGATTGTATACAATTAACGTTTTTGTAACAATAACTTTCGCTGTCTTGTTTTCAGTCTGATCGCAGGCCGACAACAGTAACATTTTATTGTCAACTTATCGACAAGGTCGCCATATTTTGTTTCCGCTCATTTTGTAAGAGATGAGCTACTGATGTGCTGAAAAAAGAATAAAGGTTAAGTTAATGTGCACACTAAGCAAACAGGAGCAAAAACACAGGCATCTGCAGTTAAGAGCGACTGTGGATTTTTGGATGGAAACATCAAATTGTCCTTGTTGCTAGTATCTCCGACTGATTTTCCCTGACTGATTCACCTTTTCTCACATATTCAAGCTGTATTCCTAACTACTGCATTATTCCTGCGCGATCTTGAATCAGATACTTGCTTGTCTTTCGATATGGTTTTCAAACTGCTGAGGTAGTGGTCGTAGCGGGTAGAGTAGATTCAAAAAACCTGAATTCATTGAAATAAGCGGTTTTTGTCCCTTAGAATCTTAGGTCGTTTATCAGAGCAAGCAGCAAAATCGGTCATAAAGCTTAACTTCTCATCTTTGAGTTTTTCCTAAACCATCTTGTTGTCCTCAGACTACTACGTAGGTGAAATACGTGACTGTAAAAGCGTTGATGATCCGTCTGCCTTGTGCAAAACTCGCAGCATTGGCAAGACTAACGAAAAGAACTGATTAGAAGCACTTGCCTATTTGCGTCATTGGCTTCTCTTGGCGTATCCGATTTGATAACGGATCTGCAGCATCTAATAATCGTATACTGCAAAGAGTTTCCTTTGCTAAAAGCTAAACTACACAAGCACTAAGGAGAGTGAGATCACGCATTCGTTAGTCCAGAAAACCCATTGATTGAGTGCGATCAAATCAAAAACGCGATCAAAATTTGCGCTCGGAGACACCAATAAAAGGCTACTAGCTTCATGGTGATATCAGGTTTACAATGAAGTTCTGCAACTTTTTCCATCACTGTGTAGACCAATGATGAGATGAGCATCGAACGATGCCGATTTCTGCCATCGCATGTAAGCGTTGAGTAATAGGTTGGCATGCAAGTGCAACTTTTCTCCTCTTTTGTATTTGGCACATTTATTCCTTGGTATCATAATGACTGATGTAAGCTATAAAAGCAGCCATTTCGGGTGACCTGAAACGATTCTCTTTTTGCTGTAAGCAGCATTGTTATTTACAAGCCTAATTTCAAGTTACTGCTACTCAGTACTGTAGTCACTCTCTACAAAATTTATCTCTTCAAGCTCGAATATTTTTTCGAGCTCGAAATGATTGTTATCTGTTCTTATAAAACTAAAATTACCAAATTTTTTGCAAAGCAAGAGAATCAAAGTTTTTCGTGTTTACACACTATTAAGTAAATAGGAATACTCCAACAAATAAATATCCAAATTGTAAAGAAAGCTTTCACCACACCGTGTACTTCAGTTGTCAGAAGCTACTTTCGAAAAATAAAAGTCTAGAAATGTCATCACCGTGCCAGTGGCTTTCTTCCTTCGAACGAGTTTGAAAACTGTGGAAGCGCAGTAATTACCATATCGAAAGTTATATTCTTCATTAATAACCTATGAAACCATCCATTCAAGTTCAGCTGATGGGACAGTTCCAGACTTTCTAGACGTTTTCCCGTTTTCCTTTGCACAGTTCTACCCTTTTCTCAAGCATGCCACGTGCACACGCCTCTAGTCGAACTTTTCAATATTTTTATCTTTGGACACTGCGAGAAATTTTCTTCACAGGTTGTAGCCAAAAGCTTATCATGCTGCACAAATCTTCAGTAAAAGAAGCACCTTTCGTGAAGGCCTGAGACGAATTTCATTGACTACATGCGGGAGACAGCAGCTGCACCCTTGAAGTTGAATGCCCGTTGAAGCTGTTGTGTCCTTCACTTCGGAAACACTTCGACTGGATTGCACAGAAGCAGGAAGGAATAATTTATTAGAAAATAATAGTGCAGGAAAAATAGGAGAGGCGATGAGTGAACAATGGACAGAACGGTAGAACTGACTTACAAGGGAACGATACTCGGTGTCCGTGTCCTTTTGTGATGAGATGTATACCATTACACTCGTCTTGGAACGCTGATTCCAAATCTTACTTCCATTTCTGCTAATCGCTTCAAAGATTTTATCATGGATCGCGCGGAGTTTGGCTGCCCAGTGAGATATTGTCGGAGCACCAATGTCGTAGGTGCGCTGTGGTCTAGTGGTTAGTGCGATAGCCTCATGAATTGATGCAGGTGTAGGTTCGAGTCCTTTTGTGTTTCTCAGTTTTGCGTTGCCTCCATTAACCTTCTTTCGCATACTCAAGCTAAGTGAACGCCCTCACTCTTCAAAAAATGTGAAATTTTGGAAAAAATGACTACTATTTGCGCTAAAATGTATCCAATGGTCATAATTCGAGTAAACTTTCTCGAACAATCTTAATTGAGGCAACGCAAAAGTAAAAACACAAAAGATTTGAACCTACACCTGCATCGACTTATGAGGCCATCGCATTAACCATTAGACCAGAATGTGGTCGCTGTAGAGGCCATTCCAATGACCTTATTACCCTTAAGCGGCCAAACTTGAGTCAAATTCCTCCATAACTTCTTTCAGAGAAACGATTAGCAGAAACGGAAGTCAGATTTGGAATCAGCGTTCGAAAACGAGTGTAATGATATACATATCGTCTCAAAAAGCCACGGACATTGAGTATCGTTTCCTTGGTAGGCTATGAGTGAGCGCCTTTTATAGCGCCCATTTCCCGCAGTTTCTTCATCCTTACAATCCCTGAATGACCACTAAGCAGTTCTTTCAGAACATTTCCTCGAAGCTCCTTGGGTATCACAACCCTTTCGGCTGACATCAAACATTGCTCCACGATTGACAATGTCTTTCTTCGATTTCGAAAATGTGCCAATTCTCCATTTACTTCTGGCTAATTTTCTTTCTGCACGTAAGTGAGTACTCTTCTAAGTTCTGGGTCCTTCGTATAGAATTGCACATCGATACTGTCACTGGTAGTTTCCTAATGCAATTCTTCAACATGTAGTTCACGTCGTTCTCAACGGCAGCTATCACGACGTCTTCTTCGGAATTATGATACTTTTTCATTAACCGTGACAAGCCATCTGCTTGTCCAAACTTCGTAGTTTTGACATACTCTATGTCAAATTCATATCCTAGCAAGATTGTAGCCCACCTCATGAGTCGGTTAGCGGAGTAGACTGGAACTCCTTTCTTATCACCGAAGATGGCTAGCAGTGGTTGATGGTCCGTCAACAATAGAAATTTTCGTCTAAATATGTACTTGTGGAATCTCTTGATTGCGAAGACAATTCCTAACGCTTCCTTTTTGGTCTGCAAATAGTTCTTCTCCACTTTCGTGAGAGACCTTGATGCATGTGTGATCGGCTTTTCGGATCCATTAGCATACCTAGCGATATCACACAACCGATACCATAGTCGCTTGCGTCCGCTGCCACGACGATCTTCTGCCTCGGATCATGGTGAGCAAGGTTCAGCTCACTTGACAAAGTTTCCTTGAGCTTTTCGAATGCTTCTTGATGTGTTCGTGTCCATTCCCACTTCGCATCTTTCTTGAGCATCGCGTCCAGTGGCCCACGAAGATCCTTGATCCTTGGCATAAACGCCGCATAGTACGTTATCATGCCAAGAAAAGCTCTCAATTGATTAACGTTCTTCGGCTCATCCATCTTCTTGATTGCTTCGATCTTCGCTAAGTTCGGTCTTCTGCCATTTCGATCTACTATGAAGCCGAGATATCGTATTTCTGGCTTGCCGAAAGAACAGTTTTCTAACCGAATCCCTGAATCCATATTCGGCTATCCTTACAAAAACAGCTAGCAAGTTCTCCATATGTTCTTCTTCGATTCTTCCACATACGTATATCGTCCAGATAAGTTGCTACACTTCGCAGTCCGTTTACCATTTTATTCATTATTTGCTGGAGTATCCCTGGTGCTGTCTTTATTCCAAAAGGCAGTTCATTGTACTGGTACAATCCTCTATGCATGTTTATCACAACGATTTCTTTCGCTTCATCTGACAACTCGATCTGCAGGCCAGTGAGTTGTGGGGCGTCACGTATGCGTAGCCTTCACTTCTGGATCCTTTGATCTAGTAGTCGCACCATAGCTTTCCACGTACACCCATTGAGCCTCCACTAGCGTTCTTGACAATCACGTTGGTGTTTTCCCAATCGAGGAGCACCCATGCTTCTCCAAATTGATTCGTTCAACAGTGTGATGTCTCATCCAGTATCTAGCACGAAGTTAACTGGATGACTATTCACTTTTGCTTCGATATACATGCGTGTCGAGTTGAGAACCACTATCGCATTTGCAATCTTCGCTACGCTGTGCACATGACGTTTTGGTTTCGTCCAACTTCTTTTCTTATTGGTGTCGCTGCTTCTGTGGCTTCTTCGTTTCGAATCTTGCTGAACAAGTGCTTTTCTCTCCGCCACTTGTTCGCAATACTTCTCTTGTGACCTGTCGTTTTGCACTTCTTTCAAAACCATAGCTTCGCTTTGCATTCCCTGGCGAAATGAGCTTTACCACAGTTCCAGCATTCCATCTTTTTGGGTTCCTCCTTGCTTGTTGCTTCGTCAATCTTCGTGCAACCGGCTACAGTCTCGCTATCCTTCTTGAGACTGAGGAAGTTTTCGCACTCTAGGTACAATTCGTGTAGCGACATCTTTCGTCCAGCCTTGTACTCCTTGACCAGTACGGCTATGAGCGGGGTCAAGCAAGGGATGTGGCACACGATCGTTGGTTACGACCCCCCCCCCCCCTGATTGCTGTCTTAATAAGACCCCCCCCCCTTGAACTATATACCTAAGATAGCATTACCTGAGAAAGAGGTCAGGCACAAGTCTTTCGAAAACAACCCCCCCCCCCCTCCAATGAAAGCCCTCAAACAACCCCTTCTTCCTCCTCTTAACCTCTGGACCTCAAAGTGTGACGTTCTGGAGGACACCAGCTTTTTCTAGAGAGTTTCAGATTTCTGAGAGCTGTACGCCCGATTTTCTGTGACTGCACTTTACAATCACACGTAATTAGACGGCTGATTTTGATCTGAATGGGCATATTGAAAGGGCCATAATTTTTTATGGGTGGGGCGTTCGGCTCCAAATTTCCAGTGTAGTAAGAAGAAGCTATGTGCTCTATACTCATACCAGCAATGGAGCGCTTTCTGGAGCCGCAGCTTTTCAGCCGCAGCTTTTAAGGGGGTGTGCCGCACCCCATTAACTATATCAAAAAAAACATTTTTAGCGGACAGTATTTATATGAATCGATAGCCTAAACCTTGTAGATTCCAAAAGACTGTTTAGAGCCTGATTCGTCTTTTTAGCTCTGAGTAATATTTGGTGAAAGCACAGCGATCAAAAGCGAAAAGTGGGAAACACGAGATTTTGGTTGGCTTCTAATTCCACGTTTGCAGGTCTTCTAAAGCGGGATTCCTGAGGTGGACAAAGAAGGAGTAGTGCTTTGTCTTGAGTGCAAAAACGGATAGCTAATCACCTTTGAAACAAAGTTAATCATCTTGAATTTGACCATTTCATTTAGGTAGCCTAGTATCTTGAATCTTCAGAATTCGCTCACACTTTGTCTACAGGGGTTAATTGACATGCTAATTATGGATATGATACAAATATCATGTTATCACTATTATCAGATTACCCAACTACGACCCCCTCCCGTTTTGGCTCCTCAATACAACCCCCTGGGTGTGGCGTGCCGCGCCCCACGCCTGACCCTGGCTATGAGTCGCTGCCTGATTTCAGCTTTTTTTTTTGGCTCTTCAGGCCAAACATCTATAACAGGCATTTGATTCCATCGCTGTCAAAGTCATGGGTCTTCGCTTTTTCGTGCACTCGACCGGTATACATGAGGTAATCTTTGGAATCTGATTTCTCCAGTTTAGACACTGGTACCGCATATGAATTCCGAAATCTTCACGTCGAACAGCTGCTTCAATGTTTCGACGGTTTCTTCGAAATTAATCGAGGTTACCTCCTTTGGTAACACTTGCCTCTGGTATTTTTCGAAACTCTCCTTGTCCAATTTCTCGCATAGCAGCCTCACCCTGGCACTCTCTGTGAGCTGCTTGGCATCTTCGACGAAGATTCCTTGTAGCGCGCGTACCATTTGCAGAAACATTCGTCCGCTTCTGGGTCGAAGTAGAACTTTTCGATCCGATTGCTTAGTGCGGACATCATGTTCGGAATCTCCGTCGAAGTGTTCTGATTCTTACCTCCAATGTGCATCAGGAACATCTCCATCATCTCCTTTCTTTCTTCTTTGGTCATCTCCTTGAAGGCCATCATCATCTCCTGGACGTCTACTTTCACCATGTCGATCGATCACTTCTGCTTACGAAACTGCTATTCTTCGATAATAGCCGCACGTCCTGATCGCCACTGTTGTGTCCTTCACTTCGGACACACTTCGAATGGTCTGCACAGAAGCAGGAAGGAATAATTTATTAGGAAATAATAGGACAGAAAAAATAGGAGAGGCGATGAGTGAACAAATGGACAACAGAACGGTAGAAATGATTTGGGCTACGAGTGAGCGCCTTTTATAGCGCTCATTTCCCGCGCACTTTGAGGTTGCGATCGACTGCGTGAGGCAAATCACTAGGAACAACTGATCAGTACTAACACAACAGAAGCCAAAGGAAGTTATTTTGCAATCTGAAAATTAGAATTATTTTGAGAGTTTTGAAATATGTGTGCACCAAATTTTTCGCTTGCGCACCCGCAATATATGAAAGACATATAACAAAGTAACATGACAAATTGGCAGCGTTGGCTACTTGAGTCGTTCGACTTCTCGAATCCACATCTCGAGTTGTTTTAAATCTTTTTCTTCTTTCTAAGCCCAACGAATGAATCTTTACTGATGACACCTAGCTACCTTGATCTGCAGGATCGTCTCCATGTGCGATTCTGCTTGTGCACGTCTCTTTTTGCTTCAAAGCGTACTGTCGCAGCTCGCGATCGACCGCTCCTCACAGCATGTGGCCGGGAGCACCGTGCTGCCGCGCGTCTCGGTCGTGAGCACGGTCGCCGCGCTTTACGGCGGCTACCTTGTTCGCTCCGAGACCACACCATGTAGGCACGCCCCCAGCCACCGCTATAAATAGCGCGTACGCGAGCCTGTACGGCTCTTCTCTCGTCTTACCATCTTACTATCGTCGTTGTGCTGCCGTCATTATTGATTGGTTGGGTCTTTACGATATCGCTGTCGTGTCTGCATCCCCGTGCCTACCGCGCTTGGATGGATTGTTGACGTATTGTTCGGATGTGCGCGCGAGGGTGGAATCTCATGATGAGGAATATCTCGAAGCGCTACGGTCGCGCAGGATTTGTTGGGAGCTTAGCTTGATGTTGTTGGTTTACATCACGGGGTCGGTGTTGCCGTGCCGTAGCTGCTGCCTTGGCGGCGCGCGGCCGGCCTGTGGGTGGCTCCCTTGGATGCCGGGAGTGTGTATGAGTGTGCTAGTGTGTGAGTGTGAGTAAGCAAGAGTCCTCATCGGTAGCCCGGGGTAGAGTTTAACTCTCCCCGTGGTAAGTATGTTTACTTTTATTCGTGTTGTGTATTTTTATGTATATTTGTTTAGTAAATTTGTATATTTTTATCGTCTCGTGTCTAGTGTAGGCGTGCCGCGCCACTGCGCGTTAGCGCGCACCCGCAGTGACGGGAGTCCTTCGGGGACAGGAGCTGAGGCGTATGGCAGTCGAGCACAAGGTGAGGGGGCGCAGAGCCCACCGAGCCGCAACACGTACCTTCAATTTTAAATCCTTCGCGGAAAATTCTCATCTTATCATATTAAAGGAACAGTTTGCTCATATTGTCCCATCACAATTTAATAATATCAAAACTTAAGTGCACCATATACAAAAAGAGAAGAGCTACAAAAAGTTTGCAGAATTCAGTTTTCAATCTATCAAGGCGGTTGCAAGCTTAATTGTCAGGAACTCGTCTTCGTTAAAAAGAGAAAGATTTACAAGGTTAAAGTTTACGTTGACAGATGCACATCTTTCTCCTCCGCCGAGAAGAAGAGAGGAGTTGCGAAGAGAGTCCATTCTTGCTTTGGTGATCTGTATTTTTTGTTGTCTGTTTATCTTTGAGGGGCTCTCATTAATGGCTGATAAGTAATGCCCTTGAAATCGAAGTAGTTTCCTAAGGGAGCATCCAGACCGCGCCGGTTTTCGCTTTTGCAGCCAGTAGCTGCTTTTGCGCCAGTTGCCGCTATTGCAGCTGAAGCGCAGAGTGTCGGATTTTGTCCTTGGAGCGTCGCGAGAGCCTGTTGGCATTAAATGCTAGGCTTTTCTTTTGCCACTACTCTTTTGTTTCCAAGGTCCTCTTCTTTCCGTAAGTAATTCATGCAGTTCCTACGATGCTGGAGTAATCGACTCATTGTCGAATATTCAATTTGTCTGCTTCTTGCTGTAGAGCTGTTTCTTTAGGCAAAAAAAGTGATGAACGGCGCTTTGTCTTTCATTCATTTCCAGGCTATTCTTTTACGGTGTTTGGATTTCGTAGAAAACAAAGTTTCTTTGAATTTGTCTTTAGTTTTGAAGCTATGCTACTTCTATCCTGAGTCATCGGGTTGCGGACTTTCCTTGAATGTAAGTGTGAACTTGCTGAAACTTCGTGCAGCATTGTTTTTCGTATTCTCTCGTTAACTTTATCTTTAAAATCAGGGAAAGCCCGCATTTGCTTCCGTACAAGTTTGGGAGCTCGTAAATCTTTGCGGAACGCTTTTTTGCACAGCTTTCGTTTTGATGATATTGCTCTGCTGTGTGGTTCTGCAGGCAAGGTTTTTCGATGTCTTTTCCGATTGAATGGAGAAGGAGAAGGCACCAATGACTCCGCTTTGGAATAGGTCGTTAGTCAACGTAGTGAAGTATCAAAAGCAAAAATAGTACAGAAAATTTGAGTTCTGCATTTAAATCGCTCCTACGATGATGAAATAGCACAAAAACAAAGAAAGTACATTCGCAACTTGCTCATCCAGCATAGTAAATTAGTTTCAAAACGAGAAAGACTTCGAAACGCCTTGCCTTGCAATAGCTCTAAAGCGGGATTTAGACTGAAAGGGTTTCACTGGACAATGAATCGATTTTTCCAGCATCGTAAACGACCGAAAAAACGGAATCCAGATCAAATGAACCATATCTGCAATGAATTACTACAGCAAAGAAGAGCACTTTGAAAACAAAAAAGTGATGACAAAGGAGTCGAAAAGCCTAGCATCTAGTGCCAATAGGCTCTCGCTACGCTTTAAGGACAAAATCTGACACAATGCGCTTCGGCTGCAATAGCGGCAACCGGCGCGAAAGCAGCTACCGGCTGCAAAAGCGACAACCGGCGCGGTCTCGGCGCGGTCTGGAGGCTCCATAACAAGGTAAACTCTCCGAAGGCTGCTTTTAGACACTGATTTCAAATTTGTTCTTTAGCTGCTAAACCGTTCACTGGACGAAGTTGCAGGCTATCTGTGCTGACGAGGCACTGAGTTTGGTATTGCTGCAAGATGAAGAAAATCGAGTCATTTCTGAAACTATTCTCCAATTTTTTCCAGATCATTAAAATTTATTGAAATCTCTGTGGAGCAATCAATTTTGAGAATTTGCACTTATGGCAAACACACGTCATCAAAAAGTTGACAATGCAGTCCAAAAACAGAGAAATGACTCTCTATCTTCGTGCACATTAGGAGATACGACTTTTTAGTTCATATACGTCTTCTTGTAAAAACCTTGCGTCAGAAGGTTTTCATGGTTAGTAATAATAATATGAACGACTTATCATAAGAGCTAAATACAGCGTTCTGTGTAATTCTGCAAAATTTCAAAGTCACTTTGTCTTTCGGACTTATAAAAAACGAAATAGTAATCTAATTTTAAGCATGTTTCGCTTCTATCCCTAGACAGATGAAGTAGTGAGCAGCAGGCCACTCCCGAGGCTCATCAGTGGGGAGGAGTATAGTGGTAGGGAGACAGTGGAGTGGCGACTACAGTGGATTGTGTGTTTATATAGGGAGGGGTAGGTCACAAAAAAAGATCAAAGCTAGAAATTCAAATTTTTAGAATTAATATTCATGATTATTTTACTAACAAAAAATTTCGAATTCTTCCCTGTATATACTATACGTGTACGTTATCTTACATATAGAGCTGAATGTCTGTTTGAATGTCTGTATGTCTGTATATCTGTTTGTATGTCTGTCTGTACGTATGTTCTAGAAAATTCCATTTTTGAACCTATCCGGACCAAACCTGGCACACATACACATCCCGACCGGGCGGGTGTCATAGGCTACCTTTCGTCATCGATCGATATCGATTTATCGACTTTTATCGAATTTCTTGCGAGTTCACCTGCGACTGGGATTTGGCACAGGGGGTAATCGAGCATGCTGATTACGATACAATATTAGTTTTCAAAATTATCCATTACTTTTATCGACTGTTCCGGTTATACAAAGCTTATGTTATTCCACATCTCAAATACTATTCGCGAGTTTGGATTCCTTCCCGAAAAAAAAGATATAATGAAGATTGAAAGAGTTCAGCCCACTTTTATCCGCCTGGTCTTCCGGTGAGTGTGAGTGGTGGAACACTAGTTGATATTCCAGACTGTCACCTACGCTCTAATAAATTAGGCTTGCCTCCTCTCAGAATTAGACGCATGATATCTGTCCTAGTCTTTTGTTTTCGTATTCTTCGCATGATAATAAAATTAAAAGCAAGCAAATTATGGATCTTCAAACCTCCTGGTACGAGGCTAGGTGGCTTCAATCTGCATTATAAACCTATCAAGCTACATCAGTCTGGAATATTCAACTACCTGTTCTTCCGGTGTGCAAGATGGCTTCAGCGCTTACCCGTTGATATTGTGCCAGCGCGTGGCGGTGAAGCCTTCAATAAAAAATTGAAAAAAGCTGATTTGTCTCAATTGTTGAGCAGATGATACTTCTTTTTGATTTCGTTGCGTTTCTAACATCTGTGTTCAGTTAGGGTTTAGGTCTTTACGGTTATGGTTGTTATGGTTTCCTTACGGTTGGTTCTGAGGCTTGATTTTCTTCGCACTTCGTTTTTTTTCTTTTTTCTCCTATTTTATTTTTCTCCTCTCAATATTCCTCTTTCTAGATCCTCGCTTTTGTACATGCGCTTCACCATCTCTTTCGTATCACTTCCGTTGATGTTTGGGTTAGCTCGTTTGGGCTTAAAATTTTTGCATTGTGCAGTCTCTTCTATGGGAGTTTTGTTCTCTCCCCAGAGTTTGGTTGGGCGGGTTTTACCAATATTACTACCAATACACTTGCTCACGACATACACAATTGCTTATGTTTGAATAAAAGCATTTTTGCTAAGAGCAGGGGCATGAGACAGACTCCGTCGAACCTTTATACCTGCGATGACTTCATATTTGTCTAAACAAGCTCACTCCCTTTCTATCCCCAGAAAAGATTTTGCGGGCTGGACTTGTACTGATTCAGTGGGGTGTTTGCTTGTTTTTCTTGGTGCTAGTTGTTTAATGTGATGCTTCATTTCTCTGTTAAATGGACACGCCTTGTGCGAATCAAATAAATAAATCAATGAATTTTCCGAATTTTTATATGAAGTATTTGGAGGGCAGTAACTGAGCGAGGAGGAGATGGTTTGAGTAGATTCAAAAATTCAATGTAGTGCTTTTGACTTAGACAAAAAACCCCGGAAACTACCCACTCTTTAAAGTTTTTTACTCTTATTTTTAAAGTTCAATTTAGGCTACCTTGCGTAATAGCTGGACTTCTCGACATCCTCCACGTCTTCGTGGAAAGCGTCTAGTCCTGATTCGCCAGCTGCTGATGTTGGCTAGTAGCAGCTGGTGATGCTGATGGTCTTCTCTTCTGACGTGGAGGTCGTAGTCGTAGGATGACTAGTCGAGGTGATAGGATCTCACGCGAATCGACAAGACGGACGATAGATGAGTGGAGACAAAGCTAACGCCTCCAAAGTTTCGTGATGGAACCTTCTTACCACGAATGATGAGGATGCCATCACTCATCTGTTGCACGTCCTTCTCCTGGACTTCGTTTCCTGCAGAGCAGCGATGAGATGATACTTGATGTGCTCTGCAGCGTCGAGAAGAGCGTGGAGATCGGCGTTTGTGGATACTGTCCTGACCTGTAGATGCAGAGCATGAGGCAGTCTCCATGGCATGTCGACCGGGCAGACGTGTCGTTTTTGTCCAATCCGAAAGGCGCCCTGACTACCCTGACATCGTTCTTGCTACCACCCGGCGCCGTAAGCGGGATCCTGTACAGGGTTTTTTCTATGTCTTCTTGCTGTCTGAACAATAAGATTTGTTCCCCTACAAGAGCAGACTTACTAGGTCTACTCTTGATTTTTAAGGGCGATCGCTGACCCGGGTGTCGAGCGGGGAGAACCGCCTAGCGACCGGAAAACCAGACGGCGGCGAATCGGTCCTGGCCAGCTCTTAGCTAAACATTCGGCCGAAACCGGAGATGTCCAAGTCATTCACAATCTGGGAGTATACCTAACAAAGTATACACTTTTCTGTGCATCGCAGTTCGACACCCAGTGTCACCCAACTCCACGTTGAGGCGGCCGACCATCGTGAGGGAATAGCAAAGTGTACCAAGTGAAAGTACTTTATCTTTTTCTGGTATATCTATGGGATGAGGCGTAAAAGTGAATTAATGTATTTGTAGCTATTTTTGTTTTCAGGTAAGTAAAAATGAGATAAGGTTTAATTCTGTGCGAGAATAAGTTAATATTTTTAAGAGTTTTCTCTGTGTTAGAATCCATTTTCTTTCTGTGCTTATAATGGTCCCTGTTTTTATGGTTCCTTTAGTACTATCAAACTAAAAAGTGGAAGTGATTTTGTATGGATAACTGGATTTTTTATGACAGTGGTCAACATGACCTTTATATTGTCGCGAAACCCAAAAAGAGGTGGTGTAACCAATAGTTAATCCTAAATAATTCTTTGCTCATTAGAACTTCCTGTCTTTATTTTAAGGAAGATTAACAAGTATGCTTACCTCAATTTTATTTAGATTACAGTTATCCTCAGCAAAATGTTTATATACTATCTTTTCTTGCTTTTTTGGAAATGCCCTGCTACGTTCTTTGATTCTATCACTGAGCTTTCTAGTAGTGATGTCAACGTATTGCAAATTGCAAGTTGCCACACGTAATACAATAAACGACATTTTTAGACTGACATCTACTATGATTGTGTTTATAAATACAAATTTTGAAGCCTGTAACTCCAGAAATCACATAATTATTGTGGGTGATTTTACATACTATGCATGAGGATTTACAATTTTTGCACTTATTACTATTTCCAAAGTCCAGTAGGTTATACGCACTGGAATGCAATACTTTGAAAGTAAGATTTATTTTGGCATGTGTTTTTGTTTCGTTTTGAGCCTAGATCTAAGATATAGATCAGGATGCCAGAGGGCGCGGATCACCGACCTACCGATCTGCAGTAGCGGGAAGAAAAGCCCGCGTTGACCCCTTCGGCAGAGTATACCTACCGAGGGTCAGGGAGGCCTCAGAGTGCGTTGAGGAAGCACTAGTGGGAGCTTAATCCGTCGATGAAAGGCGGACCTCCCCTTAGATAGAGAGTATCCAGCAAGCCTGCCGAGGAGGTCAAAGAGGGTAAAGCCCGCTGTTTCGTAGTTAAGCTTGTTCAAGTTACACGTTCTTGTTCTCTTTTTGTTCGTTGCCTTTATCTGAGATAGATTATTAGTCGTTCGATCGTGTAATGTATCGATCCGGTTGAAACCGTTATACCACTAGACCACCCCGCTTACAAGGGCCACATCTTATACCAGAGGAAAGGTTACCTAAGAGTTTGAAACTTTTGCTTCCTGGGGTGGCACTCCCAAAGAAAATAATCCAGAAGAAAATAAGCCCTAAACCCGAATAATTCCAACTAGGCAAGAATTCATGTTCGGCTATTCATAACTTTTAGCATAGTTTAAATTTTCCAATTGGTTTCTTTAGCAGCGTTCAGCATTGGTACAAATATTTATTCCGCAATATACAGACTGACGTTTCGGCAAACTCTCCTTCTTCAGAGTCTAAAAATTCGAAAACACATAAGTGAATTATCCGATCAAACACCTTATTGACTAGAGAAAGGAGCCCAACACTCTAGGCAAGCAACAGCACTGTTGTCACTGTTGCTTGTCCAGAGGGTTCAGCTCTTTTCTTAGTCGATAAGGTGCGGATAGTTTACTTACGCGTTTTCGACTTTTCCGACTCTGGAAGAGGCGAGTTTGCCGAAACGTTAGTCTGTATGTTGTGAAATAAATATTTGTACCGATCTTGAACGCTGCTAAAGAAAGTAATCAGATCCAACTAGGCAAGATATAGCAACCTACCCCCTTATTTTTGAGACCATACTAGAAACTATGCAAAATAAACAATTCTTCTGTGAGTTGAAATGAACACCAAATAAGGCACATAGCTTGAGTTGAGCCAAATGTTGCTCATGACCAGGGTTGAGCAAAAGATCAGGCACAACTCCTTCAAAATGACCCCCCCCCATGTGGAAGCCCCTAAACGACCCTCCGCTTCCCAAGTCTTCAGGCTATTATATTTTGAAGAAGACCAGCCTTCACTGCAGGGTCTATTTTTTGAAGTCTGTAGTCCCGACTTTCTGCGATTGCACAAGCACACGCAACTTGGCGGCAGATTTTAGTTCTGGATAGTCCTTTTTTCAGAGCTATAATTTTCACAGGGGTGGAGTGTTTGCCTTCAAATTTTCAATATAGCAAAAAGAGGCTTTGCGCTTAATACTCATATTGCAAAGGGGAGATTTTTGAATTTTGAAGGCAAGTTAAGAGGGTCAGGCGCAACCCCTCTAAAGCTCAGGCGGCCTAACCTTTTGAGGGGTTGCGCCTGACCCCACTAACTTGATTTCCGAAGAAGCTTTTCTACCCAAGCTTTATTTCGCGTTCAATATTTGAAGATTCCACAGTAAGTGTTTGAGCTTGATTCGATTTGTTTCGGCCGTGCTAATCCGCGGATTGAAGCACTCAACGTGAAAAACGCTCCGGTTGAAATTTTGGCAGCACTTCTTACTTCACTGTTTGAAAGCGATATGAAGCCCGATTTGTAGCATAGAGAACATTACTTTGTTATGAGTATACAAAAGCTGACTTTTCTCACTTCTGAAACCATGTTGATCACGTTTGAAAATCACGCTTTTTAGACGTTGAGAAACACTAGAAACTGCAGTAGGCAATGGTTCGTTGAGCGCATAGAGGTAATTTGACATGCTGATTATGGAAATGATACCCACTTCACACAGCAAGCTTCCTTGTCGACCTCATATGTCAAGATAGAAGAGATGAAGATTTAAATTTTGGCTGAGACTTTCATTGTGGAAACAATCAGTATGCTGTTTATGACCGTCATATCTTTGTGTGATCGCGATATCCACCGAGTGTACCTTTGTATTCTTAGCAATTTTTTCTTCTATGAGGTTTTATTTCCCCTTTTGATGCGTAAAAATGAGCAGAGGTGGTAATGTGCTTTTCAGTGGATTTTTGCTTCTTCTTTTTTTGACAGCACCGATGTAGAAGTCTCTTCGCGGGGATTAGCCGTTTCAGGAACTCCGAAGTCGGTGAACCCCCTACCTTGAGGTCCCCCCTGCCACTCGCCCAGGGTCTCGGACGGATTCGTCCGCCTCGAATTAAGTCGGTCAGCCAAGCCCTGGTTCTATGCCAGAAACTGCGTTTGGTTAAGGGAAAAGGATTTCGGTGGGGGACTATTTATCTTCTGAAGAAGGAAGACGACCCGATGACACCAGCAAGGGACTCTCTCAAACATTTGCTGAATTTTCGTTTTTTTTCTTTTTTACGGTGCACCCTTGTGTGTAAACAAATAAATAAATAAATAAATAAAATACGACCCCCCAGGTCGGGCGCGCCTGACCCCACGCTCAACCCTGCTCATGACTTAAGTTGAACCGAATATTGCTCTAATTTCGAATACAATACGTCAAAGTCTTGATTTTCAAAGATAATGTTTGTTTGTAGTATGATTATATGTTAATTTTGTATGTGGGACAGTAATTATAGTGTGCTCTGAGATTATTTAAATTATTATTATTATTAAACTGATTATTATCATTATTAATTGTTTATTGTTACCTATTGACAATGCTTTAAGGACATCAAAAACTTTTGATATGTTTTGGCCTAAATTTTTGTGTTGACGATTTTGTCTTTCTTATATTTGTTTTTGTCTTGTACGCTACTTTCTTTCCAAAGAGGCTCTGTACTTTTCTAATATGTTACTATATGTTACTACATGTTCACAAAAGGTTCTTCCTTCTAAATTTGTTCATTTTATTAATTTATGTATCTCCTCACTTCCCTTCTTAGCAATCGCAAAAATAGAACTCTATAGTTTGATGTCCGCCGTCAGCGATTCGCAATCTTTGCAATCAAGGGTGTTTTATGAATTTGTACGTATCGTAAATATAATAGGGGCAAAAAGTTTGAACTCATGCTGGATGAGTTTCTTGATCAATGGGTAAATTATTGCCTTTAATTGAAAGATTGGAATTCAAAAAATTTTCTATATACCGGGAGAAGCATAAAAATCCGCATCCGCTGGGTTGGCCACTACTAGCTGGCATTGGTGCCATTATTTTTGCAGTACAAATGAGTGTTTTAAAATAGAAATTTTGAGATGTGGTGGTATACAAGTTTATGTGAGTGAGAAAAATTGCTAGTGATGGTTGTGATGTTGCGTGTTCAGAGGTGTGCGAGAATAAATGTTTCTCAAAAGGTATTGTAAGCATGTTTCAGTGTGAGCTTTTGTACGGGGGGGGGGTTAAGTATTTGAGTGTACTAAGTTAGTATGAGTTAAGCTTTTGGTCCTGATAGGAGGAATTGGCGCTATTTTTGTGCCGAAGAAAAGAATAAGATACGATTACAATAACACTCACAACACAGAATTCTATTTGCATAACACATAAAGGAAAGTATTCATATTTTCATGCCAAAACTCGGGAGATAAAGATCAAAAAAGAAAAGATTGAGATTGGCGAGATTGACAGCTAACTAAATATGCATTAGAAAGTAAATACTAATTTTCTAAAATTTTAGTTCGATCCGGTCTTTTTGGCAAAATGGTTACAAAGGGACTACCCGGATTGGCAAGGCATGGCCATGAATGAAGTACTTGCTTTCAAAATACAAAAAGATTGTGCAGTAATCGATCTTCTATACATCTTGTAGTACGCCTATCTCATGATATCTCACCTCCCTAAAACGAATGGAAATTTGCATATTGAGAATGTCAATCTGCTTGGATTAGCTGAAGAAACTAACAAAGAAAACCGGGAGCCGTGTTGTTCAAACGCTAGCAAAAATAATGCTTTAACTCCTGTTCTTTATTTTCTACTGAGCCGAATGAGTCATCCTCTAGCAAAGCTTCGCACACGACTCTTAATTATTTCGCATGGTCTAGCTGCTGACGGCTCCATTTTGGCTTATAACTACAAAATTCTTAGAACTCACTAGATTTCAGAAAAGGCCTGGAAATTTCCCAATTAATGTTCAAATTTTAAACAGTCTATGCATGTTTGTAGCACATATAACGCTCTACATAATGGAATGATTGTCTGAATCTCGTCTTCATCTCTTCGTAACTTTCATCGCCATCACTGTCTTATAGTTGCAATCAGTACAGTACACATGTTCCGGTGAAGTATGATGTTTTCCTTAGTGCCTGCTGCTGATTTTGCAGCTTAGAGTCATTCACTTCGGAAAATTTCAAGGCTTTCATTGTTCAGTGGCTCTTTTGATCTAAACATTGTTGCAGTCTTTTTCAACCTGGATTAGGCGAAACATTCCAAGTGGAGCAGCGCGTCCGCACCTTTAGTGGCTCAGCGAGACAGAGTAGAATGAGAGACGCAGACTGCGAATCTTTGCGAAGCGGGCTCCGCCAGTCCATTTTCCGCCTAAACTGACCTGAAACTTACTACATAATACAAATGCTATGTCCAGCAACTCATTCTAAAGTAGCTGTTTGCCTTCTGATTAGAATTTGAACCGGCAAAGATTTGATTCTTTCATTTTCGTTTAGGTCAGAGACAATGGTGTCACTATAGCCATATTTCATTGGCTTTTGATAACGAAGTAAACTTCTGTGTCATCACTAACTTTCAGTTGTGCGTTGAGGAGGAGGTCCAGGAATAAAGCTTTTTGCGAAAAAGCCCTATCTCTTGTCCTTCCCCTAGGATCTCTGCGCTATTTCCACCCAAACTTGGCTTTGCGTTTGATGTGGGAAATCACATCCGAGCATGTACGTAACCGCATGCGTTTCGTTAAGCGGTGTTCTTTAGCAAGGCTGACTCCTTTGTGCGCGTTGGGAACAATATGGTCGGTTTGCGTTGTTTACTAACATGGAAGAGTTGTGTGTGAATAATGCATTTTAGATTGTTGACGAGGCTAAATGTTTGTTACGACCTTCTATGTGTGATCATACTTATTTCGTATAATCGTATGAGCTGAAACTTGCTTGTGCCATGAAAGTTACAAATAAGGCCGATAAGATATAGATTTGCAAATTCCACAATGTTATAAATGTTTTATTTTATTAAATGATTCATTTTGATTGTAAAATTGAGCTTTTTGCCACTTTCTTTTTTTCCAGGTTTCTGTTTTGTTTTCGTGCTTGACACGTTTTTTGTCTTTGTAATGGTCTAGATGGCCTCCCTATGTTGTGAAACTAATGGATTCAAAGTTCTATGGTCAGGATCAATGGAACCTTTTTCAGCTTTTTTTAATAATTCAGTTCGATAGTTTATACAGTGACCGCCAAAAAGTTGCGGACAAGTTGCCCTCCTTTTTTAAGGGTTCATTTTCGGATAAACCAGGATGAGAAAACGATTGGATTGCAGGAGAAGATAGAGCTCTTCAAGAGCTACAACCCACACATTGCGCTGTTTGGAAAACATGAACTCTAAAAATTCAAAAAAATCTTTTTCTAGAAAAATTCCGAAAATGGCCGCATCACAATGTCGCGGACAATTCTTCGAACGCGAAAATTTTCTTTAGGTCTTTGTTTGGAGCAAAACCAAAAGGTTTCCGGACGGGTAAGCATACCATATCAAAGAGCTCTTCGAGGACAACAATTAGGTAATGGTTACTTCCAAAAACGCGAATTTGAAATTTGTTCTGCTTTTTTCAAAAAATAAGTTCTCTTTTTCTCGTTCAAAGCAAATTTACTCACATGGAAGCCTAATCAAGGCATCCCAACAGAGCTGTTCGGATAATGGATGGTATGCAAATGAGTAGAGCTTGTGAAATCCCGAAGATTTGACGAATGGGGTCAGTGGTAGGCTAAGCATTTTCCAGCTAAAGTTGAAGAAAGCTCCTTTTACTACCAGTTTCTGAAAGTTCAAAACTGTCAATTTTCTTGTAATAGATCCATTTCGAAGCACTAAGACTGTTCTGGTGTTCATAAGAGCCTCACTACAATTAGCTCCAAGGCTGCACTTTTCACCCCATCCGTCAAATCTCTGGGATTGCTCAAGCTGGACTTATTTGCATATCTTCGTGTCGAGAAAGTCACGCCCTTTCGAATGAGCCTACGCTCAGGCTCATAGATTGCCTGGCCTGAGCAACAAGCCTGCAAAGGGGTACAAGTCAGTGGTGAGGTGCAGGTACGGTCATGTGCACGCACTGTCGGGAGTCATTTTCAGCCAAGAAACTCACCAGCATATGTCCAATGCATGGAGAATGATAAAGAGCATCTACATTATCCGAACAGCTTTGTTGGGATGCCTTGATTAGGTTTCCATGTGAATAAATTTGCTTTGGAAGAGAAAAATAGAAGTTGTTTTTCAAAAAAAGCAAAACAAATTTCAAATTCGCGTTTTTTGGAATTAACCATTACCCGATTGTTGTCCTCGACGAGCTCTATGATTTGGTATGCTTGCCCGTCTGGAAGACCTAAAGAAAATTTTCGCGTTCGAAGAATTATTGTCCGCGACATTGTGACGCGGCCATTCTCGGAATTTTTCTAGAAAAAGATTCTTTTGAATTTTTAGAATTCATGTTTTCCAGACAGCGCAATGTGTAAGTTGTAGCTCTCAAAGTGCTCTATCTTTTCCTGCAATTCAATCGTTTTTTCATTCTGATTTTCCATCCGAAAATAAACGCAAAAAAAGGAGGGCAATTTGTCCGCAACTTTTTGGCGGTCACTGTATTTTGGTTGAATCGCATATTCTTCAACTCAACAACTGTTGAAAGGTAGCTAAAGCTAAATATGATTACATTTTGAACTGAAACTTTTATTAATCTTTGCATTCAGAATTGTTGATGTTGTCTTTTATCCTATCACTCACCAGGAGGCGAGCATAAGTAGAGCTTCTAATTATTTGTCTAATACTGTACATTTCTAATGACAGACGGATTATTTTTTTAACGAAGTTAACTCTAAACCATAGGGAAAGGTTAGCTTGTATTGCATAAAGCTTGTCATTGATATTCTTTTATTCAGGTTTCGATACTAGTGATTTTGTCTTCTATGCTTCAATCTCTTCCTGTTTTTGATGAAGGTGGTTAGCTCCATACATGATAACTTGAATGATAAGATGGTTCAGTTATTTTAGTTGAAATCATTAGCAATCCTTATTGCTAATGAGCTATGTCCAGTATTTATCTTTGGCGCATTTCTTTTTTGACTGCACTGTCTATGAAGCATAGGCATGGTTATTTACACGTAATTGTTGTAAGGAAAACTTCCTGACAACAATCAAATGAAAGTTATATAGTTATAGGGCTTGATGGTAACCTCTTGTAAACTTTCACTATGTTCTTTTTGTCTTCGAATGGTTATGTTTGAGTTGCTGCACACAGTTTTCACTCATTTGCAATCGTAAAGGAAGCCGGTTGTGATTCTAGAAGGAAGAAGAATACAAACACTTCACAATAAGAAGTGTGTAGATTGCCATTCTTGTAGATCCAGATTTAATCTTCTTATCTCTTGTAGATTTTTTTGGTTTTTGTGTCAATTGTTAAGTAAAGGCAGGTTCTTTCTAGGTTGTAAATAGGACCAATTATCAAGTCTATGCAACAAAAAATAGCAGCTTTGTAGTACAAGTAAGTTTGCAAAAAACACTACCATTAGCAAGGAACGATGAGTTTAGTCTTGGCCAATGTGCCTTGCAAGTATGTAGAAGGGCATACTTGTAGATGAAAACTGTAAATCACCATGAGGAGGAACAGTGCCTAAAATTCAGTTAGAATCAAGGTGTCCTGGTTGCTCTCAAGAACCTTATTGACAAATACTAATGATAATGTCATTCTAAGTCCGTTTCGCCTTAATTTCTAGATAGATTAAGTATTAAGTAGCAAGCCACTCCCAAGGCTTATCAAAAGGGAGGAGTGGTAGGAGGATAGTGGAATGGCGACTATAGTGGATTGTGTGTTCATATTGGAGGGGAGGGGTCACAAAAAGGTTGAGAAGGAATTTAAAACTTCAAGTGTGTGTGTCGAAAATCATGCCGAAAAGCTATTTATGGTTGTTGGTAAATAAGTAAAACCTCAGTTTAATGAATTTATCCATAGAACAGCTCACTGAGAGGAGCTCATCAAAAAGGTTAAAATTATAGAACTTCCTGAACTTTTCCTGTTAGAAACGCGCTTTGGTGGGAATAGATTTTCAGCCATCTCCATATCCGAGTTTGTGAGAGGAAAAATTGATAAAGAAGAGGAGTTCACTTGTTTTTCTCAAATAGAGCCCTAGACGGTCAGCCGCGAAGCGCTGCAAGTCCCCGGGTGGCGAAAGGGTCAATCGCGGACTAAAAACGACCTGCAGCTGCCTAAAAGCAAGAAGCCGAAGGAAGGATTTGTCAGCTCCAACGAATTTTCGCCTGCAAATACAAAATAGCATGCAGAAAGACGTGTTTCTCAGGTTGCCTTTAACAAGCTTCGACCTTCCTTAGCGAAAAATTTGGAGAACAATAACATATCTTCTGCAAAAAATATTATTAGTTTAACACAGTGATGCCCCCTAATTCAGAAGAGTTACTCACAAGGCAGCAATGGGAGCCAAGTTAAGAGCGATCTAGGCTGCCGACTACGAGAGATAATGATGAAAATCTGTACTTATAACGCACCAAGACTCGCACCAAGCGCATTCATCGAAGATTTGAAGAACAAGCAAGGACGATTGGGTACTACGTTATCGACAGAGGCAGGAGACATGATATTCAGACATTGCAGTTGGCTCGGGCAGGACAAAAAGAGGTATACTCACAGAAAGTCTGCGCAACTCACGAAATCGATGTTGGGGCAATTTAGGATACCTAGTTTTGTTTCGGAACAAAAGTACGCGGCACATTCCGGTTAAGAGGAATATCCTGCGGACGACGCCATAATGTCCTGATCGCACTTAGAGCACACAGCTTACGCTCTTATTAATTACTTTTTGCGTCGTATGTGTCCTATTTCACCCCTTTTCTTCCCTTACCTTGTGTCATTGGTCGCCTCTCTGATGACTACCTTTCTTCTTTTGGTAGAAACATTTCACGTCTTGGAATTCGTTGGCAAATACCAAACAACATACTTTTGAGTAGCCTTTACAAAAAAACTGATACAAAAAGCAGCAAATATAAACTCCTCGGAAAGAGTCCTATATTCACGTGTTACAATGTAAATGGACATACAGACATACATTTGTACATCTGCGTATACATTTGAGACCGGATAGGAGAAATTATGATAATTGATTATGATAATTAATTAATTAATAATTAATTATAATAGTTGCTCCAACATACAATAACGCTCATAATTCGTCAAAAAAGTCGCCGGACTGCGGCGCACTCCGCCGGAGTGCGACGCAGTCTACTAGAGTGCAGCGAAGTGCGTCACACTGCACTGCAGTCCGCCGGAGTGCGCTGCAGTGCGCCGAAGTGCGCTGCAGTGCGCCGTAGTGCGGCAGAGTACGCCACACTCCATTAGAGTCCGCCAGAAAGCAGCGGAGTGCGCCGCACATTACTAGAGTCCGTCGGAATCCGCGTCGCATCGCCACATCTCGCTTCAGAATGGTCGATTTCTGAATCCGAAGTCACCGTTCGATTCAGCTCGACGAGACGCACCATTATAGAGAACTGCCACAATCTAACAGGATATGGTTTACGCTAGGCAGTAAGTTTTCGCTCAATTCTGCAGATTTTTGTTTGGTTGAATCGTTCAGTCTGCTGATAACAGTGATGACACATAGAAAGTATTATAGGAGTATGGTAGAAAGTCACTCTGATCGAATTTGTTCTAAAACCTGCTCAAGATCACAATAGCTCACAGAATGTGCAAAATTTCCGTGAACTTCGCGGAATTCCGACTTTTCGCCAGAGTGCCGCGATAATCCGGAAAGTTCGCGACATTTCAGAATCCGCGGAATCATGGGAATTACGTAGAATATGCAACGCCATAACTTCCTTCGGAACAAATATATTCTAAATCCAAAAGCAGCACTGTGTTCAAATCGTCGAGGCAAATTGTTGTGCAGCATGCTCTCGATATTCCGTTTCCAGTTTTCTCGAATTTTTTCTCTGGAGGTCTTTTCGCAAGGATGTAATGCAGCGTCCGTGTCACATAAAAGATTCCAGTAAGCACTATTCGATAGTATCGTTTTTGTAGGCTATCCTGCGTTCCAAAGTAGCTGCAAACTTTCTTCTGAAAGAGATAGAAGCGTTGGTAAATTTTGGAAAAATCACGCGTTTCTAAATTCTACTCGCCGTAAATTCCTTCGGAATGAATATATTTTGAATCCGAAGAAAGCTTCGTGCTTAGTTCATCAAGACAAATCTTTCGTATACAGCATGTCCTTGATATTCTGATTAAAGTATTCTCAAATTTTTCTGTGGACGTATTTTCGCAAAGGTGTAAAGCAGCGCGCATTACCCCTAGTAGACTACAGCAAGGACCTTTCGATAGTACTTTTTCCGTAGATTATGGATCGCCAAAAACTAGGCGTAGGCACCTTTCCAAAAGCGATAGAAGGGTTAGTGAATTGAAAAATCATGCCGTTTTAAATTTTCTCACCATAATTCTGAAATATGAAGATCTCTTGCTAAGCAGATGTGATTTTCGTAATCAGCAGGTCGGATGGCCTCTATGGGCAACTTTTCCGGGATGTTCGGATTATTTCATTTTTACTCGTTTCACGCTCTTGAAGCTAGCCGATGGATTTTAGTCAAAATGTTGATGATCTTGGTTTGGAAGGAAACTCCGCTCATAGAAGTTTTTGAACACGCTGTTTATGAAAATCGTGCTCTTCGCCAAGTACATGGTCTTTCTGCAGAGATATGGTGAGGTAACTGTAACGGAGTCACGAAAGCTCGTATCTGTCAGAAAACCTGCCTGACTGTTGTGAAGGTTGAAGTTACTAGAAAGTGCGCCATCGAATGGTGCATGTCTCAAGCTCCACTATATAAAAATCGCCGAGTTACAAGCCTACGAAAACACGTCCTTATGCATTTTGAATGTAAAGATCGCATACTTCGTCGAAATTCCACCGTGACTGGTTATAACAGTCTAATTGCAAGTATTATGTTCACTTTGCCCTCTGCCTCTGTTCACTTGGGATCCCACTGCACTAAATATATTGGTTGAGTGTGCTTCAGCTACTTTGTTAAAATCAGCTTCGTGGCTAGAACTCAGATCTATCTAACTATTATATCCAACACAGAAAATCCATTAAGCGATTGAACAGAATTGATTAGCGTTTTATACAACCAGTCACGATGGAATTTCGACGAAGTATGCAATCTTTACATTTTGGGCAAAATGCATAAGGACGTGTTTTCGTAGGCTTGTAACTCGGCGATTTTTATATAGTGGAGCTTGAGACATGCACCATTCGATGGCACACTTTCTAGTAACTTTGACCTTCATAAGCAGTCAGGCAGGTTTTCTGACAGATACGAGAGAAGTGCAGGCGAATGGAGTTTCCTTCCAAACCAAGATCATCAACATTTCGACTAAAATCCATTGGCTAGCTTCAGGGCGTGAAACGAGTAAAAATGAAATAATGCGAACATCCCGGAAAAGTTGCCCATAGAAGCCATCCGACCTGCTGATTACGAAAATCACATCTGCTTAGCAAGAGAGCTTCATATTTCAGAATTATGGTGAGAAAATTTAAAACGGCATGATTTTTCAATTCACTAGCCCTTCTATCGCTTTTGGAAAGGTGCCTACGCCTAATTTTTGGTGATCCATAATCTACGGAAAAAGTACTATCGAAAGGTCCTTGCTGTAGTCTACTAGGGGTAATGCGCGCTGCTTTACACCTTTGCGAAAATACGTCCACAGAAAAATTTGAGAATACTTTAATCAGAATATCAAGGACATGCTGTATACGAAAGATTTGTCTTGATGAACTAAGCACGAAGCTTTCTTCGGATTCAAAATATATTCATTCCGAAGGAATTTACGGCGAGTAGAATTTAGAAACGCGTGATTTTTCCAAAATTTACCAACGCTTCTATCTCTTTCAGAAGAAAGTTTGCAGCTACTTTGGAACGCAGGATAGCCTACAAAAACGATACTATCGAATAGTGCTTACTGGAATCTTTTATGTGACACGGACGCTGCATTACATCCTTGCGAAAAGACCTCCAGAGAAAAAATTCGAGAAAACTGGAAACGGAATATCGAGAGCATGCTGCACAACAATTTGCCTCGACGATTTGAACACAGTGCTGCTTTTGGATTTAGAATATATTTGTTCCGAAGGAAGTTATGGCGTTGCATATTCTACGTAATTCCCATGATTCCGCAGATCCTGAAATGTCGCGAACTTTCCGGATTATCGCGGCACTCTGGCGAAATGTCGGAATTCCGCGAAGTTCACGAAAATTTTGCACATTCTGTGAGCTATTGTGATCTTGAGCAGATTTTAGAACAAATTCGTTCAGAGTGACTTTCTACCATACTCCTATAGTACTTTCTATGTGTCATCACTGTTATCAGCAGACTGAACGATTCAACCAAACAAAAATCTGCAGAATTTAGCGAAAAGTTACTGCCTAGCGTAAACCATATCCTGCTAGATTGTGGCAGTTCTATATAAATGATGATGCGTCCCGTCGAGCTGAATCGAACGGTGACCTCGGATTCAGAATTCGACCATTCTGAAGCGAGATGTGGCGATGCGACGCGGATTCCGACGGACTCTAGTAATCGGCGCACTCCGCTGCTTTCCGGCGGACTCTAGTGGAGTGTGGCGTACTCTGCCGCACTCCGGCCACTGCAGTGCAGTGTGGCGCACTCCGCTGCACTCTAGTAGGCTGCGTCGCACTCCGACGACTTTTTTGACGAATTATGAGCGGTATTGTAGCTAAGAGAAACACGAAAATGAGCCTTCTCATTTCTACTTGGAGAGGTGCTGCAAAAAAGATTATTACAGTTTTGCAATTGTCATTCATTATGATCTCAGCAGAAAGGTCAGAGCTGTAGTCACTTGAGCAACTGTCAAAGTGTCGTTTGATAGATCAGAATAATTCGTAAACTATACAGCCACTCAGGGATTCGCGCCGTGCGAGTGGTCCTCCTTTAAGGGCTAGCGTACAAGCGGTCGGCATAAGTCTAAAGCTTCTGTGCGTGCGGCAAACAGCTGAAGAGCCGTCCTAGCGGCAGGCAATGTTATCGTGCAAACGGCATGCAATACAGTTGCTCTAGCGAGCGGCCGGCAATGCGTCCGTCTTATCGGTCGGCAATACCTGCCGTGCAAGCGCCCGATAGTAACCTCTATTTTCTGCTCACTAGTTTCACACATTATGAGCGTAAGCGGTACCTGCGTGAGATACGCAGTGTTTAGGCTGGCTAAGCTTTGAGATATCGTGTTATCAACGTTTTCTTTCACCAGCAAGGTTGGATGGACCTGTGTGAGGCTAAAGTTATGAAAAGTGATGGAGTGGGCTTACCCATGAAAAGTTTGGCCATTGCACAAGCATCGATCCATGTTCCCAAAATATGAAAAGGATTGATCTATCCAAGAAAAATGGTCAAGATATCCCATATACATCTACTCCAACAGCAAGCGAGTGGCCGACCTTCCCCGCGCAAGCGGCGAACATTAGAGACCGTGCGGGCGCCCCGCGTTAACCGTTCCAACGGCCCTTGACGACCGTACAACCGCACACACCGACGAGCGGTTGTAAGGTCGTCGCTGGCCGTCCGCACGGCGCGAATCCCTAAGCACTTCAAAACGCATCACACCTTTCAGAAAAACATCATTGGGTTTATTTATTAAAATAGCACAGCTTTTCAAAGAATCAACAAACAAAACCGACCTGAACACAGAGCTACAACGCTTTCTTTTACAGCTTTCAGTCTCTCCAGCAAGGATGTGCATGCACACGAATACAAGAGTTTGTGAATTTTCTTTAGCTCTCAAATTGAAGGCACCGAAGTCATGAAAATGCAACTTACTGCTGCATGCTGATTCTAGCGCAAGAATGAGTTCAGTTTTTGGCTATAAACTCTGTTTAGCTTTTGTCAGTATGCACTGATTAGATCGAAAACTTCTTTTAAGAAGTGTAATAGTAATAGCTTTCAAAATTTATTAGAAGGCGTACTATCTGATAGACTCAGAGACCACACGAACACACTGTTTTCAAAACACTTTGCAAACAATGACTGTTACTCTATTACGTGTGATCCTCAATATTTGAGAGTAGGCCACCTCTTAGCACGTCATAGTCCGTTTTTGATGCTTGCAACTACGCAAGCGATACAAAAATTGTAGTTGCAAATGTTTTGCTGGAACACTTTACCTCAGCCTGTGTGCGATCTTCCCCCGCATCAAAGGCAGTGGATCGGCAGAATGAGACCCGTGGCAAAACAAGGTCACAGGGTAGGAGCTCCCATAATGGAACCTATGGGCCAAAGTTCGATCTTTCTCTGCCACTTCTAACCCCCGAAATTTCAAAGCTATAGCAGTGCTCACTTCTTCTCCTCTCCGACCCCGCCCACCCCACGGCGAGTGAACGCTTAGTGCGTGGCGAAGACGCAGAGTCGTTGCGGGACCCTTATGCTTATAGCATTGCGGCATGCGCGCTCTGACCGTAGAGGTCACTCGTCCATGGGCTGGGCGGGGTCGGAGAGGAGAGGAGATGAGCGCTGCTTTCGCGTTGAAGTTTTGGGAGTTAGAAGTGGCAGAGAAAAATCGGACTTTGGCCGATAGGTTCATTACGGGGGCTCCTACGCTGTGACCTTGTTTTGCCACGGGACTCATTCAGCCGATCCACTGCCTTTAACGATGCCTTTCTCTCATTTTGTGCAAATGTTCGTCCCGTAACGATGTGTTTCTCTCAATTTGCTGGAAAAGCACATCGCAAAAAGGGCTCTTAGGCTGAAAAATAAGCTGAGTCTGCAAAGGGTTAGAATTTACTTTGACACCAATAACGTTTTCTTTTGATGCTTTCACGCACTTCGCAACAAAGTAAGGCCACTTCAATGTTTTTCCATCAAAGGCTCATCAATTTCTGGGACAAAGTGAAAGAGATTTCAACAGAGTCTATAGCTGAAGTGTAGGCTTGAAAATTGGCAAATGTCAACTGTAAGTGGAGCTTCACAGCAATCCACAACGAAACTTCAATGTAACCAAAGGCTTGATATTGTATAGCACTGTCAGTAGAGGGAACACTCAGTCTTCAATCATTCTCATGCTCGACCACCTCCATTGAAGTTATCATAGTTCAGCGATCTGCAGCTTTCCATTTTTGGAGAATCCCATCAAGCTTTACGAAGTGAGCCTCCTCATGATGGATATAGAAAAACTTTCTTACACTTCATTGCAAGTAGAACGTCGCATCATTGTTTAAGAATTTATTTACTTACCTATCCCCACACTGAAGTAATGCAGAAAAAACAACAAGCAGACAAGCCAATTTGTAAACTTGATCAAGTTACAATTGGCGATACGTGGCCCATTTCTTTTGCCTTCTTAATGCGAACATGGAGCACAGTATCATTATCAAATCTTCAGCGATCAAGCACACTGCCACGTTAAAAGAAACCCAGGCGCAAAATGAATGGTTGTGGGAAATGCCGCAGTCTGGCTTGATAAACACCTCAATGTCCAATGCCCACTAGGTCTACCTACAGATGGATGTGAAAAAAGAGGGGACGACGGGAAGACATAACATTGAGCAAACAAATGGATTGCTTATAAATGGTTGCTAACGAGCACAAAAGCAGTGGAAGTGGATCAGGGCTTAACGAATTCAAAGCAAAAGTGTAGACCGATCGAATCAAAAAGAAGAACCAGGCATGATAACCAAAAAGATTTAAAATCAATTGGAGAACAAATATAATACAGAGCTGCTTCAAAAAATTGAGCTAAAACTTGCTAAACTTCAAAGGTAATTTTGTTTTACTAGAAAGCTAAACCATTGTTAAAGGTGGTCGGGGGTAGTTTCTTATCTTGAACAATAATGAAATGGCTTATCTATGCAAAGAATAATTTGCTATTTTCACTTGAATCTTCCAAGTCTAATTTGAAGCGAAAAACCACGCTGAACTACTGGTCACTTTCTTGCTTTCGAATTTGACACATCTGACTAAACTGAAAAACCTTTAAAAAAGATCAGTTATCGCGATCTAACCATGACGAAACCACATGTGATAGCTTTGACCAAACTGTTACCACAATAGAAAGTTAAAGATAGCTTTGTGGCAACTGAACAGAAATTGGAGAAGGATTCATTTCGAGCGCAATGTTTCTGATTTTCAAAAGTTTCAGTGAGGGCAGGAGCTTCAGGCGGCGTGGCGTTATGGAGCAAAGCTACGCCGCATTCGCTGCGGTATATCCTGAAGACCCTTTGCGTTGCGTCGCCTCTAATTGAGTCGCAGAGGAGCTAGCACTGCCCAGCGGATTGAGCCATTTTTCATGATCTCTATAGATAAAGAGTTCAAAACAGGGCCCGGCAGGAGGTGGCATTTCAGAATTTTGAAAACGATATCCCCTTTGAAGCCAAAATTTCTTACGACTTCCCCTTTGACCCTATTTTTGACCCCCGTAAGTCCCTGACAAACAGATATACACAAATAATAAGATAGGCGGCCTCAGCGCTTATTGTAGTAGTACTACCTGGCTTTCCTGGTCCAGCCTGGGTCATCAAGGTTTCAGCTCAATGGGTTTATTTATTTATTTATTTATTTCAATACACTCATGGTGCGCCTAAATGAGAAAAAGAAGAAATAGACAAAGCAACTATGAACAAAACGAGAATCCAACCAGTCTCAATCGCAGGAGTTAAAAAAATAGAGAAGTAGAAGAACAGGATGAAAGAACCCATTCCCCAGGCCTACCAAGACGTTCAATCACTTAAAAAAGTCAAGCTGCGAACGACCTTTATAGACTGTATAGAATCCAAATCTTGCTCGCTCTAAAATTATTGTGGCCCACCCCGTCATTTGAGTGTCAGCGAGCCTGCGGGTAAAGCTAGCTGACTGGCCCCCAGTAAAGATCTATTTTAGAGGGGAGCAAGATCTATTGAACATCTAGATAAACTTTTCAAGGAGAAGTGGCAGGGCATGGGGCTAGGTAGCTGTGATACAACGCCATCAGAAAACCCCTTGTTGATAAGACTGGTTGGTTCACGGTCAGCAAATATAAACATGGTCAAAACAACTACTACAGAGATGAATGGTACCATAGATGTACACTCATTCTAATAAGAGGCAGAAAAATTGAGGATAAATGGCAGAAAAGATAAGCTTCATAGTCCGTAAACTCAGCTTGAAAAACGATATAAAATTTTGTAGTAACACAAAGCTCGAAATCACGCCAGAACTAGCACGACGACCTGAAAAAAAAGCAATATCGAGATAAACAGAACACTAAAACAAAAATGAATAAAGACTAAGATAAGGCAACTTGCGAATATCGAGATTACTTGTCCACCTTCATGACCTGAATCAAACTGGGTGAAAATCAACAAAGATAAGAATTACAGTTCAGAACCTCAGAGATTTCCATCTTTTGAAGACCCTTTTTAAATACCCACCCATTTTTTGATGACAAAAGTTCAGTAGGTAATCGATTTAACCAACGGGCACATCGATAAAACAACGAATTAAAAAGACCGGAGTAGAATTTTTTGTTCAATCTGGGATAGTGGAGATTGAATCCTCCTAGCCTACAGCTTACTGGTCTAAAGACCCAGAAGCTGCTAGCTCTCAGATCAATTTCCTTCCTTAGTATCCGAAAACAAAAAACCAGATCAGATATGATTCTTCTGTTCAAAAGAGGCTTCAAACCCATCATCTTAAGACGTCTATCATATGCAGGAATATCTTTTCTTGAAATAGTTTGGAGTTTACGAAAAAGAGTCATACGCGTGAAGATGCGTTGGACTATTTCGAGCTTTAGTATTTCCTTTCTACAAGATGGGTTCCACACCTGAGAGCAATATTCCAGGTGTGGGATAACATATGCCTTATATAATTTAGTAAGTAAAAGCTGGTCAGATGAATGAATATTTCGAAAGATTGCAAATAATGAGGCATAAGCTTTTTGCACTACATAATCAATATGCTCTGTGAACTTCAATTTAGAATCGATCAATACACCCAGATCTCTGACCGATGAAGAGACAGTCAACAAAGTACCATTCACTTCATACTCAGTCGGCTGATAATTACCAAGGTGTAGAAAGGAACACTTGCTAGCATTTAGAAAAAGACCATTGCACGACGCCCATCTACTCAATCTATCGATAGAAGATTGAAGTGCTGTATGCATGACCTGATGACTTTCCTCATTATAGCATACATACAGCTTGATGTCGTCCGCATAAATCTGAACACTCACTCCATTCACATTCAATAGGGCAGGTAATTCAATAGTGAAGATCAGAAACAGTAATGGGGAGAGTACCCCACCTTGGGGGACCCCACTAGTACAGTATATCTTGGAGAATGACTGCCCTACTCTGACTGTCATATATCTGTTCTCAAGATAGGATTCGAACCATTTTAAAAGATTGCCAGTAATCCCATAATTTTGAAGTTTCGACAAAATTATACAATGCGGAATCTTATCAAACGCTTTAGATAGATCGGCATAGATAATATCCACCGACATACCGGCATTGAGAGCTTTTATAGATTCCTTTGCGAGTTCATCCGCAAAGGAATCTATAAAAAAACATAGGGTCAAGATTTGCACAAACTTTGACGTTTTATATATAATATCTAAGATACTACTCATTTATTAGTCAGCCGCGAAACTTTACAATTTACAATGACCGATTGCGATTGGAGCGCGCTTTCCGAGGCCGATCATAACGCTGTGAACCCTATTCGGGGCTGTAACGAAGCGGAGCCTTGGTGGTTTTGGAAGCGGATTTGAACATATAGTAATATTCTCGACCTAGTCCACATTTATGTAAAGAAATCCGGGAAATTATGTGAAGGGAAGCAGGGAGCCACCCCAGGTGGCTCCCAAGTGGCGCGGGAGCCACCTAATTTCGAAAAACACTTACCATTTTTTAAATTCACATAAGTTTCTCATAATTCTTCATACTTTTTTTTGTGCTCATGGTCCTCCAACTACACAGCAAATTTGGTGCCATATCGTTACTTGTGCATTAAAAACGAGCCTATTTTGTTATTTTCCTCTTACAAGAATTGCGATTTGAATTCCCGCCTGCGGGCAGGCTAGCGATCGGAGCACAGAATCTTCACATTGCTGGAATCTAAGTTCATAGGACAGTAGCATCAACAAGGAATGATGAATAAAGGATGATATGTGCATTGTTTATCGGTAAACAAAGGGGAAGTCGTGTTTTAGGGTCCGGGGCTCCGCCCCGGACCCCAGAATACGACTTCCCCTTTGCTTTTTCGGGCCAAAAACGATATCCAGCTTGTGAAAGCGCCACCCCCGCCGGGCCCTGGTTCAAAATGTGGAATATAAACGGGTTTTGAGGGTGAATTGAAACAAAAAATATAAGGAAGAACTTGTCTGTAGATCAAGCAAAATTTAAAGAATAGGAAACTGATTTTTCTTAAGAAGGTCGTTGACGGAATTCTGTCCTTTTACAATTTATCCTTTGATTCATCCCAATATTCATCCCTAAACGTCATCTATTTTATCAATTTCTGTTTTCTCCATTGCAATATACACTTTGAACGGTAATATGGCTCAATCCACGAGCAGCGTTACTTCTGCGGTGCAATTAAAGGCGACGCAACGCAAATGCCCCTTAGGATATACCGCGGGGAAATGCGGCGTAGCTTTGCTCCATAACGCCTGCCCTCCGGAGCTTCGAACTACTGATGACAACACTTCTCGCACGGCCAACCCCCTTGGAGGAAATCTCCTCAGCCCTTGACGTGTTTTCACGTGGCAAACACCGTGAACACACAGCGTTTACCCGTTGATGCTTGCTTTCGACAAGGATGGTCTCAGAAGCACACGTCCGGGTTTTCCCAAAAATAGCCCCAAAAGTTGGTTTTACGAGATATTACGCTTTTTGGTGCCATATTTGGAATCAACGCCATGAAAAGGCCTGGATAACATAAAAATAATGAAGTCGAGAATCTAATGGACTCTGCCTTTGAGGTTTTTAGCAAAAAAGTCGCACTGAACTACTGAATTGACAGAGCAGCCGGAACTGTAGGCAAAGTGTTGCCAATGGTTGGCTAAAAAGCTCAGTAAAAGAATAAAACTTGAAAACAATTCAAAATTGTCGCTTTGGGAAGTCGAAATAGTTAACGCGTTAACGTCACATAAATCCGTAAGTGCTAAAGAGTAAGAAACCCACTTTTGAAAAATTCCAACATTAGACTTTTAAGGAGAAGGCGCACTGAGGTTGTAAATCCTAAAGAGCCCCTTTTTAACAATTGAATGTGAATAATTTCATCCTTGTTTTTACTGGAAATGAAGAAGGGAATGAAAGGTTGCACTAGCTATATTGTGGCGACTATAGATGCCGAGCAAATAAAATTCAAATCTGCGCCGGCCTCGATGTTGTGTTTCATACCAACCTATCTTCAAAGTCGTTTCCTATGTTTTATGGTGAACGTCATAAAGAGAGAGTCCACTAAGATTCACGGGTTTACTGTTTGTCATTCTTACCCTTTTACGGCTTGGACTGAAGTGCACAATGTGTGTTTGACAGCTTTTTAGCAAGCGCGGACAAGTGCAAAGGGCAAGCCCGTCGGACGAAGCAGAGTGTACACAATGCAGTTATTACTCATCATGCTAAGTAGCGCATCCATGCTGGTCGTATCCGTGATTGTAAGAAGCACGATTTTGTGCTGAGCGGTTCTGCTAGGTATGCCCATCACCAATCCGGTCCAATGAAGAACTCAAATTTGAGCGGCCTATCCACTATTAAATTAATTTCCAAGGACTGTGTGCGAACAAAAGACCCTCCTGTTTCAAATGACCCGATTAAGAAAAGAATTGCGGATCGTTAAGCTCACATGAACTTTGCATGCCCTATATCTAACCTTTCGGTATAGTGCTGAAGCAGCGACCAGACTAACGCAAAAAAGAAAATGACCTTTTGAACACCGGTAACACTCGATTATCGCCTACTCTGCTAGAATGGGAAGGAATGCTTACTGTAGCTGTAAATTTCTAAAATAAGTGCATATACCGCTTCGAAGATTATGTTGGTTGTATGTTTTCCCTTACCAAACTCGAAAATGATACTAAGTTGTAATAATAAACTCACCGAAGCACATACTAGCTTTTTGTGCATCGCCGAGTTATCACATGGAGTTTGGACATATCCGGATTAGAATCACCGCGTCTTGATAGGTTCCTTCAAAATCGTCGTTTATTTCTGAAGATCCGCAACTTTGTTATCTTGACCACTTTCTTTCAAATTTTGTAGAAGAAGAAATAGGTAGCAGTAGTAGTTTGGACAAGGGTCAAGCGTGTGATGCGATTGTCGCAACGGGGGGAGAGTCTTAGAAGGAGTAGTTTGGCTAATAAACCGTAATCTCAATAGGAAATCGAATGGCAAATGTTATAATAAATAAAGGCTACTGCATGACGAAGGCGCAATAGCAGTATTAGTTGAGCAGGCGCGAACGCGGCGCGCGCGTATCCCCACAGTTGTAAATCCTGCGCCTCCTGGGCTCTGCGGCTGATAAAGCCGCGTTCGCGCGCAAAGATGTTGCGCCTTCGTCATGCAACAGCCTATACATGTTCTTAACAGTAAATTCATAGAATGCTGTGTACTAATATGTGAAATGGAAGCGAGTGAACGACATTTCCTGTAAAACACTAGTAATTGTAAAGACTCGCTTCATTGCGGCACTTTGAAAGATTACGACCTAGTTGCTTTTTTACTTAGGCTTAGCAAATGCCTCCCCCTCCCCCTCCCTGCAAGAAATGTTCGCAGACCGGGATCAAACCAGCTGGCTTCAAGTATGACTAAAATTGAGAAAAACCGTTTGGAAGCCCAACTGCCACTATAGGCATGTATGTATGGTAAAGATGTTGACAGTGCCGATTGATTGATCCAGCTTCTGAAGCATCCCAGATGTTTCACATACTCGACAAAAGCGAATATCTTTGCCAACGGTAACCATCAAATTTTTGAACCTTTTTTGTAGTGTTTTCCACGGGCCCACATAATTCATCTGTACTTCGGAGATGCTGTGCTACATTCGTGCAAAATCTGGTCTTATATCGTAAACTGTGACTTGCCTTATGATTTTGTGTGACATTGACGTTTTTGGCATTGTTCTGGAGGGCGCTAAAATGGTTTTGTTCGCAGGAGAATCTGTGAAAGAAAATTAATTTTCCCAGTCGCAAACACTTTTCATACTTATGAATAACATTCTTCTCCCCGCAAAAATTGTTGTCCACGGGGATCTAACCCAAAACTATCACTATAGCCTGTGTAGTTTTTATTTTCAGAACCATGTTGAATGTTGGTCACTGCAGTCACTCAAGCATGAATGAGCTGTGCCAAACTTTATGAACCGCACAAGAATTTATCACCTATGGCTAAAAAATAAATTATTATAAGATCAGATATTATTACTATAGGATCAGACTATGCGTATCGTCAAGCTTTGCTCGCTTCAAGAAATGCAGCTTTTGAGGTGTCAAGTGCAATCATAAGCTAACTTGTTGCAAAAAGAATAAGTTTTCAAAAAATTGTAAGAGTCAAGGACGTTTAATTTGAAAGTTCGAATACAACATATACTTCTGTTGGGTTTGTTCATCTGCGCTCTATTAAATTCTTGCTGAAAGATGGTGGCAAGAATCTATGAAAATGGTTGCAAGCGCCTCGGCAAATCCATCTACAAACTCCAGCACTTCTGTGGGAATGGGAAATATTTGAAAAGTAGAAAGCTTAGGTGAATCAGTAATGCGACCGAATTGCAATCTTATTGCGACGGACATGGCGCTTCATTAGAAAGTGCGAAGATACTTTCGAAACAACCTATTATCATAGTTCAATGTGCAAGCACTTCATATTGTTCGTCACTTAAATAGGGAAAAAACCATCAGCCACAGCCTGTACCAGTACGTGGAAGGTACAGTGTCGCACATGAATGTTTATGGAAAAACTATCAACTCATGTTAGCAATAAGTGAAAAAAAACATTTTTTTCAGCTTCATAAAAAAAGTACGATAAAAAGGTTTCAAAGGGTGGTTGTTCAAATTAATCTCCGCTTCTGAAAATAGCATGGAACGGAAGTAGTGGCTGGAAAATGAAAGGGTTCAAAATCGGTGCCCTTTTGCAAACTTGCACTACGTAAACAAATTGTTGTACTTTGAAATCAATTCTACCTCATCTCAGCATTGTGCAATTATCCAAAGTTCTCATTTGCGTTTGGGATTGGAATTATGGAAATGGCCCACTAAATGAACAAAGGATGATTCAATTGTAGAGCTCAATGAAATTGACTTGCTGACATGACAGCGAAACGAGACATTCAGATGTAACCTATAAAAGCTTAATGATGATCAATAATTGTTTGCCTCATAAGTGTAACCGAAGCCTTTTCTCCCAGCTTAATCCAAAGAAAACTGTTTGCTTTCACTAAGGACGCTTTCAGTCGTCTAACATGTTCCTAGCGTCTTGTTTTTTTTTAACCAAAGGACTCTCAGGAAGACATTTATCAAACTCTTAAGGCCCATGGCCTTTGCAAAATTCGCTAATCTATATACTACATACTGTTGGACCAACAATTTTCAATTCAAGCCAATCACTCAGATGCTTAGCAAGGGCTGCACCTGGCTTTTCCTACTTCAATTACAGATTTCTGACTAAGAGAAATTCGCTGAGCATCGGTTTTTTCGATCACAGCACTTCGGAGTTTAAAATGCATCGTATTCCCATAGGTGCTGATTGCCAGATATGGCCACATGTAAATTTTAGGAAGCTGCATAGGAAGAATGAGATAAGGGTGCTCTTTTCGCGACTACACATTTCGCTTATCTCGTCATTTATTCTGAAATGAGCTTTTATATCGAAGTACATGCTATAAAATTTGCTGAACACAACACTTTTGAGAAAGTGTGTCACAGCTATATAGATTCAAGAGTTTATATGGATGTTGATGGAAGCTTTCAACTTCTTTTTTATTTGGAAAAAAAACTATGAAACCGCTCAAACGTCTGCTTCTTAGAAAAAGGAAGTTGTTTCACACTTTGTTACGGCATCTCAGTCCAATCAAGAGCAAATCTTTTTGCATTCAATACATTACCAGAAACAAAGACAAAGAAAAAATTTTAGTTTACATAAAGCTCCTAACTAATCCAGTGCTTCAAAAGTCAAACTAAATTTGCTAAATTTGTTATCTTTGACATTTGCGATCTGAATTCTAATCTTTAAAATACTTCGCGATGTACTCTTTGAGCACAGCACAGCAGCAAATCAGAAAGCTTTACAACCGAAATATAGTCCTTAGTTTCCAATTACAGCAAGGAAACGATCAAATACTTGACCATGCCTCTATCATTCTTGAGCACTTTAGTTCTAGCACACAAGTTTTTTGAAATCAGTATCAAAAACCAGATACAAAATTTTTTATGACGAGAAGACTAGAATAATAAATGCATCAGAACCAGTCGGAATCAGGGCTTTCAGAAGGCCTGAAGGCGATTAAAACATTAAATTCGAGATTTTGGGTGGACGGTGCCTTTAAATCATCAAAAAAGTGTTTTTGCTTTCATATTGCTGATTTTGATGAGCCTCTCATAATGGGATACCAAAATCTCAGGCAAGCATCTTAAAATCTTTAGGCACATCCATCAATTGTTTGGACTCACTTGGCAATAGTAACCAATGAAGTTTCGAGCGTTATTGCTCGTCTGGATTACATCAGGTACGATAGTCTTCAAGCAGACTTCAACACTGCAACTGAAGTGAGAACGATAAACTTTAGTATATGCTCGTGAAATATGTCGAAGAGAATGCCTACAAAATATCAAAAAAGGACCATGCACAGCAAGGCTTTGGAGGTAAGATTTGTGCTTTGATAGGCTGGCATACTGATACTTGTGTGAACCACAGGACTTGCAATATTTTTTTCATTGTGCAAGTATATATCTAGGTACGCCTATGACTATGAGATAGGAGACTGCAGGCCATTTCTGTATGGTGGCTGCCTAGCAAATGAAAATAATTTCCTAACTGATGCAGAATGTCAATCAATATGCTTCAAACATAATGAGTCTACAACGACTATGACACCAGACAAGCAAGGTGCGTCATCTAATATCGTTCTTAGCATTTAAGTTCATAGAGGAAAGTATTAAGCAAATTTTGAAAGCCGAAGTGTCTTACAACTGCGCGATTTCTGTTGGATTATGTTTCCAGTTATATTAGCATGACCAGATTGCTTACAAGAAGATTAAGAACAAATAGATTGCAGGCAAAGGATATAATATTGAGCTTACAGATGGATGATTGTGTAAGGTTTTTTATCCAGATTGTCTTTTACTTTTAGATGAAGTGACAGTGCCTCTATATTCAACAACTATTACGACCGCCATAGAGAAGGAACCAACAGCAACAACGGTAGAAATCAGTCCTACAACAACTGTCAGCAAAGGTATGTTATAGTACGAAAACCAAATATAGGTGAAGAACTTACGTCTGCGAAAAATTTCGAAATCAGAAAGGTCTGAGCAACTTTGAGCAGCTTTGAGCAACGATCTTCGTTTATGCTTCAGTACAATTACTACATATGCCTAAAAGCGTAGTTGCGCTAATATTTGTTGCGAATCAAGCACATGAATTTAGCAAATTCTTCAATAGCTTGCGGTTCAAAACTCGTTTACGAATTCGAATTTTCTTATCGACACTTTTTACTATTATTAGATACATGCCAAATGAGTATCAGAACGGAGTCTCTCGCAGAATGCTCTTGAATGTCTTTTTTGCTTTATTAGCCTAATCACCCAAAATTTTCTTCCAACTGAGCTTCCGGCCCCAGTTTTCTTAACCTGTGTTTTGCTTTATGAGAGGTTCTGAGAGGTCTTTGGGGTACCAAGTTTCTCAAGTTCAATCTCCCTCCTTCTCAGCGCAGTACTTACGTTTCTGATCTAGCACTTCTCTTTTCACTGGCTCAGCAATTCTCAATACATTCGGTTGTTCTGGATAGCGGTTATATACTTCTCACTGTTTCGAGTTTTCAAAGAAAATCACTTTAAGTCTCTCTCTTCCATTTTTTTTGAACTCAGCTTTCTTCCAAGTACATCACCCTAAATCAGCTCTAATACCTCATTGCTCATAAATTGTGTCTGGGTTATACCATTGTTGACCTTACTAGTCCTTTGTTTCGAACGCTAAACTCTTTATTTTCCAAAGTCATATATCAGAAATTTCTCATATTTTCCAAGACCTTTCTCTGTGTATAACAATCGCATATTCCATTATTACTCAGGATCGCTGACTTATGCATGGAAATCGATCAAAATTACGCCGCCCGCATAATCCTTTTACAATAGTAATTTAGATTCTCAAAACATTTCAAAACAATCATTTACGAGAGTCACTTGTTTTACACCTCATATAGGCTACTTTGAAATTCGCGACAAATTTTGAAGGGAGCGTCGGCCACTGGTTGAAGTCTCCCCCTAGCGAAAAGATCTCCATCGTAAGAAATTTACTTCTTAGGGCCGCATGCACTAACATCCCCGTGGGGAGGGGATCGCAGCTCAAAAGAAAGCTTCATATTTTGAAGCTCTCAATATCTGGATTTCACGTTGTATACCCATCCATAGGTATTCTTACTACCCTTCACTATGAACACATTGAACAGGAGCGAGAAGCTGCACAAGCCGCATTTTCCAGCTTTTGTATGATCCCTGATGATCCCCGGCGCTTTTCTTTGAAGTCATTTTTCTTTCTCTAGAGTTAACAAAAAGCTTTCAAAGTTGTGCATAATATCTAATCCAACACTGCTTAGCATGTTGCTGATAAGAACAAGTGATGTACCGGAGTCATGAAATTTGCGATGAACCATAAGTCGAAAATTGGAGTTCACCGAAAAATACGAATTTTCAAAAACTCATTTTCATCAGTAATATGCTCAGCACTGTTGTGTTAGATAATCAGTACAACTTTGGAAGATTTTCGTCAACTTCAAAGAAAGAAAAATGACTTTAGAGAAAAGCGGCGGGGAACATTAGGGATCATACAAAAGCTGGAAAATGCGGCTAGTGCAGCTTCTCGCTCCTGTTCAATGTGTTCATTGTGAAGAGCAGTAGGAATACTCGTGGAGAGGTAGACAGCGTGAAATCCAGATATCTGGAGCTTCAAAATATGAAGCTTTCTTTTGAGCTGCAATCCCCTCCCCAGCGGGGAGGTTAGTGCATGCGGCCCTTAAACCCGTATGCACGTACGTTCCCTTTGGAGAAGGGAGGGGATTTGATAATGGAGGCGTCTTAATTTGCTCTTTGGAAATCTTTATTCTTCTTTGTCTACATATGCTATAAAGGTTCTCATACCCTACACTCATACATAATGTATGATAGGACTTTATCACACAAGTTTAAAATTTCATCGTTTTGTTTGATCTCGGGGATCCCCATGGGAATACCCCTCATTTTCAAAGTCACTTATATTTTTAAATTCGATGGGATGCTGTAATTGTATGGAACACATACTATGGCACTGCTAAACATAGTTCTAGTAGAAATTAATGAACTCTAAAAGTAATAAAACCTCCGATAAGCATTGTTCGCGAGCTGAGAGAGTCATCGAAAAGCTCACAAACTGCACATTCATTCGTCCTATCAAAAACATTCCTAACAGTGTCATTCCTCAGAACAACTTTGAGTTTCTATCAAGTTCCTGAAAGTTAGACGGTTTTAAAAACAGAGTGGAGGGGGGGGGGTAAGGATTAGCTAAAAATCTCAGAGAGAACACACGAAACTATGGAATCAAATATCAAGGTGAGACCTTCATAACATGAATAGAAAAAGAGGGATACAGTTTCGTAGAGTAGTAAAATACGGCGCGTCCCTCCTCAAATCCCCTTCCCTCCCCAGCAGGGACGTAACTGCATATGGCTTTATTTTGATCTGCTAGCCAGATTTATAACGCATGTTAAATCGAATCGAACCCCCACAATGGTCGGTCGCCTCATCGTGGCGTGGGGGTGACACTGGGTGTCGAACTGCGATGCACAGCCGAGTGTATACTCTGGTAGGGCCTCCCAAGCTGTGAAGGAGTTCGACGTTTCCGGTTTCGGCCGGATGCCTAGCTAAGAACTGGCCGCGCCAGATTCTCCGCCGTCTGGCTTCTTCTGGTCGCTAGGCGGTCCCTCCCCGCTCCAAGCCCGGGGTCAGCGATCACCCCGTGGAAATCAAGAGTAGGCCTAGTAAGCCACCTCTTGTAGGGGAACAAATTTTATTACTCAGACAGCAAGAAGATTTAGAAAAAACCCTGTACATCGGATCCCGCCTACGGCGCCGGGTGGTAGCAAGAACGATGTCAGGGTACTCAGGGCGCCTTTCGGATTGGACAAAAACGACACGTCTGCCCGGACGACACGCCATGGAGACTGCCTCATGCTCTGCACTTACAACGCCAGGACAGTCTCCACAAACGCCGACCTCCACGCTCTTCTCGACGCTGCAGAGCACATCAACTACCACATCATTGCTCTGCAGGAAACGAAGTCCAGGAAGAAGGACGTGCGACAGATGAGTGATGGGACTCTCATCATTCGTGGTGAAAAGGTTCCATCACGAAATGTGGGAGGCGTCGGCTTTGTCGTCCACCCATCTATCGTCCATCTTGTCGATTCGCACGAGATCCTATCACCTCGACTAGGCATCCTACGACTACGACCTCCACATCAGAAGACCATCAGCATCATCAGCTGCTATTCTCCAACATCAGCAGCTGACGAATCAGAACTAGATGCTTTCCACGAAGATGTGGAGGAGGTCGTCCGCAACGAGAAGTCCTTTTACAAGTTTGTTGTGGGCGACTTCAACGCGAAAATCGGGATGCCACTGGAAAGGGAATATAGGATCGGGAAGTTTGGATATGGGCTCCGGAACGAAAACGGCAACCGTCTTGTTGGGCTTCTCTCCGCCGCACGACTTTTCCATGGAAATTCCATCTTTATGAAGAAGGAACATCGCCGGTGGACATGGGAATCGCCCAACGGAACGACCCACGCGGAGATCGACCACATTCTCACCAACCGAAGGTGGAGCTTACTCGATGTCTCTGTAGTTCCATCCTTCTGTAGTGGCTCCGATCACCGCCTCCTTCGAGCGAAGATACGACTCAGCCGAAGGCTGGAAAAGAAAGTCTGTCATAGTGCCGCGAGAAGGAAGGAAGCCGTCTATGACGGTAACAGGCTGGAAGAGCTCATATCAAGTTGTGACTGGCCCATCGAGGAGGACCCAACGTACGACTACGACCGGCTTCTGAAAGGATTGCGAGCCTGCGGAGAATGCGCCTCAGTGACTTCTGAGAAGAACTTGGACCGCATCTCGAAGACCACCAAGGAATTGCTCGAAAGAAGAAGATCATTGAGGCAGGATCCGAATGCAACTCATCTTGAGCGACTGATTGCCAACACCAGTTGCAGAACAGCTTTGCAGGAGGATCTCAGGAAGTACAGGCAAGCCAAGATACTGGAAGCAGCAGAAAGAAGACGAAGTCTCAAGAAGTGCCGAAGGGACCTCTGCGAATATCACGTACCGCTGGCTGCACTACTGAACGAAGACGGGACTCCGACTTCTTCCCGATACAAGATGGAATCTATCGCGAAGAACTTCTACACCAACCTCTTCCGCTCATCAACACCCGTGCAGATGCCCGTTGTTCCCACTGGAGAAGTACCACCACGAATTCTACCTGCTGAAGTGCGTATCGCGATACAGACCATGAAGACGTCCACGGCTCCAGGACCAGATCATCTTTCCGTCGAACTTCTGCGAGCCGGAGGACACCGTCTACACGAGATTCTAGCGTCGCATTTGACATCTTACCTTCAGAAGGAGAAGATTCCCGACCAGTGGAGAACGTCAAGAACCGTCCTTCTCTTCAAGAAGGGTGAACGGGAGGATCTTCGGAACTATCGTCCAATATGCTTGCTGAGTGTGCTGTACAAGCTTTTCACGAAGATTATCCTCGCTCGCATATCAAGGACACTGGATGAAGCCCAACCCCAAGAACAAGCTGGATTTCGCAAAGGATTCAGCTGCATGGACCACATCCAGACCGTTTCGAGGGTCATAGAAGTCTGCCGGGAGTACCGACTGCCTCTCGTCCTAACCTTTGTCGACTACGAGAAAGCCTTCGACAGCGTCGAAACCAACGCCATCCTGTCTGCGCTAGTCGATCAAGGAGTGGACCCAGCTTACGTGAGGACGTTAGCCGACTGCTACAAGGACTGTACAACGACGATGCAGCTATTCCATCGCCCCCTGACCATACCAATCGGGAAGGGGGTCCGACAAGGCGACACAATCTCGCCGAAGCTGTTCACCGCGGCCTTGCAGTGGGTGATGAAGTCACTGGACTGGGACGAGAGAGGCATACGAGTTGATGGGAGATTCCTGTCCAACCTTCGTTTTGCGGACGACATCGTTCTCTTCTCGAGCAGTATCACCGAAGCAGAGACGATGCTGAAGGAACTAAACGAAGTAGGGAAGAAGATCGGACTGCGAATAAATCGGAAGAAGACTCAGTTCATGAAGAACGCCCTTTGCGAAGATGCAGAAATGGAATTGGAAGGCACCCCGATTATGGAGACGTCTTCCTACGTGTACCTCGGACGTTCGATGAACATGGAGAACGACTTGAGGGAAGAACTCAACAGGAGAAGAAGAGCAGCCTGGGCCGCCTTCGGGCCCCTGAAGGAAGCCACCGACCAACTGACGGACCCGGAGCTTCGTGCCCACCTGTTCGACTCAACCGTTCTCCCGGCGCTCTGTTACGCAGCTGAGACTTGGGCCGACACTGTAGCCACGTCGAAAGCTCTACGGACCACACACAGAGCGCTCGAGCGCAGTCTTCTGAAGATGACCCGACGCAAGCAACATCTAGTCGGACTTCGCAGCACGGATATGAGAAGAATGTCCCGTCTTCGTGACCCAGCGGAATACGTCGCGAAAGCCAAACACCGATGGGCCGGTCACATAATGAGAAGAACAGACGACAGATGGACACTAAGAACATCGGAGTGGATTCCTCGTGAAGCCAAACGTCCCCGAGGAAGACCTCCAACGAGATGGGCAGACGTGTTCGTGGAACGGATGGACCAGCTGAGAAATCAGCTGGATACGATTTTTGCACCTGGAACTCGTGGACGCAGCCACCGACGTCAGCCAAGAAGATCGTGGATGTCAGAAGCGAGGGACAGGGAAAAATGGAAACTTCTGAGCTGGGGCCCGCACGTCACGTGAAGCCGGGCCATCTAAGTATCTAAGTAAGTAAATCGAATTTGCGCACCACGATCGCTATCACTTGATCGAAGTTAATAGAGAGTACTGGCAGTTGTCTCCCAATTTCTCCAGCTCTCCGAATTCACTGTCATAGTCACTACGCAGAAATCCAATAAAGATCTTCACTTGGAGGCGTAATTCGCTTCCCCATTCACAACGGTAAAACGTTTGTTTTTCAACCTTGCTTCTCCGTGAACGTAAACTTCTCTTCATCTTTTCCTGGTCATAACATCATGTAAAACGTCCTCTGTCTCCCCCGATTTATCATCTGAGTTAGTACTGACAGTCACCTAAGTTGCGGTTTTCATTTTTGTCTTCTTTGCTTCTGATGCTGGAATGCAATAATAATCTAGCTTATGTGAACTTCAGAAAAAATTTACTTTCTTCTTGCTTACGATTATGCAAGTTCAAATGAGAGAAAACCGAGTGAATTATTTGCTCATTTCGATCGTTGCTGCATAGCCATTTTGTTGATATGAAGTGAGCTAACAGCAATGGTGCAGATGTGGATAGGGGGATCCCATACGTTGCACTACGAAGATGCGTTGTTTTTGAGACTCAAAGGCAACATCCGGGCAGGCTAGTAGCAAATCTCCGCCCAATTAATTCTCAAACCAACATCTTTGAAAAATTTCTTCTTAACCCTTGAGAGTATTCGCATGGCAACAAATTGAACACATACTGTCAATAGGTTAATGCGCGCTTTCGACAAGGACAGCACTGAAGCACTCGCTCAGGATTGTCACAAAATGCAGTTGTTGTTTTATATTTTAGGCGAGACAACAGAGGATTGTGTGTCAGGAGTGAAGGGACGATTGTGTCGCACATCAGACGCAACCACACCATCAATGGAGGTGAGACCATCAGTGACTCCAACAACATCACTAGCGGGAACCACAACAGGTAAGCATAACAAAATCTTCGCTATGTTCTACAAGAAATGCATGATGCATGGCCTGCGCCACGGATTGTTACAGTTCATTTCAAACTTCTGCCCTTACGATTCTTAGAAAGGCAATGCTATAGCTGAAGAAAAATCGGTTGCGGAAGCAGTTTTCAGTCTATATCTGGAAACTGACTAACTGGTAGCTTCTCCAGAAGTTAGAAAGTAGGTGCTAGAAACGCAGTCCCGTGGCAGCATGGCAAAAGCCTTCGCACATCTAAAGCGAGACTCAAACTCAATCAGCTTCATCAGTGATAACAATATTTCTAAAAACATTTTGGTAGACATGCAACATTAATGAGCTTCAATCCGCAAGAAGCTTACGAAGGCGTTCGGTGTTTGAAAAATATAATAATGTCGAATTTTCTGCTATCATGTAAAATCGCGGGACGGTAAACACGGGTAAAATTGAATCAAGTCAGTAGATGGAGTAACAAACTTTATAGAGTGTAAACATTCGCGCCAATTTTGATTTGCGCGAATTCTAAAGCAAGATTTAAAAAAATCATGCTAAAAAAATGAAAAAAATTGTATTTTCGTCTTAAAAAATCTTACGGAATTCCAGCTTACTTGCACATGTACTTTTTATCAGACAACTTTGAGCACACTCGCCTGCTCCATGGTTAGAAGTCGAGTAAACGAAATTTGTTATGCCATGGCCAGGGTAATCTTAGGATTTCAATAGATTTTCCAGAACGCGAGGTTTTCGTACTTTTGGCGCTTTTGTTTATCCTCCTGATCTGGCTAGGAAAAAAAATCAATTACTGTACTTCCAAATGTCTACTGTGAGCGTATATGCGTGGGTGAATGGATTTGTAGAAAATTAAATCTAAAGTTCGGTTCCCAAACCATGTGAAAATTCTTGAATTTTGGTTTTAATTTCACGTGGAAAACTTGCGTAGAGCTGTAGCAGTAGCAGTAGCATGTGATGTGACATTATTCTCCGGACAACCTATGCATCAAATGTAGAGCAGGGAATTGAAGAAATTATACTACATTCGCAATCTCATTTGTCAGAACTCAAACTTTGCATAATAAGCGATAGTTGTCTGAAACTATCGAATAAATCTCCTGATATACGAACATACTGGAAGTTTGGTACAAATTGAGGCGTTTGAGCTTTGATGTTTGTTTCGTTATTTTACTGGAGAATGTACATGCCACTGCCACCACCTTGATACACTAGTATGCTCTCAAAGCGATAATAAGTTTGCCTTATCTGTGTATCTTTTCCATACTATCATTGCTTTTGTATCAAGCTGTACCACAGCAATCGCTGTGCACGGCTGACGCTACGGCTATCCAACTGCATAGCACACATGGTCAATTCAGGTGAAATGGTAAAAGTGTGTTATGAACTCGCATCAGATGGACCTTGTGCAACGAATTTCCTCCAGTAAGTTTCCATTAAACTCATGCACGGAATGTGTTAGCCGCTTTATAAGATACTCGCAAAAATCTTTGGAAAAGACTAGTGAACAACCTGTTAGAAATCGCTTACCCTTTCTCAGCTTATGGGGTGAAAATGCAAGAAAAGTGGCAATTTATTCGATTGATAAGCCTTTCAGAGCCGCATGCACCAACATCCCCGCTAGGGAAGCGAACGCAGATCAAAAGAAAAAAAAATCACATATCCTGAAGCTCTGAACATACGAATTTCCCGATTTCTATCCATCTGTAAGTGTTCTACTACCGTTTGCTATAAACATACTGGACAGAAGCGAAAGACTGTACAATCCGCATAGTCCAGCTTTTTGTATGATCCCCTAAGATCCTCTGCGGCCTACGGTCTTTCAAAGTCATCTTTCTTCCTGCGAACTAATGGGAATCTTACAAAGTTGCTGATTATCTAGCTTAACAGTGCTAACAAGGGAGAGAATTAGTGTCCAATTCAAACAAGCTGCATCTTCAAAAGCAGGGTCTAGGCAGATTTATACATTTTCGGATATTGTCATGATCAAGTACTAGGGCCACAGCCTAGAACTATCGCGCAATTCCGACTTTCAAATACCACCTGTAAAAGGAGAAAAACGGCGCAGAAAACGCTGAGCCTCGGGGACCACGCCCATTTCCCTCGAACTCCCGCCTCCTTGAGCGAACTATCCTCAGCCCTTGAAGGCAGCATCCCGCCAGACTGGGGGTACCCGCCTCTGGTATTAGTGTGTTATAGTAGACCCCCTAACTAAGCGACGACAGAAATTTGCAGCGCAAAAGGGGGTTTAACTAAGTTTACAAATCGCCCCTCAAGTAAACCGAATCTCACGGTAGGCTCAGGCGAGTACGAGATGCATGCAGAGTAGAAGCGCAGAGTCGTTGTAGGACTTTGCTCTCATGATTGTGTGCGCTATACGTGTTCTGGCCTTGCAGTTCGAAATTGATTTGTGGGCGGCGTTCGGGTCTACCGTAAGATTCGGGCCACATGGGGGGGGGGGGGGGGATTTGTAGACTTCGTAAACCCCCATTCGCGCTGCAAACTTCTGTCGTCGCTTAGTTAGGGGGTCCACTATTACATTAATACCAGGCCCAAGCACCCAATCTGGTGGGACGCTGCCTTTAAGTGTTTTTACGTGGCAAACACAATTGAACACGTAGTGTTTACCTGTTAATGCTTGCTTTCGACAAAAATAGCATTAGGAACACTCGTCCACGGTTTTTACAAAATTGTCTCAAAAATGGGGTGTTTTGAGAAATTCACGCATTTTGAGTGCCATACTTGAAATCAGCGCCATGAAAAGGCCTGGATAAGGCAAAAAAATAGAAGTCGAGATTCTGCCTGGACGCTGCCTCTAAAAGTAGCATAAAATGCTGACTTTGAATCTGTTTTTCTTGTCTGCTGAACATTTTGTGAACGAAGTTATAAGTTAATCATCAAAGGTTTTTATTTCGCTAAGAAATTGTGCGTGCAAGGTGCAAAATTGGCCGCACAGAGCCATGGTCGACTTAACGCTGGACCAAAACATGCAGCTAGGTTACTTCGTGTGGCCAATACCTAGTGGTAGGCTGGAATGGTAAGCTCAATTCCGCACTTTTTATGTACAATTACTTCGCAACAAAGCTGCTCATAACTTTGCCTACAAAGGCGTTCAGCAGATACGGAAGACGGATTTGAAGTCAGCGTTTTATGCTGCATCAAATGGCATGCAGCTTGCTTGGGACGGCCACTTTGACTTTTGACCATTCCCTTGTAATCCTGCTTCTGATAAGAACAAATGAGTCATTGAAATGCTGTGATTTTTAATGAATCCCCTTTCGAGTCGTTGTCCACCGAAATTTTCATCACTTATATATATATATATCACTGGTTCTTGTCAGAAACATGCTTACAACGAAATGGTCAAAAATCGAAGTGGCCAAAACAAGCAAGCTGCATATCATTAGGTGCAGCATAAAATGCTGATTAAATCTGTCTTCCTTAACTGCAAAACACTTTTGTGAATGAAGTTATAAGTTGTTGAAAGCCATTATTTTGCTAAGAAATCGTGCGTGTGAAAGGACTTGGTTGTACAAAGCCATTGTCGGCTCAGTGCTGAACCAAGGCATGCAACTAATAAGGCAAGCTACCTATTAGCTCGGCATATTGGCAAGGAGCATATGTACTATAAATCAGCTTTAAACGCTGATTCCATATATGCTATTGGTAGCTGCCGCTCACCATTCCAAAGCGAGTTGTGATCTTTTTCTTGCGCAAAATAGGCATATTACTGAACATGGGAAGACTGCCTGTAGATAGAAATCTGCGAGAAAAAGGTGCTGAGATGTTGAAGTCATACAAATCCAATCTTTTGTCACTGGGTTTAACGCAAGTGCATTAGCACTTAGATGGTGATGGCGTGATGCCGGGAGTTGATGAGTATGCCAACTTTGCGCAGGAAAAAGCCCATAACTCGTCTCCAACTGATGAGCGGCAGCTAGGAATGGTATATTCGGAACCAGCGATTGAAGCTGATTCAAAATATGTCCTTTGCCAAAAGGCCGAGCTAAGTTAGGTGAAGTCGCCTGCACGAAATTGTCTGGGTTGCTGTAGGCTGAACGCACGCGAGCGCGCCTGCAGCGCGGCTGCCGAGTACGGGCGATGATGACTCATGCGCGCCAATACCAATGTTAGCCCGCAAGAGAAACGCGCGAGGGTGCTCATTCCGGGCGATTCCGTGCAGCCAACTATAGCTTCCCTTGTAGGTTACTTCATATGGCCCGTACCTAGAGGTGAGCTAAAAGGGCAATAATGTGGGTAATTTGGCAAATTTTGTGCACAAATTTTCCGCAGTAAAGCTGCTCATAACTTTGCCTACAAAGGCGTTCTGCAGATATGGAAGACAGATTTGAAATCAGCGTTCTATGCTGCATCGAATAGTATGCCGCTCGTTTGGATTGGCCATATTAGGTTAGATTATCAACAACTTTAGAATGTTTTCATTGACTCTTGAGGAAGAGAATGGCTTTGAAGAAAACATTTGCCCCCATGAGTTACAAAGTGACCATACAAAAAGCTAGAAAATAGAGCTCGTATAATTTCTCGCTTATGTTCACTATGTTTATAATGAAAGGCAATAGAAACACTCACATGGATAGACGGCAAGGAATCCAGGGCCCATAGTAAACCACCGAATTATGTCTTAATGTAAAGAAACCGAGGATACGACGTGTCCGAATGAAGGAAGTGCTGCTCACGACCACTTTTGGGTGCCGCAAAATTTGTGCACCCGGTCGTAATTGATTAGATTTTCACTATTTTGTGTGATCCCCCAGAGGATCACCTCTCAATTTAAATGCCATTTATCTCCCTGAAAACTCAATGAAATACTACGACGCTGCTAAAGATGATAAGTAGAAATAAGTGAAATCTCAGGATTTCGAAATTTTCGGTAATTCCTAGCTCGCGAGTCAGGGATCACCGAAAATTCACAATCTTCAGATTCCACTTCTTTAATCGAAAATAGGCTTAGCAGTGCCATAGTATATTCTCTGTATTTTTACCTTTTCCATTGACTTCTCAGGAATATAAATCACTCTGAAAAGGGGGAGGTGATCTCCTGGGGATCCCCTGAAGATCGCATAAAATGGCAAAAAACCAATCTTGTATGAAAGCAACCATTCATTATGCGCAGGTATAAGGGTATGAAAAACTTGATAGATAGAAAAAGAAAAAGAAAGATACGTAGAGTAGCGAGATATGGCACATCCCCTCTCAGATCCCCTAACCTCCCTCTCAGATAATCGCCGGGGGCAGGCGGCTATGCGAATTTTGAGCAAGCGGGCAAATGAAAGATAGTTCGCTGATTTCATGCGGTCCGCTTGCAGAAATTTGAAAGAATGTGGGCCAATTTTTAGAGGAATGCTCGGAGAAGTATCGTGGCTTTTCTTACAGATTAGTTGCGGCGCAGTGGCCGCATTCTCGCGGACTTTCCGCGAGAATATGCAAAAATATTGAGGGCCGCACGGTCCTTTGTGAAGGACCGCACAGCCCGTAGGTACCTTCCGCTGAAAGAAGGTACCTCAAACTTGAGTAATTAAACCATCGATAAGACGTCTGCCACATAGAGTTTCATCATTACTCGGCGTATGCCCAAAACTGCTTAAAAAGAGTCCTAGCGCTTGCTGAAAGTTTAGCCAGCGCTCGCTAAAAGAAATTTTCTGCCGAGCGCTTGCAGAAAATACTGTATTGATGCCCGCTGGCAGAATATACGATAGAAAAGCGCGAGTTTGCGGATCGCCCGCCCCCGGCGATTATCTGAGCTAGCGGAGACGTACATGCATACGGGCCTAAGATACAAATAATTCAAATTTTGAAGTATTTTTTTAGTTAAAATAAATTCACCTTTTTGAAATTACAAAGAATATAGCAGCAGAAATGCTCAGAAATCAGGAAAACTCTCGCGGTGGGGACGCGCATGCGGCCCTTAGTGGAAATGGCATAAGCCCCTTGGTATATCATGATGTGTTCGCCCTTCTCACAGTGTAGCTACCGCGCATATCCCGAAATTTACTCACGTTTGCCTTGTCTTGTCTTCAATTGTATTTCCATTACAACGTCACCAAAGCAAAGCTTATTCTAGTTATGGATACCATTCCGCAACGCAAACATGTGAGCTGTTCCTCTATGGCGGCTGTTACAGAACTGAAAAGGAGTGCCAGCAAGCATGCAATCCGGAGGACCGTGAAGGTAAAATCAATTTAGCATCTTTGCCACTCACTACTTTAATTAATTCTACAATCATCTCAGCCACTACTCCTACGATTTCAATGGAAACAATAATCACAACTTCTACTCTCATGCACTCCACTACACCTGACGGTAAGTTTTGCTGCGGGCATTCCAGTATCGAAAGGGGAAAACAAGCAAGATGCCGACCTGACCCTTGTGTAAATTAACTTATAGGATCACATTCATGTAAATTTACTCATGTATTTTTGTTTTCTATTGCTTCAGAGCAGAAAACAGTGGTGCCATCTTTGCCGACCACTCCTTCGACAGAATCCACAGCCAATTCGCCTTCTACTGCCACAGCTTCAACGGAGCCAACAACCACGACATCTACTGTTACACCCTCCACTACACCTGAGGGTAAGTATTGCTGGATAAAAATAACGGATTAGGTTGAGTAATGAAAAGAGGAAGCGATGCAAAGCTCAAATCTGGTCTTTTGTGCAGAGTGATAGAGTCAGATGAATCTGGATAGCTTCTTTTGATTCATACCAGAAAACGGTACAAATTACGTATTCAATATCTCAAGACTCAGACCTGGTCTTTCGCGCAGAGTGACTTATAGAGGCAGATCATTCTGACTGCATTTTCTCGATTTAGATCAGAAAACGGTGGTGCCATCATTGCCAACCACTACTTCCACAGAATCTACAAGTACCCCGACTTCTACTCCCACAACATCAACGGAGTCAACAACCACGTCTACTGTTACACCCTCCACTACACCTGACGGTAAGTATTGCTGCATAAAAATAACGGATTAGGTTGAGTAATGAAAAGAGGAAGCGATGCAAGGCCCAAATCTGGTCTTTTGTGCAGAGTAATAGAGTCAGATGAATCTGAATAGCTTCTTTTGATTCAAAGCAGAAAACGGTATAAAAATACATATTTAATACCTCAACAGTTAGTAGAGAGAACGAAGCAAGACTCAGACCTGGTCTTTCGCGCAAAGTGAATTACAGAAGCAGATCATTCTGAATAAATTCTCTCGATTCAGATCAGAAAACGGTGGTGCCATCATTGCCAACCACTACTTCCACAGAATCCACAAGTACCTCGACTTCTACTCCCACGACCTCAACGGAGTCAACAGCCACGTCTACTGTTACACCCTCCACTACACCTGACGGTAAGTATTGCTGCATAAAAATAACGGATTAGGTTGAGTAACGAAAAGAGGAAGCGATGCCAAGCTCAAATCTGGTCTTTTGTGCAGAGTGATAGAGTCATATGAATCTGAATAGCTTCTTTTGATTCATACCAGAAAACGGTATAAAAATACGTATTCAATACCTCAGCAGTTAGTAGAGAGAACAAAGCAAGACTCAGACCTGGTCTTTCGCGCAGAGTGACTTATAGAGGCAGATCATTCTGACTGAATTTTCTCGATTTAGATCAGAAAACGGTGGTGCCATCATTGCCAACCACTACTTCCACAGAATCTACAAGTACCCCGACTTCTACTCCCACAACATCAACGGAGTCAACAGCCACGTCTATTGTTACACCCTCCACTATACCTGACGGTAAGTATTGCTGCATAAAAATAACGGATTAGGTTGAGTAATGAAAAGAGGAAGCGATGCAAGGCCCAAATCTGGTCTTTTGTGCAGAGTAATAGAGTCAGATGAATCTGAATAGCTTCTTTTGATTCAAAGCAGAAAACGGTATAAAAATACATATTTAATACCTCAACAGTTAGTAGAGAGAACGAAGCAAGACTCAGACCTGGTCTTTCGCGCAAAGTGAATTACAGAAGCAGATCATTCTGAATAAATTCTCTGATTCAGATCAGAAAACGGTGGTGCCATCATTGCCAACCACTACTTCCACAGAATCCACAAGTACCTCGACTTCTACTCCCACGACCTCAACGGAGTCAACAGCCACGTCTACTGTTACACCCTCCACTACACCTGACGGTAAGTATTGCTGCATAAAAATAACGGATTAGGTTCAGTAACGAAAAAAGGAAGCGATACAAAGCTCAAATCTGGTCTTTTGTGCAGATTGATAGAGTCATATGAATCTGAATAGCTTCTTTTGATCCATACCAGAAAACGGTACAAATTACGTATTCAATACCTCAAGACTCAGACCTGGTCTTTCGCGCAGAGTGACTTATAGAGGCAGATCATTCTGACTGAATTTTCTCGATTTAGATCAGAAAACGGTGGTGCCATCATTGCCAACCACCACTACTTCCACAGAATCCACAAGTACCTCGACTTCTACTCCCACAACATCAACGGAGTCAACAGCCACGTCTACTGTTACACCCTCCACTATACCTGACGGTAAGTATTGCTGCATAAAAATAACGGATTAGGTTCAGTAATGAAAAGAGGAAGCGATGCAAGGCCCAAATCTGGTCTTTTGTGCAGAGTAATAGAGTCAGATGAATCTGAATAGCTTCTTTTGATCCAAACCAGAAAACGGTACAAATTACGTATTCAATACCTCAAGACTCAGACCTGGTCTTTCGCGCAGAGTGACTTATAGAGGCAGATCATTCTGACTGCATTTTCTCGATTTAGATCAGAAAACGGTGGTGCCATCATTGCCAACCACTACTTCCACAGAATCCGCAAGTACCTCGACTTCTACTCCCACAATATCAACGGAGTCAACAGCCACGTCTACTGTTACACCCTCCACTATACCTGACGGTAAGTATTGCTGCATAAAAATAACGGATTAGGTTCAGTAATGAAAAGAGGAAGCGATGCAAGGCCCAAATCTGGTCTTTTGTGCAGAGTAATAGAGTCAGATGAATCTGAATAGCTTCTTTTGATCCATACCAGAAAACGGTACAAATTACGTATTCAATACCTCAAGACTCAGACCTGGTCTTTCGCGCAGAGTGACTTATAGAGGCAGATCATTCTGACTGCATTTTCTCGATTTAGATCAGAAAACGGTGGTGCCATCATTGCCAACCACTACTTCCACAGAATCTACAAGTACCCCGACTTCTACTCCTACAACATCAACGGAGTCAACAACCACGTCTACTGTTACACCCTCCACTACACCTGACGGTAAGTATTGCTGCATAAAAATAACGGATTAGGTTGAGTAACGAAAAGAGGAAGCGATGCCAAGCTCAAATCTGGTCTTTTGTGCAGAGTGATAGAGTCATATGAATCTGAATAGCTTCTTTTGATTCATACCAGAAAACGGTATAAAAATACGTATTCAATACCTCAGCAGTTAGTAGAGAGAACAAAGCAAGACTCAGACCTGGTCTTTCGCGCAGAGTGACTTATAGAGGCAGATCATTCTGACTGAATTTTCTCGATTTAGATCAGAAAACGGTGGTGCCATCATTGCCAACCACTACTTCCACAGAATCTACAAGTACCTCGACTTCTACTCCCACAACATCAACGGAGTCAACAGCCACGTCTACTGTTACACCCTCCACTACACCTGACGGTAAGTATTGCTGCATAAAAATAACGGATTAGGTTCAGTAACGAAAAGAGGAAGCGATGCAAGGCCCAAATCTGGTCTTTTGTGCAGAGTAATAGAGTCAGATGAATCTGAATAGCTTCTTTTGATCCATACCAGAAAACGGTACAAATTACGTATTCAATACCTCAAGACTCAGACCTGGTCTTTCGCCCAGAGTGACTTATAGAGGCAGATCATTCTGACTACACTTTCTCGATTTAGATCAGAAAACGGTGGTGCCATCATTGCCAACCACTACTTCCACAGAATCCACAAGTACCTCTACTTCTACTCCCACAACATCAACGGAGTCAACAACCACGTCTACTGTTACACCCTCCACTACACCTGACGGTAAGTATTGCTGCATAAAAATAACGGATTAGGTTCAGTAATGAAAAGAGGAAGCGATGCAAGGCCCAAATCTGGTCTTTTGTGCAGAGTAATAGAGTCAGATGAATCTGAATAGCTTCTTTTGATCCATACCAGAAAACGGTACAAATTACCTATTCAATACCTCAAGACTCAGACCTGGTCTTTCGCGCAGAGTGACTTATAGAGGCAGATCATTCTGACTGCATTTTCTCGATTTAGATCAGAAAACGGTGGTGCCATCATTGCCAACCACTACTTCCACAGAATCCGCAAGTACCTCGACTTCTACTCCCACAACATCAACGGAGTCAACAGCCACGTCTACTGTTACACCCTCCACTATACCTGACGGTAAGTATTGCTGCATAAAAATAACGGATTAGGTTCAGTAATGAAAAGAGGAAGCGATGCAAGGCCCAAATCTGGTCTTTTGTGCAGAGTAATAGAGTCAGATGAATCTGAATAGCTTCTTTTGATCCATACCAGAAAACGGTACAAATTACGTATTCAATACCTCAAGACTCAGACCTGGTCTTTCGCGCAGAGTGACTTATAGAGGCAGATCATTCTGACTGCATTTTCTCGATTTAGATCAGAAAACGGTGGTGCCATCATTGCCAACCACTACTTCCACAGAATCTACAAGTACCCCGACTTCTACTCCTACAACATCAACGGAGTCAACAACCACGTCTACTGTTACACCCTCCACTACACCTGACGGTAAGTATTGCTGCATAAAAATAACGGATTAGGTTGAGTAACGAAAAGAGGAAGCGATGCCAAGCTCAAATCTGGTCTTTTGTGCAGAGTGATAGAGTCATATGAATCTGAATAGCTTCTTTTGATTCATACCAGAAAACGGTATAAAAATACGTATTCAATACCTCAGCAGTTAGTAGAGAGAACAAAGCAAGACTCAGACCTGGTCTTTCGCGCAGAGTGACTTATAGAGGCAGATCATTCTGACTGAATTTTCTCGATTTAGATCAGAAAACGGTGGTGCCATCATTGCCAACCACTACTTCCACAGAATCTACAAGTACCTCGACTTCTACTCCCACAACATCAACGGAGTCAACAGCCACGTCTACTGTTACACCCTCCACTACACCTGACGGTAAGTATTGCTGCATAAAAATAACGGATTAGGTTCAGTAATGAAAAGAGGAAGCGATGCAAGGCCCAAATCTGGTCTTTTGTGCAGAGTAATAGAGTCAGATGAATCTGAATAGCTTCTTTTGATCCATACCAGAAAACGGTACAAATTACGTATTCAATACCTCAAGACTCAGACCTGGTCTTTCGCGCAGAGTGACTTATAGAGGCAGATCATTCTGACTGCATTTTCTCGATTTAGATCAGAAAACGGTGGTGCCATCATTGCCAACCACTACTTCCACAGAATCTACAAGTACCCCGACTTCTACTCCTACAACATCAACGGAGTCAACAACCACGTCTACTGTTACACCCTCCACTACACCTGACGGTAAGTATTGCTGCATAAAAATAACGGATTAGGTTGAGTAACGAAAAGAGGAAGCGATGCCAAGCTCAAATCTGGTCTTTTGTGCAGAGTGATAGAGTCATATGAATCTGAATAGCTTCTTTTGATTCATACCAGAAAACGGTATAAAAATACGTATTCAATACCTCAGCAGTTAGTAGAGAGAACAAAGCAAGACTCAGACCTGGTCTTTCGCGCAGAGTGACTTATAGAGGCAGATCATTCTGACTGAATTTTCTCGATTTAGATCAGAAAACGGTGGTGCCATCATTGCCAACCACTACTTCCACAGAATCTACAAGTACCTCGACTTCTACTCCCACAACATCAACGGAGTCAACAGCCACGTCTACTGTTACACCCTCCACTACACCTGACGGTAAGTATTGCTGCATAAAAATAACGGATTAGGTTCAGTAACGAAAAGAGGAAGCGATGCAAGGCCCAAATCTGGTCTTTTGTGCAGAGTAATAGAGTCAGATGAATCTGAATAGCTTCTTTTGATCCATACCAGAAAACGGTACAAATTACGTATTCAATACCTCAAGACTCAGACCTGGTCTTTCGCCCAGAGTGACTTATAGAGGCAGATCATTCTGACTGCACTTTCTCGATTTAGATCAGAAAACGGTGGTGCCATCATTGCCAACCACTACTTCCACAGAATCCACAAGTACCTCTACTTCTACTCCCACAACATCAACGGAGTCAACAACCACGTCTACTGTTACACCCTCCACTACACCTGACGGTAAGTATTGCTGCATAAAAATAACGGATTAGGTTGAGTAATGAAAAGAGGAAGCGATGCAAGGCCCAAATCTGGTCTTTTGTGCAGAGTAATAGAGTCAGATGAATCTGAATAGCTTCTTTTGATTCATACCAGAAAACGGTATAAAAATACGTATTCAATACCTCAGCAGTTAGTAGAGAGAACAAAGCAAGACTCAGACCTGGTCTTTTGCGCAGAGTGACTTATAAAAGCAGATCATTCTGACTGAATTTTTTCGATTTAGATCAGAAAACCGTGGTGCCATCATTGCCAACCACTACTTCCACAGAATCTACAAGTACCCCGACTTCTACTCCTACAACATCAACGGAGTCAACAACCACGTCTACTGTTACACCCTCCACTACACCTGACGGTAAGTATTGCTGCATAAAAATAACGGATTAGGTTGAGTAACGAAAAGAGGAAGCGATGCCAAGCTCAAATCTGGTCTTTTGTGCAGAGTGATAGAGTCATATGAATCTGAATAGCTTCTTTTGATTCATACCAGAAAACGGTATAAAAATACGTATTCAATACCTCAGCAGTTAGTAGAGAGAACAAAGCAAGACTCAGACCTGGTCTTTCGCGCAGAGTGACTTATAGAGGCAGATCATTCTGAATAAATTCTCTCGATTCAGATCAGAAAACGGTGGTGCCATCATTGCCAACCACTACTTCCACAGAATCCACAATTACCTCGACTTCTTCTCCCACGACCTCAACGGAGTCAACAGCCACGTCTACTGTTACACCCTCCACTACACCTGACGGTAAGTATTGCTGCATAAAAATAACGGATTAGGTTCAGTAACGAAAAAAGGAAGCGGTACAAAGCTCAAATCTGGTCTTTTGTGCAGATTGATAGAGGATGAATCTGAATAGCTTCTTTTGATCCATACCAGAAAACGGTACAAATTACGTATTCAATACCTCAAGACTCAGACCTGGTCTTTCGCGCAGGGTGACTTATAGAGGCAGATCATTCCGACTGCACTTTCTCGATTTAGATCAGAAAACGGTGGTGCCATCATTGCCAACCACTACTTCCACAGAATCCACAAGTACCTCTACTTCTACTCCCACAACATCAACGGAGTCAACAACCACGTCTACAGTTACACCCTCCACCACACCTGACGGTAAGTATTGCTGCATAAAAATAACGGATTAGGTTGAGTAATGAAAAGAGGAAGCGATGCAAGGCCCAAATCTGGTCTTTTGTGCAGAGTAATAGAGTCAGATGAATCTGAATAGCTTCTTTTGATTCAAAGCAGAAAACGGCATAAAAATACGTAATCAATATTTCAACAGTTAGTAGAGAGAACGAAGCAAGACTCAGACCTGGTCTTTCGCGCAAAGTGAATTACAGAAGCAGATCATTCTGAATAAATTCTCTCGATTCAGATCAGAAAACGGTGGTGCCATCATTGCCAACCACTACTTCCACAGAATCCACAATTACCTCGACTTCTTCTCCCACGACCTCAACGGAGTCAACAGCCACGTCTACTGTTACACCCTCCACTACACCTGACGGTAAGTATTGCTGCATAAAAATAACGGATTAGGTTCAGTAACGAAAAAAGGAAGCGATACAAAGCTCAAATCTGGTCTTTTGTGCAGATTGATAGAGGATGAATCTGAATAGCTTCTTTTGATCCATACCAGAAAACGGTACAAATTACGTATTCAATACCTCAAGACTCAGACCTGGTCTTTCGCGCAGAGTGACTTATAGAGGCAGATCATTCTGACTGCACTTTCTCGATTTAGATCAGAAAACAGTGGTGCCATCATTGCCAACCACTACTTCCACAGAATCCACAAGTACCTCTACTTCTACTCCCACAACATCAACGGAGTCAACAACCACGTCTACTGTTACACCCTCCACTACACCTGACGGTAAGTATTGCTGCATAAAAATAACGGATTAGGTTGAGTAATGAAAAGAGGAAGCGATGCAAGGCCCAAATCTGGTCTTTTGTGCAGAGTAATAGAGTCAGATGAATCTGAATAGCTTCTTTTGATTCAAAGCAGAAAACGGCATAAAAATACGTAATCAATATTTCAACAGTTAGTAGAGAGAACGAAGCAAGACTCAGACCTGGTCTTTCGCGCAAAGTGAATTACAGAAGCAGATCATTCTGAATAAATTCTCTCGATTCAGATCAGAAAACGGTGGTGCCATCATTGCCAACCACTACTTCCACAGAATCCACAATTACCTCGACTTCTTCTCCCACGACCTCAACGGAGTCAACAGCCACGTCTACTGTTACACCCTCCACTACACCTGACGGTAAGTATTGCTGCATAAAAATAACGGATTAGGTTCAGTAACGAAAAAAGGAAGCGATACAAAGCTCAAATCTGGTCTTTTGTGCAGATTGATAGAGTCAGATAAATCTGAATAGCTTCTTTTGATCTATACCAGAAAACGGTACAAATTACGTATTCAATACCTCAAGACTCAGACCTGGTCTTTCGCGCAGAGTGACTTATAGAGGCAGATCATTCTGACTGCATTTTCTCGATTTAGATCAGAAATCGGTGGTGCCATCATTGCCAACCACTACTTCCACAGAATCCACAAGTACCTCTACTTCTACTCCCACAACATCAACGGAGTCAACAACCACGTCTACTGTTACACCCTCCACTACACCTGACGGTAAGTATTGCTGCATAAAAATAACGGATTAGGTTGAGTAATGAAAAGAGGAAGCGATGCAAGGCCCAAATCTGGTCTTTTGTGCAGAGTAATAGAGTCAGATGAATCTGAATAGCTTCTTTTGATTCATACCAGAAAACGGCATAAAAATACGTAATCAATATTTCAACAGTTAGTAGAGAGAACGAAGCAAGACTCAGACCTGGTCTTTCGCGCAAAGTGAGTTACAGAAGCAGATCATTCTGAATAAATTCTCTCGATTCAGATCAGAAAACGGTGGTGCCATCATTGCCAACCACTACTTCCACAGAATCCACAAGTACCTCGACTTCTACTCCCACGACCTCAACGGAGTCAACAGCCACGTCTACTGTTACACCCTCCACTACACCTGACGGTAAGTATTGCTGCATAAAAATAACGGATTAGGTTCAGTAACGAAAAAAGGAAGCGATACAAAGCTCAAATCTGGTCTTTTGTGCAGATTGATAGAGTCAGATGAATCTGAATAGCTTCTTTTGATCCATACCAGAAAACGGTACAAATTACGTGTTCAATACCTCAAGACTCAGACCTGGTCTTTCGCGCAGAGTGACTTATAAAAGCAGATCATTCTGACTGAATTTTTTCGATTTAGATCAGAAAACCGTGGTGCCATCATTGCCAACCACTACTTCCACAGAATCTACAAGTAGCTCGACTTCTACTCCCACAACATCAACGAAGTCAACAACCACGTCTACTGTTACATTTTCCACTACCCCCGAGGGTAAGTATTGAGGCATAAAAATAACGGATTAGGTTGAGTAATGAAAAGAGGAAGCGATGCAAGGCCCAAATCTGGTCTTTTGTGCAGAGTAATAGAGTCAGATGAATCTGAATAGCTTCGTTTGATTCAAAGCAAAAAACGGTATAAAAATACATATTTAATACCTCAACAGTTAGTAGAGAGAACGAAGCAAGACTCAGACCTGGTCTTTCGCGCAAAGTGAATTACAGAAGCAGATCATTCTGAATAAATTCTCTCGATTCAGATCAGAAAACGGTGGTGTCATCATTGCCAACCACTACTTCCACAGAATCCACAAGTACCTCGACTTCTACTCCCACGACCTCAACGGAGTCAACAACCACGTCTACTGTTACATTTTCCACTACCCCCGAGGGTAAGTATTGAGGCATAAAAATAACGGATTAGGTTGAGTAATGAAAAGAGGAAGCGATGCAAGGCCCAAATCTGGTCTTTTGTGCAGAGTAATAGAGTCAGATGAATCTGAATAGCTTCTTTTGATTCAAAGCAGAAAACGGTACAAACTACGTATTCAATACCTCAAGACTCAGACCTGGTCTTTCGCGCAGAGTGACTTATAGAGGCAGATCATTCTGACTGAATTTTCTCGATTTAGATCAGAAAACGGTGGTACCATCATTGCCAACCACTACTTCCACAGAATCTACAAGTACCCCGACTTCTACTCCCACAACATCAACGGAGTCAACAACCACGTCTACTGTTACATTTTCCACTACCCCCGAGGGTAAGTATTGAGGCATAAAAATAACGGATTAGGTTGAGTAATGAAAAGAGGAAGCGATGCAAGGCCCAAATCTGGTCTTTTGTGCAGAGTAATAGAGTCAGATGAATCTGAATAGCTTCGTTTGATTCAAAGCAAAAAACGGTATAAAAATACATATTTAATACCTCAACAGTTAGTAGAGAGAACGAAGCAAGACTCAGACCTGGTCTTTCGCGCAAAGTGAATTACAGAAGCAGATCATTCTGAATAAATTCTCTCGATTCAGATCAGAAAACGGTGGTGTCATCATTGCCAACCACTACTTCCACAGAATCCACAAGTACCTCGACTTCTACTCCCACGACCTCAACGGAGTCAACAACCACGTCTACTGTTACATTTTCCACTACCCCCGAGGGTAAGTATTGAGGCATAAAAATAACGGATTAGGTTGAGTAATGAAAAGAGGAAGCGATGCAAGGCCCAAATCTGGTCTTTTGTGCAGAGTAATAGAGTCAGATGAATCTGAATAGCTTCTTTTGATTCAAAGCAGAAAACGGTACAAACTACGTATTCAATACCTCAAGACTCAGACCTGGTCTTTCGCGCAGAGTGACTTATAGAGGCAGATCATTCTGACTGAATTTTCTCGATTTAGATCAGAAAACGGTGGTACCATCATTGCCAACCACTACTTCCACAGAATCTACAAGTACCCCGACTTCTACTCCCACAACATCAACGGAGTCAACAACCACGTCTACTGTTACATTTTCCACTACCCCCGAGGGTAAGTATTGAGGCATAAAAATAACGGATTAGGTTGAGTAATGAAAAGAGGAAGCGATGCAAGGCCCAAATCTGGTCTTTTGTGCAGAGTAATAGAGTCAGATGAATCTGAATAGCTTCGTTTGATTCAAAGCAAAAAACGGTATAAAAATACATATTTAATACCTCAACAGTTAGTAGAGAGAACGAAGCAAGACTCAGACCTGGTCTTTCGCGCAAAGTGAATTACAGAAGCAGATCATTCTGAATAAATTCTCTCGATTCAGATCAGAAAACGGTGGTGTCATCATTGCCAACCACTACTTCCACAGAATCCACAAGTACCTCGACTTCTACTCCCACGACCTCAACGGAGTCAACAACCACGTCTACTGTTACATTTTCCACTACCCCCGAGGGTAAGTATTGAGGCATAAAAATAACGGATTAGGTTGAGTAATGAAAAGAGGAAGCGATGCAAGGCCCAAATCTGGTCTTTTGTGCAGAGTAATAGAGTCAGATGAATCTGAATAGCTTCTTTTGATTCAAAGCAGAAAACGGTACAAACTACGTATTCAATACCTCAAGACTCAGACCTGGTCTTTCGCGCAGAGTGACTTATAGAGGCAGATCATTCTGACTGAATTTTCTCGATTTAGATCAGAAAACGGTGGTACCATCATTGCCAACCACTACTTCCACAGAATCTACAAGTACCCCGACTTCTACTCCCACAACATCAACGGAGTCAACAGCCACGTCTACTGTTACACCCTCCACTACACCTGACGGTAAGTATTGCTGCATAAAAATAACGGATTAGGTTGAGTAATGAAAAGAGGAAGCGATGCAAGGCCCAAATCTGGTCTTTTGTGCAGAGTAATAGAGTCAGATGAATCTGAATAGCTTCTTTTGATTCATACCAGAAAACGGCATAAAAATACGTAATCAATATTTCAACAGTTAGTAGAGAGAACGAAGCAAGACTCAGACCTGGTCTTTCGCGCAAAGTGAGTTACAGAAGCAGATCATTCTGAATAAATTCTCTCGATTCAGATCAGAAAACGGTGGTGCCATCATTGCCAACCACTACTTCCACAGAATCCACAAGTACCTCGACTTCTACTCCCACGACCTCAACGGAGTCAACAGCCACGTCTACTGTTACACCCTCCACTACACCTGACGGTAAGTATTGCTGCATAAAAATAACGGATTAGGTTCAGTAACGAAAAAAGGAAGCGATACAAAGCTCAAATCTGGTCTTTTGTGCAGATTGATAGAGTCAGATGAATCTGAATAGCTTCTTTTGATCCATACCAGAAAACGGTACAAATTACGTGTTCAATACCTCAAGACTCAGACCTGGTCTTTCGCGCAGAGTGACTTATAAAAGCAGATCATTCTGACTGAATTTTTTCGATTTAGATCAGAAAACCGTGGTGCCATCATTGCCAACCACTACTTCCACAGAATCTACAAGTAGCTCGACTTCTACTCCCACAACATCAACGAAGTCAACAACCACGTCTACTGTTACATTTTCCACTACCCCCGAGGGTAAGTATTGAGGCATAAAAATAACGGATTAGGTTGAGTAATGAAAAGAGGAAGCGATGCAAGGCCCAAATCTGGTCTTTTGTGCAGAGTAATAGAGTCAGATGAATCTGAATAGCTTCGTTTGATTCAAAGCAAAAAACGGTATAAAAATACATATTTAATACCTCAACAGTTAGTAGAGAGAACGAAGCAAGACTCAGACCTGGTCTTTCGCGCAAAGTGAATTACAGAAGCAGATCATTCTGAATAAATTCTCTCGATTCAGATCAGAAAACGGTGGTGTCATCATTGCCAACCACTACTTCCACAGAATCCACAAGTACCTCGACTTCTACTCCCACGACCTCAACGGAGTCAACAACCACGTCTACTGTTACATTTTCCACTACCCCCGAGGGTAAGTATTGAGGCATAAAAATAACGGATTAGGTTGAGTAATGAAAAGAGGAAGCGATGCAAGGCCCAAATCTGGTCTTTTGTGCAGAGTAATAGAGTCAGATGAATCTGAATAGCTTCTTTTGATTCAAAGCAGAAAACGGTACAAACTACGTATTCAATACCTCAAGACTCAGACCTGGTCTTTCGCGCAGAGTGACTTATAGAGGCAGATCATTCTGACTGAATTTTCTCGATTTAGATCAGAAAACGGTGGTACCATCATTGCCAACCACTACTTCCACAGAATCTACAAGTACCCCGACTTCTACTCCCACAACATCAACGGAGTCAACAACCACGTCTACTGTTACATTTTCCACTACCCCCGAGGGTAAGTATTGAGGCATAAAAATAACGGATTAGGTTGAGTAATGAAAAGAGGAAGCGATGCAAGGCCCAAATCTGGTCTTTTGTGCAGAGTAATAGAGTCAGATGAATCTGAATAGCTTCGTTTGATTCAAAGCAAAAAACGGTATAAAAATACATATTTAATACCTCAACAGTTAGTAGAGAGAACGAAGCAAGACTCAGACCTGGTCTTTCGCGCAAAGTGAATTACAGAAGCAGATCATTCTGAATAAATTCTCTCGATTCAGATCAGAAAACGGTGGTGTCATCATTGCCAACCACTACTTCCACAGAATCCACAAGTACCTCGACTTCTACTCCCACGACCTCAACGGAGTCAACAACCACGTCTACTGTTACATTTTCCACTACCCCCGAGGGTAAGTATTGAGGCATAAAAATAACGGATTAGGTTGAGTAATGAAAAGAGGAAGCGATGCAAGGCCCAAATCTGGTCTTTTGTGCAGAGTAATAGAGTCAGATGAATCTGAATAGCTTCTTTTGATTCAAAGCAGAAAACGGTACAAACTACGTATTCAATACCTCAAGACTCAGACCTGGTCTTTCGCGCAGAGTGACTTATAGAGGCAGATCATTCTGACTGAATTTTCTCGATTTAGATCAGAAAACGGTGGTACCATCATTGCCAACCACTACTTCCACAGAATCTACAAGTACCCCGACTTCTACTCCCACAACATCAACGGAGTCAACAGCCACGTCTACTGTTACACCCTCCACTACACCTGACGGTAAGTATTGCTGCATAAAAATAACGGATTAGGTTGAGTAATGAAAAGAGGAAGCGATGCAAGGCCCAAATCTGGTCTTTTGTGCAGAGTAATAGAGTCAGATGAATCTGAATAGCTTCTTTTGATTCATACCAGAAAGCGGTATAAAAATACGTATTCAATACCTCAACAATTAGTAGAGAGAACGAAGCAAGACTCAGACCTGGTTTTTCGCGCAAAGTGAATTACGGAAGCAGATCATTCTGAATGAATTCTCTCGATTCAGATCAGAAAACGGTGGTGCCATCATTGCCAACCACTACTTCCACAGAATCCACAAGTACCTCGACTTCTACTCCCACGACCTCAACGGAGTCAACAGCCACGTCTACTGTTACACCCTCCACTACACCTGACGGTAAGTATTGCTGCATAAAAATAACGGATTAGGTTCAGTAACGAAAAAAGGAAGCGATACAAAGCTCAAATCTGGTCTTTTGTGCAGAGTAATAGAGTCAGATGAATCTGAATAGCTTCTTTTGATTCAAAGCAGAAAACGGTACAAACTACGTATTCAATACCTCAAGACTCAGACCTGGTCTTTCGCGCAGAGTGACTTATAGAGGCAGATCATTCTGACTGAATTTTCTCGATTTAGATCAGAAAACGGTGGTGCCATCATTGCCAACCACTACTTCCACAGAATCCACAAGTACCTCGACTTCTACTCCCACGACATCAACGAAGTCAACAACCACGTCTACTGTTACATTTTCCACTACCCCCGAGGGTAAGTATTGAGGCATAAAAATAACGGATTAGGTTGAGCAATGAAAAGAGGAAGCGATGCAAGGCCCAAATCTGGTCTTTTGTGCAGAGTAATAGAGTCAGATGAATCTGAATAGCTTCGTTTGATTCAAAGCAAAAAACGGTATAAAAATACATATTTAATACCTCAACAGTTAGTAGAGAGAACGAAGCAAGACTCAGACCTGGTCTTTCGCGCAAAGTGAATTACAGAAGCAGATCATTCTGAATAAATTCTCTCGATTCAGATCAGAAAACGGTGGTGTCATCATTGCCAACCACTACTTCCACAGAATCCACAAGTACCTCGACTTCTACTCCCACGACCTCAACGGAGTCAACAACCACGTCTACTGTTACACCCTCCACTACACCTGACGGTAAGTATTGCTGCATAAAAATAACGGATTAGGTTCAGTAACGAAAAAAGGAAGCGATACAAAGCTCAAATCTGGTCTTTTGTGCAGAGTAATAGAGTCAGATGAATCTGAATAGCTTCTTTTGATTCAAAGCAGAAAACGGTACAAACTACGTATTCAATACCTCAAGACTCAGACCTGGTCTTTCGCGCAGAGTGACTTATAGAGGCAGATCATTCTGACTGAATTTTCTCGATTTAGATCAGAAAACGGTGGTACCATCATTGCCAACCACTACTTCCACAGAATCTACAAGTACCCCGACTTCTACTCCCACAACATCAACGGAGTCAACAGCCACGTCTACTGTTACACCCTCCACTACACCTGACGGTAAGTATTGCTGCATAAAAATAACGGATTAGGTTGAGTAATGAAAAGAGGAAGCGATGCAAGGCCCAAATCTGGTCTTTTGTGCAGAGTAATAGAGTCAGATGAATCTGAATAGCTTCTTTTGATTCATACCAGAAAGCGGTATAAAAATACGTATTCAATACCTCAACAATTAGTAGAGAGAACGAAGCAAGACTCAGACCTGGTTTTTCGCGCAAAGTGAATTACGGAAGCAGATCATTCTGAATGAATTCTCTCGATTCAGATCAGAAAACGGTGGTGCCATCATTGCCAACCACTACTTCCACAGAATCCACAAGTACCTCGACTTCTGCTCCCACGACCTCAACGGAGTCAACAGCCACGTCTACTGTTACACCCTCCACTACACCTGACGGTAAGTATTGCTGCATAAAAATAACGGATTAGGTTGAGCAATGAAAAGAGGAAGCGATGCAAGGCCCAAATCTGGTCTTTTGTGCAGAGTAATAGAGTCAGATGAATCTGAATAGCTTCGTTTGATTCAAAGCAAAAAACGGTATAAAAATACATATTTAATACCTCAACAGTTAGTAGAGAGAACGAAGCAAGACTCAGACCTGGTCTTTCGCGCAAAGTGAATTACAGAAGCAGATCATTCTGAATAAATTCTCTCGATTCAGATCAGAAAACGGTGGTGTCATCATTGCCAACCACTACTTCCACAGAATCCACAAGTACCTCGACTTCTACTCCCACGACCTCAACGGAGTCAACAACCACGTCTACTGTTACACCCTCCACTACACCTGACGGTAAGTATTGCTGCATAAAAATAACGGATTAGGTTCAGTAACGAAAAAAGGAAGCGATACAAAGCTCAAATCTGGTCTTTTGTGCAGAGTAATAGAGTCAGATGAATCTGAATAGCTTCTTTTGATTCAAAGCAGAAAACGGTACAAACTACGTATTCAATACCTCAAGACTCAGACCTGGTCTTTCGCGCAGAGTGACTTATAGAGGCAGATCATTCTGACTGAATTTTCTCGATTTAGATCAGAAAACGGTGGTACCATCATTGCCAACCACTACTTCCACAGAATCTACAAGTACCCCGACTTCTACTCCCACAACATCAACGGAGTCAACAGCCACGTCTACTGTTACACCCTCCACTACACCTGACGGTAAGTATTGCTGCATAAAAATAACGGATTAGGTTGAGTAATGAAAAGAGGAAGCGATGCAAGGCCCAAATCTGGTCTTTTGTGCAGAGTAATAGAGTCAGATGAATCTGAATAGCTTCTTTTGATTCATACCAGAAAGCGGTATAAAAATACGTATTCAATACCTCAACAATTAGTAGAGAGAACGAAGCAAGACTCAGACCTGGTTTTTCGCGCAAAGTGAATTACGGAAGCAGATCATTCTGAATGAATTCTCTCGATTCAGATCAGAAAACGGTGGTGCCATCATTGCCAACCACTACTTCCACAGAATCCACAAGTACCTCGACTTCTGCTCCCACGACCTCAACGGAGTCAACAGCCACGTCTACTGTTACACCCTCCACTACACCTGACGGTAAGTATTGCTGCATAAAAATAACGGATTAGGTTCAGTAACGAAAAAAGGAAGCGATACAAAGCTCAAATCTGGTCTTTTGTGCAGATTGATAGAGTCAGATGAATCTGAATAGCTTCTTTTGATTCAAAGCAGAAAACGGTACAAACTACGTATTCAATACCTCAAGACTCAGACCTGGTCTTTCGCTCAGAGTGACTTATAGAGGCAGATCATTCTGACTGAATTTTCTCGATTTAGATCAGAAAACGGTGGTGCCATCATTGCCAACCACTACTTCCACAGAATCCACAAGTACCTCGACTTCTACTCCCACGACATCAACGAAGTCAACAACCACGTCTACTGTTACATTTTCCACTACCCCCGAGGGTAAGTATTGAGGCATAAAAATAACGGATTAGGTTGAGTAATGAAAAGAGGAAGCGATGCAAGGCCCAAATCTGGTCTTTTGTGCAGAGTAATAGAGTCAGATGAATCTGAATAGCTTCGTTTGATTCAAAGCAAAAAACGGTATAAAAATACATATTTAATACCTCAACAGTTGGTAGAGAGAACGAAGCAAGACTCAGACCTGGTCTTTCGCGCAAAGTGAATTACAGAAGCAGATCATTCTGAATAAATTCTCTCGATTCAGATCAGAAAACGGTGGTGTCATCATTGCCAACCACTACTTCCACAGAATCCACAAGTACCTCGACTTCTACTCCCACGACCTCAACGGAGTCAACAACCACGTCTACTGTTACATTTTCCACTACCCCCGAGGGTAAGTATTGAGGCATAAAAATAACGGATTAGGTTGAGTAATGAAAAGAGGAAGCGATGCAAGGCCCAAATCTGGTCTTTTGTGCAGAGTAATAGAGTCAGATGAATCTGAATAGCTTCTTTTGATTCATACCAGAAAGCGGTATAAAAATACGTATTCAATACCTCAACAATTAGTAGAGAGAACGAAGCAAGACTCAGACCTGGTTTTTCGCGCAAAGTGAATTACGGAAGCAGATCATTCTGAATGAATTCCCTCGATTCAGATCAGAAAACGGTGGTGCCATCATTGCCAACCACTACTTCCACAGAATCTACAAGTACCCCGACTTCTACTCCCACAACATCAACGGAGTCAACAGCCACGTCTACTGTTACACCCTCCACTACACCTGACGGTAAGTATTGCTGCATAAAAATAACGGATTAGGTTGAGTAATGAAAAGAGGAAGCGATGCAAGGCCCAAATCTGGTCTTTTGTGCAGAGTAATAGAGTCAGATGAATCTGAATAGCTTCTTTTGATTCAAAGCAGAAAACGGTACAAACTACGCATTCAATACCTCAAGACTCAGACCTGGTCTTTCGCGCAGAGTGACTTATAAAGGCAGATCATTCTGACTGAATTTTCTCGATTTAGATCAGAAAACGGTGGTGCCATCATTGCCAACCACTACTTCCACAGAATCTACAAGTACCCCGACTTCTACTCCCACAACATCAACGGAGTCAACAGCCACGTCTACTGTTACACCCTCCACTACACCTGACGGTAAGTATTGCTGCATAAAAATAACGGATTAGGTTGAGTAATGAAAAGAGGAAGCGATGCAAGGCCCAAATCTGGTCTTTTGTGCAGAGTAATAGAGTCAGATGAATCTGAATAGCTTCTTTTGATTCATACCAGAAAGCGGTATAAAAATACGTATTCAATACCTCAACAATTAGTAGAGAGAACGAAGCAAGACTCAGACCTGGTTTTTCGCGCAAAGTGAATTACGGAAGCAGATCATTCTGAATGAATTCCCTCGATTCAGATCAGAAAACGGTGGTGCCATCATTGCCAACCACTACTTCCACAGAATCCACAAGTACCTCGACTTCTACTCCCACAGCATCAACGGAGTCAACAGCCACGTCTAAGGTTACACCCTCCACTACACCTGAGGGTAAGTATTGCTGCATAAAATAACGGATTAGGTTCAGTAACGAAAAGAGGAAGCGATGCAAGGCCCAAATCTGGTCTTTTGTGCAGATTGATAGAGTCAGATGAATCTGAATAGCTTCTTTTGATCCATACCAGAAAACGGTACAAATTACGTATTCAATAACTCAAGACTCAGACCTGGTCTTTCGCGCAGAGTGACTTATAGAGGCAGATCATTCTGACTGAATTTTCTCGATTTAGATCAGAAAACGGTGGTGCCATCATTGCCAACCACTACTTCCACAGAATCCACAAGTACCTCGACTTCTACTCCCACGACATCAACGAAGTCAACAACCACGTCTACTGTTACATTTTCCACTACCCCCGAGGGTAAGTATTGAGGCATAAAAATAACGGATTAGGTTGAGTAATGAAAAGAGGAAGCGATGCAAGGCCCAAATCTGGTCTTTTGTGCAGAGTAATAGAGTCAGATGAATCTGAATAGCTTCTTTTGATTCATACCAGAAAGCGGTATAAAAATACGTATTCAATACCTCAACAATTAGTAGAGAGAACGAAGCAAGACTCAGACCTGGTTTTTCGCGCAAAGTGAATTACGGAAGCAGATCATTCTGAATGAATTCCCTCGATTCAGATCAGAAAACGGTGGTGCCATCATTGCCAACCACTACTTCCACAGAATCTACAAGTACCCCGACTTCTACTCCCACAACATCAACGGAGTCAACAGCCACGTCTACTGTTACACCCTCCACTACACCTGACGGTAAGTATTGCTGCATAAAAATAACGGATTAGGTTGAGTAATGAAAAGAGGAAGCGATGCAAGGCCCAAATCTGGTCTTTTGTGCAGAGTAATAGAGTCAGATGAATCTGAATAGCTTCTTTTGATTCAAAGCAGAAAACGGTACAAACTACGCATTCAATACCTCAAGACTCAGACCTGGTCTTTCGCGCAGAGTGACTTATAGAGGCAGATCATTCTGAATGAATTTTCTCGATTTAGATCAGAAAACGGTGGTGCCATCATTGCCAACCACTACTTCCACAGAATCTACAAGTACCCCGACTTCTACTCCCACAACATCAACGGAGTCAACAGCCACGTCTACTGTTACACCCTCCACTACACCTGACGGTAAGTATTGCTGCATAAAAATAACGGATTAGGTTGAGTAATGAAAAGAGGAAGCGATGCAAGGCCCAAATCTGGTCTTTTGTGCAGAGTAATAGAGTCAGATGAATCTGAATAGCTTCTTTTGATTCAAAGCAGAAAACGGTACAAACTACGCATTCAATACCTCAAGACTCAGACCTGGTCTTTCGCGCAGAGTGACTTATAGAGGCAGATCATTCTGACTGAATTTTCTCGATTTAGATCAGAAAACGGTGGTGCCATCATTGCCAACCACTACTTCCACAGAATCTACAAGTACCCCGACTTCTACTCCCACAACATCAACGGAGTCAACAGCCACGTCTACTGTTACACCCTCCACTACACCTGACGGTAAGTATTGCTGCATAAAAATAACGGATTAGGTTGAGTAATGAAAAGAGGAAGCGATGCAAGGCCCAAATCTGGTCTTTTGTGCAGAGTAATAGAGTCGAATGAATCTGAATAGCTTCCTTTGATTGAAAGGAGAAAACGGTACAAAAATACGTACGCAATACCTCAAGACTCAGACCTGGTCTTTCGCGCAGAGTGACTTATAGAGGCAGATCATTCTGACTGAATTTTCTCGATTTAGATCAGAAAACTATGGTGCCATCATTGCCAACCACTACTTCCACAGAATCTACAAGTACCCCGACTTCTACTCCCACAACATCAACGGAGTCAACAGCCACGTCTACTGTTACACCCTCCACTACACCTGACGGTAAGTATTGCTGCATAAAAATAACGGATTAGGTTGAGTAATGAAAAGAGGAAGCGATGCAAGGCCCAAATCTGGTCTTTTGTGCAGATTGATAGAGTCAGATGAATCTGAATAGCTTCTTTTGATCCATACCAGAAAACGGTACAAATTACGTATTCAATAACTCAAGACTCAGACCTGGTCTTTCGCGCAGAGTGACTTATAGAGGCAGATCATTCTGACTGAATTTTCTCGATTTAGATCAGAAAACTATGGTGCCATCATTGCCAACCACTACTTCCACAGAATCCACAAGTACCTCGACTTCTACTCCCACGACATCAACGAAGTCAACAACCACGTCTACTGTTACATTTTCCACTACCCCCGAGGGTAAGTATTGAGGCATAAAAATAACGGATTAGGTTGAGTAATGAAAAGAGGAAGCGATGCAAGGCCCAAATCTGGTCTTTTGTGCAGAGTAATAGAGTCAGATGAATCTGAATAGCTTCTTTTGATTCATACCAGAAAGCGGTATAAAAATACGTATTCAATACCTCAACAATTAGTAGAGAGAACGAAGCAAGACTCAGACCTGGTTTTTCGCGCAAAGTGAATTACGGAAGCAGATCATTCTGAATGAATTCCCTCGATTCAGATCAGAAAACGGTGGTGCCATCATTGCCAACCACTACTTCCACAGAATCCACAAGTACCTCGACTTCTACTCCCACGACATCAACGAAGTCAACAACCACGTCTACTGTTACATTTTCCACTACCCCCGAGGGTAAGTATTGAGGCATAAAAATAACGGATTAGGTTGAGTAATGAAAAGAGGAAGCGATGCAAGGCCCAAATCTGGTCTTTTGTGCAGAGTAATAGAGTCAGATGAATCTGAATAGCTTCTTTTGATTCATACCAGAAAGCGGTATAAAAATACGTATTCAATACCTCAACAATTAGTAGAGAGAACGAAGCAAGACTCAGACCTGGTTTTTCGCGCAAAGTGAATTACGGAAGCAGATCATTCTGAATGAATTCCCTCGATTCAGATCAGAAAACGGTGGTGCCATCATTGCCAACCACTACTTCCACAGAATCTACAAGTACCCCGACTTCTACTCCCACAACATCAACGGAGTCAACAGCCACGTCTACTGTTACACCCTCCACTACACCTGACGGTAAGTATTGCTGCATAAAAATAACGGATTAGGTTGAGTAATGAAAAGAGGAAGCGATGCAAGGCCCAAATCTGGTCTTTTGTGCAGAGTAATAGAGTCAGATGAATCTGAATAGCTTCTTTTGATTCAAAGCAGAAAACGGTACAAACTGCGCATTCAATACCTCAAGACTCAGACCTGGTCTTTCGCGCAGAGTGACTTATAGAGGCAGATCATTCTGAATGAATTTTCTCGATTTAGATCAGAAAACGGTGGTGCCATCATTGCCAACCACTACTTCCACAGAATTCACAAGTACCCCGACTTCTACTCCCACAACATCAACGGAGTCAACAGCCACGTCTACTGTTACACCCTCCACTACACCTGACGGTAAGTATTGCTGCATAAAAATAACGGATTAGGTTGAGTAATGAAAAGAGGAAGCGATGCAAGGCCCAAATCTGGTCTTTTGTGCAGAGTAATAGAGTCAGATGAATCTGAATAGCTTCTTTTGATTCAAAGCAGAAAACGGTACAAACTACGCATTCAATACCTCAAGACTCAGACCTGGTCTTTCGCGCAGAGTGACTTATAGAGGCAGATCATTCTGACTGAATTTTCTCGATTTAGATCAGAAAACGGTGGTGCCATCATTGCCAACCACTACTTCCACAGAATCTACAAGTACCCCGACTTCTACTCCCACAACATCAACGGAGTCAACAGCCACGTCTACTGTTACACCCTCCACTACACCTGACGGTAAGTATTGCTGCATAAAAATAACGGATTAGGTTGAGTAATGAAAAGAGGAAGCGATGCAAGGCCCAAATCTGGTCTTTTGTGCAGAGTAATAGAGTCAGATGAATCTGAATAGCTTCTTTTGATTCATACCAGAAAGCGGTATAAAAATACGTATTCAATACCTCAACAATTAGTAGAGAGAACGAAGCAAGACTCAGACCTGGTTTTTCGCGCAAAGTGAATTACGGAAGCAGATCATTCTGAATGAATTCCCTCGATTCAGATCAGAAAACGGTGGTGCCATCATTGCCAACCACTACTTCCACAGAATCCACAAGTACCTCGACTTCTACTCCCACAGCATCAACGGAGTCAACAGCCACGTCTACTGTTACACCCTCCACTACACCTGAGGGTAAGTATTGCTGCATAAAATAACGGATTAGGTTCAGTAACGAAAAGAGGAAGCGATGCAAGGCCCAAATCTGGTCTTTTGTGCAGATTGATAGAGTCAGATGTATCTGAATAGCTTCTTTTGATCCATACCAGAAAACGGTACAAACTACGTATTCAATACCTCAAGACTCAGACCTGGTCTTTCGCGCAGAGTGACTTATAGAGGCAGATCATTCTGACTGAATTTTCTCGATTTAGATCAGAAAACTATGGTGCCATCATTGCCAACCACTACTTCCACAGAATCTACAAGTACCCCGACTTCTACTCCCACAACATCAACGGAGTCAACAACCACGACATCTACTGTTACACCCTCCACTACCCCTGAGGGTAAGTATTGCTGCATAAAATAACGGATTAGGTTCAGTAACGAAAAGAGGATGCGATGCAAAGCTCAAAACTGGTCTTTTGTGCAGAGTAATAGAGTCAGATGAATCTGAATAGCTTCTTTTGATCCATACCAGAAAACGGTACAAATTACGTATTCAATACCTCAAGACTCAGACCTGGTCTTTCGCGCAGAGTGACTTATAGAGGCAGATCATTCTGACTGAATTTTCTCGATTTAGATCAGAAAACGGTGGTGCCATCATTGCCAACCACTACTTCCACAGAATCTACAAGTACCCCGACTTCTACTCCCACAACATCAACGGAGTCAACAGCCACGTCTACTGTTACACCCTCCACTACACCTGACGGTAAGTATTGCTGCATAAAAATAACGGATTAGGTTGAGTAATGAAAAGAGGAAGCGATGCAAGGCCCAAATCTGGTCTTTTGTGCAGAGTAATAGAGTCAGATGAATCTGAATAGCTAATAGCTTCCTTTGATTGAAAGGAGAAAACTGTACAAAAATACGTACTCAATACCTCAACAGTTAGTAGAGAGAACGAAGCAAAACTCAGACCTGGTCTTTCGCACAGAGTGACTTATAGAAGCAGATCATTCTGACTGAATAATCTCGATTCAGATCAGAAAACGGTGGTGCCATCATTGCCAACCACTACTTCCACAGAATCCACAAGTACCTCGACTTCCACTCCCACAACATCAACGGAGTCAACAACCACGACATCTACTGTTACACCCTCCACTACCCCTGAGGGTAAGTATTGCTGCATAAAAATAACGGATTAGGTTGAGTAATGAAAAGAGGAGGCGATGCAAGGCCCAAATCTGGTCTTTTGTGCAGAGTAATAGAGTCAAATGAATCTGAATAGCTTCTTTTGATCCATACCAGAAAACGGTACAAACTACGTATTCAATACCTCAAGACTCAGACCTGGTCTTTCGCGCAGAGTGACTTATAGAGGCAGATCATTCTGACTGAATTTTCTCGATTTAGATCAGAAAACGGTGGTGCCATCATTGCCAACCACTACTTCCACAGAATCCTCAAGTACCCCGACTTCTACTCCCACAATATCAACGGAGTCAACAGCCACGTCTACTGTTACACCCTCCACTACACCTGACGGTAAGTATTGCTGCATAAAAATAACGGATTAGGTTGAGTAATGAAAAGAGGAGGCGATGCAAGGCCCAAATCTGGTCTTTTGTGCAGAGTAATAGAGTCAGATGAATCTGAATAGCTAATAGCTTCTTTAGATTCAAAGGAGAAAACGGTACAAAAATACGTACTCAATACCTCAACAGTTAGTAGAGAGAACAAGGCAAGACTCAGACCTGGTCTTTCGCACAGAGTGACTTATAGAAGCAGATCATTCTGACTGAATAATCTCGATTCAGATCAGAAAACGGTGGTGCCATCATTGCCAACCACTACTTCCACAGAATCCACAAGTACCTCGACTTCCACTCCCACAACATCAACGGAGTCAACAACCACGACATCTACTGTTACACCCTCCACTACCCCTGAGGGTAAGTATTGCTGCATAAAATAACGGATTAGGTTCAGTAACGAAAAGAGGAAGCGATGCAAAGCTCAAATCTGGTCTTTTGTGCAGAGTAATAGAGTCGAATGAATCTGAATAGCTTCCTTTGATTGAAAGGAGAAAACGGTACAAAAATACGTACGCAATACCTCAACAGTTAGTAGAGAGAACGAAGCAAGACTCAGACCTGGTCTTTCGCACAGAGTGACTTATAGAGGCAGATCATTCTGACCGAATTTTCTCGATTCAGATCAGAAAACGGTGGTGCCATCATTGCCAACCACTACTTCCACAGAATCCACAAGTACCTCAACTTCTATTCCCACAACATCAACGGGATCAACAACCACGACATCTACTGTTACACCCTCCACTACCCCTGAGGGTAAGTATTGCTGCATAAAAATAACGGATTAGGTTGAGTAATGAAAAGAGGAAGCGATGCAAGGCCCAAATCTGGTCTTTTGTGCAGAGTAATAGAGTCAGATGAATCTGAATAGCTTCTTTTGATTCAAAGCAGAAAACGGTATAAAATTCAATACCTCAACAGTTAGTAGAGAGAACGAAGCAAGACTCAGACCTGGTCTCTTGTGCTCGCGTGAAATTTTCTGATGATATTTCAATAGTAAAAAGAAGAGCGACAAAGGAGAAAGAACCCTCTTTTGTGCGGAGTAACTGCTGTATAATTACTTCAAATTGTCCATGTTCATAGAAAAAGCTATCCTGGTAGTGGAGCCGGTGAAAAAAAATAGATATTTATTTCGAAAATTGTCAATAGCTTTGATGATCCTTGCCTGCCAAGCCTTCACCAGCGACTCCTCGAGCACGGATCATTATATACTACCACTCGCTTTCGGCGATCGGTATATCTCAAACAAAATGACTTATTGAAAAATTCTACACACTATATGTGCCATTTTTGATTCAAATTCATAAATCCTTCTATCCCTTTTGGGCGAACGTACAAAAAGTGGCTGAGCCGAATATTATATAAGTATTGATATATTCTATTACCAACGTCAAAACCGATGTAGTCCCATCTCTCCAGAAGGAAATTGAACTTTACCGCTTTTTCTCTACATGTTGATCACATATTTAGTAGTTGACGTATGTATCTTGGAAAGGGAGACAGGACCGTGTTTGGAACGACTTCTTCGGTATGGACTTAAGTGCACCAAAGTATCTTCTGCGTTATCGCGTCTTCTGAGGCTAAGTGTTTCAGATTCGCTTATGATCCAAAGTCTGGAGATTGCCACTTGTTCGTCTACGGTGGTTGCAAAGGAAATGGAAACAATTTCGCAAGCAAAAGAGACTGCTTGCGTGTATGCAAACCTCGAACAACTGAAAGTGAGGAAATTCTTGTGTTTATCTGCAGCTACTGTAACTGCATCTCTCATTCCATGATCCTGTGACATTGGCCTCTCCTCATCGACAATATCAGAAATTACAATTACAGAAACAACAACACTGGTCTCAACTTCTCTGTCAACAAGTGCAGAAATTGGTTCAACGACACTGTTACCTACGACATCCACAACGCCAGCAGGTAGCTCCTCCTACAATCCCACACTCTAGCATCATATAGCAAAACATGTCTACAAAGCTATCCAATAACTATTAGGCCGTTCCGAAAATTTTTTCGCTTATTCTGAAGTAAGAAACAGGGGTGAAGATGGGTAAAGCGTTCCAAACCTTGCTCGACGTGGCTGTTCCTCCTCTTTTCAGCACATGTTACTGAACTAGTTCTTTTTTGATCATTGAATAATCCTCCTAAATTTAAACCCATTGTTTTACCATGTCCAACTTGCACAACTTTTGAGAATTTTTGTTTTGCACATCTAGCAGTGTTCAGTAAAAGGTGAATAGAGAGGACAAAACATGATGCAGTGCCTCTTTGGCAGGTATAAATTGCTTATAAATAGCTACAAAATTTCTTATGTGGTAAATGAAACCTCATGGAGCATCAGCCAGTGAACTTAGACATTCAATGCAGTTTTTTTCTCTCTTTTTAACAGATATATTTTTCCAGTACGTGGAGTATTTGAAATAAGATTATCATGACTTATTGACGCCTTAGACCTACCGCAAAAATCACAATTTGATTTATGAGCACTCAATTTGCCTGGTAGAATTCGTGCTGAACCAAAATCCATCTTTGGGAGTTCGAAATCCCTAAAATTTATGAAAATTCTTCCAAAAAATTAAGGCGTTCTATGAAAGGAGAAAATAGTTTTGCGTCCTGTAGGTTTTTCTCCATGATTTGGAATATAAAATTAAGAAAATAGAGAAGCTTGAGCATGCTAGAATCCAGTTGTTTTAGACGACTTAGATGATTTAGTTAGAAGCTCGTTGTTCGCACAACATTGCAAACATCACCATTCAAGAGGATGAAAAAGTGTGTCAAATGCTATAGTCGTCCTCCCGACAAAGCACGCTACTTACCAAAAAGAGTTTTTACAAGCACAGCTCACAAACTTAGCGGTTTCTCCAAGCTTAAAGGCAGTGTCCGAGCAAGATGGGGGTTCTGGGAATTTAGTGCCATGCAAGAGTGGCTCCCCTCAGACACAACATCGCGCAAGTGCGACGTCATAACGCTCGACCTAAAGCAAGAAAAACGACCAGAAAGTGGGGGAACTTACGCGCCTTGGGGCGGGGTTCTCCGAACTGTCCAAATACCTGCTATGCGGCAGAGTACGCATGCCGCAACAGTTAAAATCATAGGGTCCCGCAGCGACTCTGCGTCTCTGCCTGGCGGGACCTCGAATTTCAAAGTGTAGGGCTTTAAAAGACGCATCTTCTCGCCGTTATTGCGCATTCTAATGTGGATTTTCGGATTCAGCGTTGCGGATAACTCCCAGTAAGTGGGTTTTCTAGAAATCGGGTTTTTGCCTGGACACTGCCTTTGATCTGGATTTATAATTAAAAATACGAGAAGCCGAAACATCGCTCAAAAGCAACAAAATCTTCTCCCGATTGAGAAAACTGTCGACATTCAAAAAATAGAGTGAAATGTCGGGAGAACACAAAGGGATCTGTTTGAGATCATAGTAAGGGTTGCCGCGTTCTGCTGCAACCGGCATGCTCTAGTTCAAATTTGAAGTCGTCCACTGAATATCTGGTAAGCGTGAGGACGACTATACCAGAACCTTTTGTTGATCATAGTCCTGCGAAGCGTTGAACCCAAATTTCCGGAAAGACCTAACATAACACTGTTCAGACTCTTTTTACTGTAGAAAACAAGGAACACTAGTACATCATGCAACATACAGTTGAAGGCACAATGTTCATTGAAACAATTTGCAGAAACGACTACAAAAACAGTTAAAACTACATCAACACCAGTAACAGAATCTACAACAACAAGGGGTCAGTTCTTTTTGCTAGAAAAGGGACTACATAGTGAGAGGGGACTTGGATGACAGAAGTTCCACTGAATAATTTCAGATAGAACAGCAGACTGTTTCCCTGAAAGAGTAAAAGGAGGACGAACCAGATGTTCTGGAACGTAAGTACTTATATTCTGTTTTTTTTACACCCGTTCAGCTGAAGGTCACCTTAGGCCCCGGACAGACTTCACGCGATTTGATCATCGCGACTAAATCGCGACGAGACAACTGTTACAACATCATTCTAGCCGATCAACTTGCATTTCGGTTGTGATACTTTTCCAGCCCGAAATTTTTGTACGTGAAATGAAAATGAATGGAAATCTCGGCGACTGAATCGCGACGATCAAATCACGTGAAGTCTGTCCGGGGCCTTAGGCTTTAGTGAAGTTTCCCATTTAGAATAGGTTATAACTTCAAGACCAACAACTGCGAAAACGTTGTGAATGGATGCTTTCATACTGCAAGGGAATGTGAGCAAGCATGTGTCTCCAAATGGCCACCAGAAGGTCGTGAATTGATGAAAGGTCATTGCTATCATATCTGATTTCCTTCTGTTACAGTACCTGAGATGAGGCCACCTAGCACAACGTCAACGACGACGACAACGGCAACATCGTCAACAACAACTACTGCATCCACAACAAAGCCGGCGATAACCACTACGACGTCGACCCTGACGACACCTTCAGTACCAACAACGACGATAACGACTACAACAGTCGAATCAACAACATCAGCAACAACTTTGACAACAAGAGGTGCGCGTTACAAATGTTTCGTAGGTTCCTCGCATACGATTGGAGACAGAGAATTGAACACTTGCTTAGATGCGAAACGCACGAGGAAACTTAAAACCAGGTTTATTCATGAAGCGATGATCAGGGTCAAGCATGAGATTGGTAACACGCCTTGCAGAAGTAAACCTTGATCCACTCTATTCCGCTTTGCGCACCAAGATGAACAACCTCCTTTCTCCTCTCCAATGAAGAAATTCAATTCCCATGCAGAAGAAGAAAGGAGTTTTTGACCTTCAAAACCCGTACGCTTGATATTATCGGCAACTGCCCATGTGCGAGGACTGCAATTTGATTTGACTCGAATTTGTTGAGTCTCAAAACTCGTAGTTTTCGATAAAATGCTTTAAAACTGGACCTTACTATGACAAGAGCGGATTACTTGTGGATTGAGAGAACTGTGCAGACTGCCCTTCGAAAGTTTGCTAACCTTACTGATTCTCTTTAAGAAGCTTTTCTGGATCACGTCCTACATTTTAACTCAGCGATTACGCACTAATTGTTGAGTTTTGTTGTAATTCTCAGAGTGACAGCACCAAAAAGGGCTAGACTTTTGTGTATTTTATTTGAAACCGGTACATGGCCGAGTCTTCGGGGTCCTTTTGTTTCTTGAAAAAAAATGTTGAATCCATTATGTTTCAAAGAGGAAATTTATCGTCCAGATTCTTTAGACTAGAGATTAGAATTTGCTAGATGAAGTAGGAGCTGGAAGTTATCTTCAAAGCACAAAGCAAGTTTTTTATGCTTGCCACTCTTTAGCGAGGCAGTGCCTATCTTTGGAGTGTGCCAGAATGCGCGATGTAGCGGCTTGACTTAAGTCGCGCCCTTACTATATTTCAACAATGACAATGCTCCTGTAGTTCTTAATCATACCCACGTGCGCAGCGTACACTGCGTACCCCGCGTACGCCGCGCTGTATGGCCCGACCTTTTGGTGATATAAGATAAACGGTAAGCAGCAAAAATTCTCGCATTTCCAGAAACAAAAACGATTGATTGTTTGCCAGCTCTCATCAAACCCTAGTTTAAAAGAAAAAATCACCCCAATTCCATTCCACTTGAAATGTACTTCAGAGCTAGGGCTTGATTTGTTTACATACCGGCCCCAGAAATTATTTCCACACCGCAAGGCCTCCCGCAAGATTTCTCAGTCCTACCTTATAATGTCAGGGCTACCACCAAGCATTATTTTCTTGATCGACTTGAATTAGACTTAATGCCCAGTTTCGAAAGCATCAAAAAAAATTTTTTTTGAGAGATTCCAATCAGGTTGTAAAGAAAGTTCCTGGACACTTGCGGAATTTCTTTCAGACTGCTTAACTTCATATAGATTGAACTTTTTTGAGAGCTGCAAACTTTGCCGCAAAGGCACGCTGTCTACGAGGTATACTTGGGTCCGAATCGAATAGAAATTCGATCATTCGAATAAAACATTCGAATATATTCGTATTCGAAATTCGATATTCGGAGTTCTTCCATTTTCGAATAATATTCGAAACTCGAATAATTGAGAAAACGGGGTTTCGAATAAAATTCGAAACTGAATAATCATAAAACAGGGTTTCGAATAAAATTCGAAAACTCGAATAATCAAAAAACGAGGTTTCGAATATTATTCGAAAACTCGAATAATCAAAAAGCGGGGTTTCGAATAGATTTTATTCGAATGTTTTATTCGAATGTTTATTCGAATTCGTATTCGAATGTACTCCGTATTCAGATTATTCGACTTTGTTGCAGAGCCAACTGCTGAGTATCAAGCTCACTTCGTCCGCGTTTTTTTTTCGCAGAACTCGGTAATGCATCTTTTGCAACCGGCATACCTTTGAACTGTATGGAGACTCGCATTATTCCAACTGCTTGCGACAGTAAAAAATCATATGTGGATTTTAATTGATGTTTTTCGATCAATGAGATTGTTCGCACTGCTATTGGCACCAAATCAGCAAAGAAGATATCAAATTCAAGCTCATGTTCTGAGTTCATACTAAATTGAAATGGCTGTTCTTCTTTCTTTGCATTGCTCATGCTTGCGGGCGGTACGCAAAGCCCACACTAATGAGCACTCTTGCTCGCATAAATTATTGCAAAACTGCCTATTCGTTACCTTGGAGTTTTTTGCGAAATGGTGTATATTGCGTAAAGGACATCGCAGTTGTAGTGCAGGATTAGACGGTTTAGATCGCCGTACGCGATTTGCCAGTTACGAGATGTCTTCAGATGTATTAACAGCTTACCATAAATGTTTAGCGTGTACAACATACTAAAAAGATAAATGCCCTGCATTCTGTACTTTCAGAATAGGTTTTGGACAATTTGAGTATTGCCATACCACGTCGCCACTGAAATGCCTGCAGTATGCCCGAGGCCATAGGGGCATTCGTGCTCGCTTCGCGGAGGAAACCACATGCCTTCGTCCACGACTAGCTTAAACCACACAAGACGAAAGTCTCCGATGAACAGGCAATGTATCGTATCATTTGTGGAATTTAAGTACATATGTGGCCACCTTATTGCTTCAAAAGATCGCACACCTAGCGCTATGAATCCGAACAGCTCGTTAGGTGCTTCCATCAAGTTGCAATGTTTTTCATTTTTAGATTTTAGCTCCAGCCAATTTTATCCTTACTCTGCTAGACGTCTTTGAAATCTAGTGGAAGTCTGACAAACAAGGTCTGCTGTCGAACCCGCAGGATCAAAGTGTACAGATGCGGTTCTTACCCGTACGGTGCACAACGCCCAAGGATCACGAAGTGCAGCCGCTTACACGACGCTCGCGACCGCTTGAAGAGGCTGGTGCACTTGGTCCGGCAATAGACTTCTGGCTGTAGGTCTCAGAAAATCCCAAATGAAACGAAATAGATGTTTGATCTCGAGGTTTGTTGTCACGAATGTGCACAATGGTCATAAGAATTGGATCTACTAATGAAAGTTGAGCAAAGAGATAGATAAGCTGATGATAGAATAGCGGCCACACTTGTAGATTACTCAAAAATTTACTTTATCGATTTTATCGATTTTTGAAAAATTTTGAGCTACGAAGTTGGGAAATGGTACAAGGGGGTAAGTGAGGGTGCTGATTATGGATAAAAATTTACTTTATCGATTTTATCGACTTTTGGAAAATCTTGAGCTACGAGGTTGGGAGTTGGTACAAGGGGGTAAGTGAGGGTGCTGATTATGGATAAAAATTTACCTTATCGATTTTATCGACTTTTGGAAAATCTTGAGCTACGAGGTTGGGAGTTGGTACAAAGGGGTAAGTGAGGGTGCTGATTGAAACCGAAATCTATTTTATTGATTTCAGCAATTTTTGGAAAATTTTGAGCTAGGAGTTGGTATAGGGGATACTAGGGGGCTGATTATGATTGGATCGGCTTTAGCCAGATATGTCGGCAAGTTTGAGATGTGACTGCTTTAGTTATTCGATAAATCATTCGAATATTTATTCGAAATTTGACTTCCAATGTTCGAATATATTCGATATTCATTCATTCGATATTTTTGATTTTCCGAATTTATTCGAAATTCATTCATTCGATATTTTTGATTTTCCGAATTTATTCGAAATTCATTCATTCGATATTTCTGATTTTCCGAATTTATTCGATATTCGTTTATTCGAGATTTCTTATTTTCGAATTTATTCGATATTCATTCATTCGATGAAAAATTACCGAATTACCCAAGTATACTACGAGGTGTTCTTAATTTATTGAGCCCTCAGCATTCATTTCCGGCCAACAGCATGCGCAGTAGAGAAAAAAGACGACTCAAATTCGGCTGTTAGTGCAGAAAATTCTCAAGCACGAAAAGAGCGGAGAGCTCACATCCGGTAGTTATGTAGAACTCTGTTGGGGCTGTTTATGGACTGTGTCACCTTTTCAGAGAACAGCCTATTAGAATTTTTTCGGAAAGTTGAAAATCTGCCATTTTCGCTTCTCAAAAATGCCCCATTTTTGAGTAAATAAGTTCGAAGTCTTTTTTTGCAGAATGAATCAAATCTTTGGTTAAATATTGTTGGGGTAATGTGTTGCACATCTCTTGGGCCCTTCACTGAGGCATGAAGATCCTCGCAAAATCGAAAACTGCGGAAAAGTGTGGCCAAAGGCAAGTCTGAAAGCTTGTAATTCTTGTGCGCGCAAGGTAAGCCAAGCACAACTGCGGTTTTGAAGTGGACAACCTCCTTATTAAGACTGACCAACCTAAAACGTCACAACTTGTCTTTATTGACTTTGAGACAGGAATATTGAACAACTTGTACTATATGACCAAGCCCTCAGAGTATCAGCGAGCAAATAACATTTTTTCAAAGGAACCCAGAGACATCTCAGACAGTCGAAGGGACGCCTCCGGCGGGCTTATGGCGCGAGTCTGCCACTTCGCGCTCTGGAGCGCTCCGGAGCCCTGCCATTTCATCCATTTTGGTGGTCCGGGGCTCTCCCAAATCTGGCGCACATCCGGAGCAGAGATTTGCAGAGATCCCGGAGAGGGGTCCCATTCGCCTGCTTGTGACGTCACCGTGACGTCACAGTGAACGAATGGGACGTCAATCACAAAGGAATTATGGGCATCTTGTGGCTAGAAACTGACACATTAAAATTAGCAAAAAAGAAATGAAATTCAGAGACAAATCAAGATAAGGCCTTTGAGAAGTAGAACAAATCAAATGCGTCACATTTTAAGGGCAATCTGTCAATAAAGCTGCGAAACCTCAGAGTTCAGAAAAACTTTGCACAACAGGGTAATTCAATACGTATATCATCGTCTTTATGGATATAACAATCGTTTGTCGTCCTCCAGGGGTGAAAGGAGCTCTAGGAGGGTATTCAGAGTCATCCGGGTATAGCCGTCTTTTTCCGCTGCAACATCCTCAGCATCCGGTTACGGTTACAATCCAGTCACTGGGACCTGCATATATGTTGGCCGCAGTGGTTGTTTCATTACTGAACAGGAATGTCTGAAAATCTGCGCTGACTTAGCGACTACACGAGCATCAACAAAGACAGGTAGCATCATAACAAAGAAATCATCTAAAAATGCGGGATTTCATGCATCAAACATAACATCTTCCGTCTTTACACTTACGATAACAATAACTTTAACGTAGGTTTCATACACACAAACATATGAAGTATCACAGCGATAAACAGCACATAAGCAACACATGCCTACAAGTTGATGTCGCTCAAAAGTCGAAGAAAGTCTTGGAAATTTGGTTGCAATTCTGTTTTTATCTCTTCAGCCAGTTCCGCATTTAGAACCCATCGCTACTCCTTCATCAACAACGACTAGAACATCATCAACATTCATTTCATCTCCAATAACCTCCACATCTTCGTCCATCACGCCCACAACAGAACCAGCAACGACATCAGCAGGTATGGGCATAAAATACGCAGTCGGTATTCATAGACGTGCGTTGATTATCAGTCTCTCATGAACATACCATCAACCAGAGTTAAAGAGGATACCAGTGTCTTTCTACGCGTGGTTTGATTTTTAAAAATTGTCAAATGCTTCAAAAAACAACTATGAGCAACTTCTGTGATGAGCAGGAAATTGTTAGGACTTAATCCAGGCATCTTAACTATAAAACATCGGATTCGCCTTGAAACGCTGGTTCCAAACATATCTTTATCCGAACGACTATATAGAAGGAGTTATGGCGCTTAGATATGAGAATTCATTCGAGTTCTAACGGATATAATTCGTTGCAATGCAGCTTGAGGGCGGCAATTACAGTAATTATTAGTAATCTAATTACAAGGAAGAAGTACATTAGTGAAATCTAGACAATTGTATTTAAAACGTTTTCGTGGAACATGCACTATAGAATACCTAACAGATCCAAGCACGCAAACGCTCGTACACCTTCCACGTCGTTCGGGAGATAATAAACGTATGTATATTTGAGATCAGCTTTCAACGAGTCTGTTGATACATAACTTGTTTGGACTGGCTGGGTTTAGTTCTGACTATTTTCTGCTAAGCAATAAGCGTTGTCTGATAATGGCAACATTAACAGGAATTATGCACAAGTCAAAAAACTGTGAATTAGACCATACAGACCTAAATGACTTATGAAAGAAAGCTAAGCTAATTTCACTCATATTCAATAGCTTGGCAATACTGGCGTTTGAGAATCAACATCTGCATCAACTAGAAGCTACCATACGTATTAGCTACGACATTCTATCTTTGCATGACGGCCGCTTATGAGTTGAATTTTTTGCATTTTGTAAGTATAAATGTTGGAAATGAGTTTCAGATCTATGCTTGCAACCTATGGACGAAGGGTTTTGGTGTGATGATCATCGTTTACGGTAAATTTTCGCCTCCCCTCATAGCAAAGAAAATTACAAGTTTGATTGAGATATTATTACAACAAAGCGGCTGACGAATGTCTCACTTTCATCTACGGTGGATGCGGTGGAAACGATAATAATTTCATGACCATAGATGACTGCTGGAATACGTGCTCTCCAAGAAATCGATCGGGTGAGAACAATATGGGTCAATCCGCACAAAACATTTCCAGTTTTTTTAACCTTGCTATAAAGAAGCATCATTTCTGCCTAATTCCCATCTACAACAATAGCAGTGACGGGAATAGCGAGCTTACAAAGAAGGGTAGGGACGCCACCATGTAAATATGGGACCGTATCAAGGCATTCTGAAAGGCAATCATTGATTCCACTGGTCGAAACGAATATTACAAAAAAAACATGAACTTGTGCCGTCAGATTCCATTATCTAAGATCCATTACTGCAAAATTCCCAACCTCTGTTAATTTCAGAAGATCTTTGCATCCAGTCTGGGTTGAAAGGAGGCTGCTCAGCACATTGGGGGTAAGGGCTGAGTTAAATGATCGCTTGTTGATTTTAATTTTCCCAAATTTAGATACCGCTATAATGCGACAATAGATGCATGCCAATGGCATAAGACTGGTGGCTGTTTTACAAATGAACAGGAATGTTCTGAAGCATGCATTAAGCGAACCCAGACAATCGAAAGTAAGAAATAAGTCAAACTATCCGAAGGAAAAGCTGTAAGATGTAAGAAGAAATGCCATCTAAAAGTCGATGTAAAAGTAGAAAGTCTTTAAATGGTTTTCATAATTAATCAATCAACCTTTGTTGTCATACTTTGAAAAAAAAACCTTCTAAAAAACAGAAACATGAGATAGGACGGTCATGCATCGCAGCTATCATGGTAACCTTAGCCAAGCCCCCCCCCCCGGGTATTATATCGAAAGCTTTTTTCATGCCGCTGCGATTTCTTTGACTACATTTGAAAAAGTGAATTCAGGCAAACCGATTACGACCACTATACCGGCTACGACGAGCGCAGAATTAACAACATCGACATCAACCCCCACACCAACGAGTTCGAAATCAATGGGTAGCTACCTTGAATACCATGAGTAGCTTAAGTAAAGTGGAGAGCTCTTTTCTCACTAACGTTTGCAAGAGCAAACACAAAAAATTGTTCAATGACAGGCACTAGTTAAAAGATTCCAATAACATTTTACGAACAGTAGAGCCTACGACTACCACAACATCTGCAACAGCAGCAACAACAGCAACGTCCACAACAACTACGTCATCACCAACAACAACCACAGGTAGGTGTGACAAAAATGGGATAAAGGCTAAACGAAGCATTTTGACACAATCCTTTCGTATCGATTGGTCAATAAGGATCAAATTGCTAACACTAAAGGTTATATCAAGCACTTTATACGTGAACTTTTCGTGCCAATTTTCAGCAACAAGCATTGCGTCTTGTCAATTTGTGCAATTAAGCTTTCATTCCGCTTTCAATCACTCGACTAAAGAGCTGTTTTTCACATTATTATAGAGGAAATAGGCATACGTGACTGGATCTGAGCAGTTTATATTTGCTAGCACAGTAATTGTAACTAGCCTCTATAAATGCTAAAAAAAAATCTGCAAACCTCCATCTCACAGCAAACTCCAATAATTTACGACATGCAGTATTTTTGAAACAAAAGCTATAGCCACGTCCTCATGATAACGAGAATACACCGCATTTTGTGTTGTTGTTAGAGTTCGCAGTTGCCTAAAATAAACAGCAGTATAACAACACTGACAGAAACCAGTGTACGATGCAAATCGTATTCGGCATGCTTGCCCTCAGTTTCGATGTTTACATGGAACTGCATAGTTGCAAAGGAAAAAATCTGATTTATTCAATTATCTTCATTCGGTAAGTGACACAGCTGTGCAAAAAATGATTTCGTGAACGTGAGAACGGCACAGGTGGTCATAACATTGTTATATGAAGCAAAGGCAAATTTGCCAATGTTATTATATAATGGGAAGTAGAGAGACAAACTACCATTACCAAAGTTCAATCAAGCTTGATGACATACTTTGATGTGGTTCCTCATAACAATTACAGCAGTGCATCTCGCGCATTAAAGGCAGTGTCCGGGCAAGAACTCGATTTTGAGATTTTGTGCTTACCCGGGCCTATTCGCTATGCTGAATCCGAAAATCCACATTGGAGAGCGCGAAAACGACGAAAAAGGGCTCTAACACTGGAGGGAAATCAGCAAGTGGGCGGGGTCTTCCCCACTGTGATTTCACGCTTCCAGCTTTCAGAGCAACTTTCTCGAATCCGTTAGCTGCCCTGACATCACTATCGATCAAGTGCAAACGAATGACTTGAAACCGGAATCAAAAAGATCGCCCTCGAAGCTGGAAGCGTGAATTCACAGTGGGGAAGACCCCGCCCACTTGCTGATTTCCCTCCAGAGTTAGAGCCCCTTTTCGTCGTTTTCGCGCTCCCCAATATAGATTTTCGGATTCAGCATAGCGAATAGGCCCGGGTAAGCACAAAATCTCAAAATCGAGCTTTTGCCCGGACACTGCCTTTAATATAGCCTGAATTTTACAAGTAACAACAATAATTTGTGGTCTCCTGGGGATAAAAGAAGTACTAGGAGGAAACCAGCGACTTGGCTTGGTGTTATGTTTTTGTCAGATAGTCTTTAGCAATGCTCAGAACATCTAAGCATTGCTTTCCGGATATGGCTACAATCCAGCAGCTTGATGTTGATGCATTAGCCCGATGCTGTTTCCAAACTAAGGAAGAATGTTTGAAAATCTGCGTTGACTTGTCTAGTACGACAGAGCGCTCGAGTGACAAGTACGCTCTCTTAGGCCCGTATGCACGTACGTCCCCGCTGGGGAGGGGAGGGGAGCTGGATCCCCAGGGGAACGATCCCCTCCGCCGAAGCCCGCCATGACAGAGGGGAGGGGAGCGATCCCCTCCCCTGCACCTAAGCGGGGATGGTGTGAATGGTTTCAGAGGTATTGATCGAGCGAACCCCAGTGCATACGGGGTTCGAATGGGGGAGGGGATCCCTTCCCTTCCCCCACTCGAACCCCGTATGCGCGAATTCAACTCAGTAACGCGGGGGAGGGGATCGACATCCCCTGCAACGAAGTAGGGGTTCGATGGTGTAGATCATGCCAGAGACGCGGATATTCTGGTTCTGCTCAGTCATTACCAAGCATTTCGTTCATTTTGATGGAGGATTTTCTTTGAAAGCCGGGTTCTTCTCTCAGCGACCTGTGGCTTGCAATTTGTCTTTCTTTTCTATATTCGCCTCTTGAGAAGAAATCCGAGCAACAATAGCTGCCAATTGCGATTATTTGTAGGAGTTCTTGATCATTCAGGAAATTTGCGCATTTTTCATATAACATAATAGTTTTAACTATATAGGCTGAGTAAACACATTGTAACTTTCATATTTCATGACATATTGCCATTATCTTGTTATTTTAACATAAGCTGCCTTGAAAAAATCTAGAAAGTAGCATATTTGCCTATTTCTGAGTAGAAATCCCCTGGGGAGTGATCCCCTCCCCAGCGTTCCCCTTGTGCATAGCAGGGATGGCTGCTGGGGATCATTCCCCTGGGATAAAGGACGATATGCAGCTGATAGCTACAGCGTTTATGAAGAGCTGGCACAATTTGCAGCTTCTATTATGTGTTAGAATACTGCTTTGAGCGTCCGCGCGGCACCCCCCCCCCCTTTTCGGCAGCCTAACGTCTTCTACCCATTCCCTTGCAGAGACACATCAACTTCTACAGTTCAACATTTATACGCTGAAATGGAGCAGCATGAGCGAAAGTGGGCAGCATCCAAGAAAGCATGAACATAATGGGAGTAGAAAAAATCATTTTTGGTGCCCCGAGCGCAGTCACTGCATACGCGCATTCCGCAACACTAAATTAATGAAAGTGAGGAGATGAAGATGAGTTGCAGTCAAAATATGAAATAAGAAAGATTTTTTCATAGAAAATTTGAAAGCAAGGTGATTTCCCCGCTTGATCCCCTCTTGTGCATAAGAGGGTTCACTTCCCCTCCCCACAGGGGATCCCTTGTCCGATATTGTCTTTGTGCATACGGGGGTTCGCGCGGGGAGGGGAAGGGATCCCCAGCGGGGATCATTTCAATGGTTAAGCGCACATCCCCTCCCCGCGGGGATGTACGTGCATACGGGCCTTAGTAATCCAACATGGGATTTTTGCCAACTAATTACTGCATCTTTCCATTTCATAGACCCCAATATTCAAATCTCGTTCAACAAACCTACTTCCTATTTCCAATCATTTGGCCAAGTTAATCAGCTGGGTGGATGTTCAGCGATAATTAATAGGATTTCCAAATGCTTGCCGAAGGCACTTGCAACCTTTCATGAAAAATCAAACTTCTGCGAGGTGCCGCAAATCACAAACAGCAATTCCCTAGTTTGTAGCTAGAAATAGAACAACACATAGTACAACACAACTCGCTCACAAAAACTTTCCCTTCTCCAATTGGCCCGCTAGAAATTCTACCAAAGATCACACTTCCTTCAACGGTATTAGTGCATGTTGAACAGCTATATGATTTTTTGCAGTAAAGCAAAGTATTTTGAAATCAGGCACGGTAAAGGTTAAGATTTGACAGGACATTTTGTTTATTCTCAACACTCAAAACTGCATAAGTAGTTTTGAGGTCGATTAGTCATCGCAAATGCCAATTCGTGGAATGAACAGTATTAAAAGTGTACTATCAGTGTGTCTAAAGTCTGATTAAAGGTAGTATCCAAATTTTGCGCGAGGGCGGTGGGCCCACAAACAAAAGCATGCAAGCGAGCAAGGTGAGAGGTCTGGTTTAGAAATGAATATCTCATTCAAGTGCACCATTTGCGCTGCCAGCCAGTTCTGTTTAGGCCCCAAAATCACTTCTTCCCTCGATTCTCATCCATTTTTCGAATGTTTCCGCGATTTAGCAGAACTACACAGGAGCTTTTTTTCCATGCCGCTGTCATGATACTGCTTAAATAGAAGAGGCTGAGAAAGAAGAAAAAGCAGATTGCTAGTGATCATTTATGCCACGAAGTGACCCTCAATACTGTTCATAAGGGTTGTTCGAGCAGATCTGATAGCAAATATTAGCTTGTCATATGATTAATGCACGTTTGCTGAATTCCAGCTGATTCACTTGAGAGCTATGCGTTTGTGCGGAAGTGCACACTTTGCACGTCACGTAGCCAATGATAGGTTGAGCAAAGTAGTAAAGTTAAATTTTACAGAATTGTTCTGCGGGAAAAATACTGCAGAATAGTTGAAATTACCCAACATTTTCAGCACTAAGGAAGATGCCACGAAGTGCCTTTTTCGAATTTTTCTAGAATTCCTCTTTCAAAAAAAAACAATGGATGCTGCCATTTTTCTATCATCAGTTGCACTAGTCCGTGATGTACAAAGTTTTTTCGCCTATGTTTTTTACGCAGCATAGATGAGCCTCAGCGATATAGTTTGAGTCAAAATCTCTTAACCTAGAATCCCCGAAAATCTTGCCTTACTGAGAATTGTGTTGCACAAAATTCCATTATTCTTAGTCAAATTTTATGAAACAGATCCCATTTTTCATCTATTTGGTCGGTGCAAAAGTTTTGTCAGTTTTATTCTCAATCGACCAGCAAATACGATAGAAGAAAGATGAACAAACACTTCGAAGTGCATCCAAAACAGATTCTCTTCATCTTTCTAGCTGCTGGATTCTCAGTGTAGTTTGTTGAGACAGTGCTAAGATAATCGCTGGAATTTACAACCGTTTTTTTCAGCAGCCACCTTTCGCTGAATTTCAAAATTTTTCCTGAGACTTTTGGAGAAGTTCTAGTAGCCATCAGGAGCGTGAGCCTTTTGCCAACTGATGCGATTTCTTTACAGTTCTATGACTAATCTTTCAAATTTCCCGAAGCTCATTTTCTGACATAACCAAATTCCATACATGGTCTATTTTAGCCTCGTGGAGCATGGAGTGGTAAACAGTTCAAGTACCCTAATGTACCCTAATATATTATAACTCCTTCTCACTTTTCTAACAGATCTTTTCTTGGCCATCCACGCAAAATTTGCGGAGAATCGCAGTATTTTTTAATTGACGATGTGACTATCCTAAGTTTGAAAATCTTCATAATTTGAAGCGGAAATCGCTCATCCAGTTTGTAAGGGTGGTAATAGTAGTAATTGAGTGTCGAAGCCTCATTGTTTCAAAGATTTTGCAGTGTTTGTTGCAATAACAGGCCATGCGGTTCTTCCAAAACTCGAAAAAAATTAATAAGCAAAATTCTAAGAGAGCACTGAAGAAGAGGAAAATTTCTCCTTTGCTCTTCATCACTGTAATGAACGCCATAATGGAACCACTCAGACGTGCACCTCCTTGGACACTTCTCTACGCAGATGATGTGGTCTTGCTAGGAAGCCAGGAAGGAGTTGCAAGACGAGGTACAGAAATGGAAAGACAGGTTAGAGTTGTATGGGCTGAAGCTCAACACCAAGAAGGAGTATATGGAAGCGGGGAAACAGACTCCAGGAACCATATGTATCGATGATGAAGAGCTAAAGAAGGCAACGTCATCCAAGTACCTAGGCAGTCACATCTCAGCAGAGGGAGGCTTGCAAGGGGAAATCGCAGGCAGGATAAACACAGCGTGGATGAAATGGAGAGCCTTAACAGGAGTTCTCTGCGACAGACGAATGCCAGTACAGCTCAAGTCCCAACTGTACCGGACCGTCATCCGTCCAGCGGCCCTCTATGGTAGTGAGTGCTAGCCATGTACGCGATATGAGGAGCGCAAGCTCGGTGTCATGGAAACAAGGATGCTACGATGGACCTTAGGTGTCACACTGAAAGATCCCATCTGCAATGACACTAACACTATATGAGCCCGAATGAAAGTAGCCCCAATTGCCCAGAAAATGCAGGAAAAGAGACTACGATGGTACGGCCATGTACGCAGAAGGGAGGAAAGCCACATTACGAGGCCCTCGGCGGTGGAAGCACCAGGCAAGAGACCCAGAGGTAGACCCAAGATGAGGTGGGTGATAGGATCAAGGCCGACTTGCGAGAATTTGGAATAGATGAAGACCTTGCCTCAAATAGGAAGATATGGAGACAACTGACAAGGAAAGCAGACCCTGCATAAGCGGGACCGAGGGTAAAAAAAAAGTGTGGAAAAGTTTTGAGTTTTAGTCACTTATCTTCAAAGTTATCGAATTTCGGGTTGAACAAGCATTTGCGAAAACGGAAGCAGAGGATGAAAGTTAGGAGAATCGGGCTTTCAAGCATCGGAAAAAGTTTTTGAAAGAAATAGGTTGGCGCGAAAGCTCTTGCCTAACTCAAACGAAAATTAATAACTTTTCAAATACTACATAGATTTGAATTCCGTTCTCGCCAAAATAGTAGAAGGTTTGCGCTTCGTAATACTATAGTTATTCAAGCGTAACGGTCTACGAATTTATCACCGAGAACGAAGCTGCTAAAATTCAAAATTTTCGATTCCGGATCTAGGAATTCGCGGGGGGCCGCTAGCCAGCTCCAAAACAATAGCGTAACATTCTTGACGCAGCAAACATACATTACTGTGGCAGGATTCGAGTTAACGCTAAAAAATTGTGAAGAATTTCATTTTACGCAAGAATTCCTCCATTACTTTACGTTGTCAGCAGAAGCACGTTTGACGCTCCAAAATGCGTCACAGTGTTTTGAGTAGAAACTAGATCTGATTTCTGCGTTTCTGTTTTGAGAAAAGCTACAAGGATAAGGGAAATGTTAGTGTAAGGCACTTCTTGAAATTTTTTGTGTTTGCATTTCCATCCAAGAATGAAAACTGCCAACTATGGGTTCCTCTATGAGAGATGTTCACATTTAATTGGACTACTGGCTCTCCGTTTTATTCTAGCACAAAACTCAACATCGCAGAATTCGAAACGCCGTTTTTAAATGAAATATCACGCTTGAACATTTATCATAAAGCGCGAACTTTATTATTTTTGCGATACCACACCATGAGTTTAGGGCACAAGTTATTGATTCTTGTTTGAATTACAATCTTTTGTGCTTACCGAAAAGTTCGTTTCGCACCAAAAATCAGCATTTTAGAAAAGAGTGTAGAAAAACGTGCATGAAATGTGAGAAAACCTGTTATTAGCATAAATATTGGTTGAGCGTACCCATAAAAAACCAAAGGAAGAACCTCCAAACACCTAATGAAAACCAAATTCAGGCAAAACTGTCACGACTACAGCGCCGCCGACATCGAGCACCGCACTACCAATATCAACATCAACTCCCACATCAACAACTACAATAACCCCAGGTGTGTGTGATTATTTGCTACCATGCTTAGCTTAGATAAAAAGAAAACTTTTTTTTCTTGATTTTGTAACAACACACTGAGAAATTGTCCTATAATTAGGCATGAAGTTCGAAATGACCATTATAATAAAAATAAATCATAACGGTAGAACCTACGGCTACACCGATGCCCATCACAACAACGATGTCGACAGCAATCACGTCTGAGACAACAACAATGACATCACCGACAACGATCACAGGTACGTATTACAGAAATGCAGTAAAACCTAAAAACGAGGTAAGTAGAAGCTTTTTGTAGTCACTTGTCTGTTGTATGATTACCAGTGCTATTGGGGTATAGACCACCTCGATTGCTGTAGCGCTGTTTCTGATCATGACGTAAAGAAAGAACCGAAAAACACTGTGTCAGCTAAAGATTGCCAGCGCAGTAATTGCTTGCAAGGCATGAAATTCATGCAGCCATCCTTGCAGTATATCTAATGATAAGGGAAAGTGCAAAAAAAAAAAAGGCAGCGGGCGCTGTGCTGGAGCTCGCGGAGACAGCAGACAGCAGTGATGCACTTTCGCCTGGCGGGGGTCCCCCCTCTGCGCCGCCGAAGCGGGGGTCCCCCCTCCACGCCGCCGGGTGGGGGCTGCTGGAGCTAGCGGAGACAGCAGACAGCAGAGATAAACATTCGTCTGGCCGGGGTCCCCCCTCTGCGCCGCCGAAGCGGGGGTCCCCCCTCCGCGCCGCCCTTTCTTTGAACAGATAAACATCCGTCTGGCGGGTTGTTTATCGCCGCCGTGATCTTTGAATTCCGAGGCCTGTTCTTAGACGATGTTGATCCTTGCAGTATATCTAATGATAAGGGAAAGTGCAAAAAAAAAAAAGGCAGCGGGCGCTGTGCTGGAGCTCGCGGAGACAGCAGACAGCAGTGATGCACTTTCGCCTGGCGGGGGTCCCCCCTCTGCGCCGCCGAAGCGGGGGTCCCCCCTCCACGCCGCCGGGTGGGGGCTGCTGGAGCTAGCGGAGACAGCAGACAGCAGAGATAAACATTCGTCTGGCCGGGGTCCCCCCTCTGCGCCGCCGAAGCGGGGGTCCCCCCTCCGCGCCGCCCTTTCTTTGAACAGATAAACATCCGTCTGGCGGGTTGTTTATCGCCGCCGTGATCTTTGAATTCCGAGGCCTGTTCTTAGACGATGTTGATCAAATGGCATATGGATGGCATAACCCAAAAGCGAATCATTACGCAAGCTAATTTTCGTATAGTTCGAAGCGCTTTGACACTTACAAAAGCAACTCAACTTTCATTGTTGGTGCAGGTTAGTTTACAATTTGATTTAGATCATTATTATCATTATATTTGTACAACATAATTTATTATTCAATGGTTTGTAAGCAGCACGTAGGGCAACTCGATCGTGCAGGGAAACAGATTTTATACGCTTGGGGCAGTTCTTATAACTTTCAAAAGGTCTTCAAGCGGCACTTAGGGCATCTTTCATTTTAAATAGTTACTATCGGTCTGTAAGCGGTACGTAGGGCAACTCGATCGTGCAGGGAAACAGATTTTCATACGCTTGGGGCAGTTCTTATAATTTTTAAACGTTCTTCAAGCGGCACTTAGGGCATGAACTGTCTTCTATATATAGATATTATTGGTTTGTAAGCGGCACGTAGGGCAACTCGATCGTGCAGGGAAACAGATTTTTATACGCTTGGGGCAGTTCTTATAATTTTTAAACGTTCTTCAAGCGGTACTTAGGGCATGAACTGTCTTCTAGATATAGATATTATTGGTTTGCAAGCAGCACGTAGGGCAACTCGATCGTGCAGGGAAACAGATTTTATACGCTTGGGGCAGTTCTTATAATTTTTGAACGGTCTTCAAGCGGCACTTAAGGCATGAACTGTCTTCTAGATATAGATATTATTGGTTTGTAAGCCGCACGTAGGGCAACTCGATCGTGCAGGGAAACAGATTTCTATACGCATGGGGCAGTTCTTATGATTTTTTAACGGTCTTCAAGCGGCACTTAGGGCATAAATTTTTATTTTAAATAGTTACTATCGGTCTGTAAGCGGCACGTAGGGCAACTCGATCGTGCAGGGAAACAGATTTTATACGCTTGGGGCAGTTCGTATAACTTTCAAACGTTCTTCAAGTGGCACTTAGGGCATGAACTTTCATTTTAAATAGTTACTATCGGTCTGTAAGCGGTACGTAGGCCAACTCGATCGTGTAGGGAAACAGATTTTTATACGCTTGGGGCAGTTCTTATAATTTTTAAACGTTCTTCAAGCGGCACTTAGGGCATGAACTGTCTTCTAGATACAGATAATATTGGTTTGTAAGCAGCACGTAGGGCAACTCGATCGGGGAGGGAAACAGATTTTTGTACGCTTGGGGCAGTTCTTATATTTTTTAAACGGTCTTCAAGCGGCACTTAGGGCATGAACTGTCTTCTAGATATAGATATTATTGGTTTGTAAGCAGCACGTAGGGCAACTCGATCGGGGAGGGAAACAGATTTTTGTACGCTTGGGGCAGTTCTTATAATTTTCAAACGTTCTTCAAGTGGCACTTAGGGCATGAACTTTCATTTTAAATAGTTACCATCGGTCTGTAAGCGGTACGTAGGCCAACTCGATCGTGTAGGGAAACAGATTTTTATACGCTTGGGGCAGTTCTTATAATTTTTAAACGGTCTTCAAGCGGCACTTAGGGCATAAATTTTCATTTTAAATAATTACTATCGGTCTGTAAGCGGCACGTAGGGCAATAGGGCAACTCGATCGTGCAGGGAAACAGATTTTATACGCTTGGGGCAGTTCTCATAATTTTTGAACGGTCTTTAAGCGGCACTTAGGGCATGAACTGTCTTCTAGATACAGATAATATTGGTTTGTAAGCAGCACGTAGGGCAACTCGATCGTGCAGGGAAACAGATTTCTATACGCTTGGGGCAGTTCTTATAACTTTCAAACGGTCTTCAAGCGGCACTTAGGGCATAAATTTTCATTTTAAATAATTACTATCGGTCTGTAAGCGGCACGTAGGGCAATAGGGCAACTCGATCGTGCAGGGAAACAGATTTTATACGCTTGGGGCAGTTCTCATAATTTTTGAACGGTCTTCAAGCGGCACTTAGGGCATGAACTGTCTTCTAGATATAGATATTATTGGTTTGTAAGCGGCACGTAGGGCATAAATTTTCATTTTAAATAATTACTATCGGTCTGTAAGCGGCACGCAGGGCAACTCGATCGTGCAGGGAAACAGATTTTATACGCTTGGGGCAGTTCTTATAACTTTCAGACGGTCTCCAAGCGGCACTTAGGGCATAAACTTTCATTTTAAATAGTTACTATCGGTCTGTAAGCGGTACGTAGGCCAACTCGATCGTGCAGGGAAACAGATTTTATACGCTTGGGGCAGTTCTTATAATTTTTAAACGGTCTTCAAGCGGCACTTAGGGCATAAATTTTCATTTTAAATAATTACTATCGGTCTGTAAGCGGCACGTAGGGCAATAGGGCAACTCGATCGTGCAGGGAAACAGATTTTATACGCTTGGGGCAGTTCTCATAATTTTTGAACGGTCTTTAAGCGGCACTTAGGGCATGAACTGTCTTCTAGATACAGATAATATTGGTTTGTAAGCAGCACGTAGGGCAACTCGATCGTGCAGGGAAACAGATTTCTATACGCTTGGGGCAGTTCTTATAACTTTCAAACGGTCTTCAAGCGGCACTTAGGGCATAAATTTTCATTTTAAATAATTACTATCGGTCTGTAAGCGGCACGTAGGGCAATAGGGCAACTCGATCGTGCAGGGAAACAGATTTTATACGCTTGGGGCAGTTCTTATAATTTTTGAACGGTCTTCAAGCGGCACTTAGGGCATGAACTGTCTTCTAGATACAGATAATATTGGTTTGTAAGCAGCACGTAGGGCAACTCGATCGGGCAGGGAAACAGATTTTTGTACGCTTGGGGCAGTTCTTATAATTTTTAAACGGTCTTCAAGCGGCACTTAGGGCATGAACTGTCTTCTAGATATAGATATTATTGGTTTGTAAGCGGCACGTAGGGCATAAATTTTCATTTTAAATAATTACTATCGGTCTGTAAGCGGCACGCAGGGCAACTCGATCGTGCAGGGAAACAGATTTTATACGCTTGGGGCAGTTCTTATAACTTTCAGACGGTCTCCAAGCGGCACTTAGGGCATAAACTTTCATTTTAAATAGTTACTATCGGTCTGTAAGCGGTACGTAGGCCAACTCGATCGTGCAGGGAAACAGATTTTATACGCTTGGGGCAGTTCTTATAATTTTTAAACGTTCTTCAAGCGGCACTTAGGGCATGAACTGTCTTCTATATATAGATATTATTGGTTTGTAAGCGGCACGTAGGGCAACTCGATCGTGCAGGGAAACAGATTTTTATACGCTTGGGGCAGTTCTTATAATTTTTAAACGTTCTTCAAGCGGTACTTAGGGCATGAACTGTCTTCTAGATATAGATATTATTGGTTTGTAAGCAGCACGTAGGGCAACTCGATCGTGCAGGGAAACAGATTTTATACGCTTGGGGCAGTTCTTATAATTTTTGAACGGTCTTCAAGCGGCACTTAAGGCATGAACTGTCTTCTAGATATAGATATTATTGGTTTGTAAGCCGCACGTAGGGCAACTCGATCGTGCAGGGAAACAGATTTCTATACGCATGGGGCAGTTCTTATGATTTTTTAACGGTCTTCAAGCGGCACTTAGGGCATAAATTTTCATTTTAAATAGTTACTATCGGTCTGTAAGCGGCACGTAGGGCAACTCGATCGTGCAGGGAAACAGATTTTATACGCTTGGGGCAGTTCGTATAACTTTCAAACGTTCTTCAAGTGGCACTTAGGGCATGAACTTTCATTTTAAATAGTTACTATCGGTCTGTAAGCGGCACGTAGGGCAACTCGATCGTGCAGGGAAACAGATTTTATACGCTTGGGGCAGTTCGTATAACTTTCAAACGTTCTTCAAGTGGCACTTAGGGCATGAACTTTCATTTTAAATAGTTACTATCGGTCTGTAAGCGGTACGTAGGCCAACTCGATCGTGTAGGGAAACAGATTTTTATACGCTTGGGGCAGTTCTTATAATTTTTAAACGTTCTTCAAGCGGCACTTAGGGCATGAACTGTCTTCTAGATACAGATAATATTGGTTAGCAGCACGTAGGGCAACTCGATCGGGGAGGGAAACAGATTTTTGTACGCTTGGGGCAGTTCTTATATTTTTTAAACGGTCTTCAAGCGGCACTTAGGGCATGAACTGTCTTCTAGATATAGATATTATTGGTTTGTAAGCGGCACGTAGGGCAACTCGATCGTGCAGGGAAACAGATTTCTATACGCTTGGGGCAGTTCTTATAACTTTCAAACGGTCTTCAAGCGGCACTTAGGGCATAAATTTTCATTTTAAATAATTACTATCGGTCTGTAAGCGGCACGTAGGGCAATAGGGCAACTCGATCGTGCAGGGAAACAGATTTTATACGCTTGGGGCAGTTCTTATAATTTTTGAACGGTCTTCAAGCGGCACTTAGGGCATGAACTGTCTTCTAGATACAGATAATATTGGTTTGTAAGCAGCACGTAGGGCAACTCGATCGGGCAGGGAAACAGATTTTTGTACGCTTGGGGCAGTTCTTATAATTTTTAAACGGTCTTCAAGCGGCACTTAGGGCATGAACTGTCTTCTAGATATAGATATTATTGGTTTGTAAGCGGCACGTAGGGCATAAATTTTCATTTTAAATAATTACTATCGGTCTGTAAGCGGCACGCAGGGCAACTCGATCGTGCAGGGAAACAGATTTTATACGCTTGGGGCAGTTCTTATAACTTTCAGACGGTCTCCAAGCGGCACTTAGGGCATAAACTTTCATTTTAAATAGTTACTATCGGTCTGTAAGCGGTACGTAGGCCAACTCGATCGTGCAGGGAAACAGATTTTATACGCTTGGGGCAGTTCTTATAATTTTTAAACGTTCTTCAAGCGGCACTTAGGGCATGAACTGTCTTCTATATATAGATATTATTGGTTTGTAAGCGGCACGTAGGGCAACTCGATCGTGCAGGGAAACAGATTTTTATACGCTTGGGGCAGTTCTTATAATTTTTAAACGTTCTTCAAGCGGCACTTAGGGCATGAACTGTCTTCTATATATAGATATTATTGGTTTGTAAGCAGCACGTAGGGCAACTCGATCGTGCAGGGAAACAGATTTTATACGCTTGGGGCAGTTCTTATAATTTTTGAACGGTCTTCAAGCGGCACTTAAGGCATGAACTGTCTTCTAGATATAGATATTATTGGTTTGTAAGCCGCACGTAGGGCAACTCGATCGTGCAGGGAAACAGATTTCTATACGCATGGGGCAGTTCTTATGATTTTTTAACGGTCTTCAAGCGGCACTTAGGGCATAAATTTTCATTTTAAATAGTTACTATCGGTCTGTAAGCGGCACGTAGGGCAACTCGATCGTGCAGGGAAACAGATTTTATACGCTTGGGGCAGTTCGTATAACTTTCAAACGTTCTTCAAGTGGCACTTAGGGCATGAACTTTCATTTTAAATAGTTACCATCGGTCTGTAAGCGGCACGTAGGGCAACTCGATCGTGCAGGGAAACAGATTTTATACGCTTGGGGCAGTTCGTATAACTTTCAAACGTTCTTCAAGTGGCACTTAGGGCATGAACTTTCATTTTAAATAGTTACTATCGGTCTGTAAGCGGTACGTAGGCCAACTCGATCGTGTAGGGAAACAGATTTTTATACGCTTGGGGCAGTTCTTATAATTTTTAAACGTTCTTCAAGCGGCACTTAGGGCATGAACTGTCTTCTAGATACAGATAATATTGGTTAGCAGCACGTAGGGCAACTCGATCGGGGAGGGAAACAGATTTTTGTACGCTTGGGGCAGTTCTTATATTTTTTAAACGGTCTTCAAGCGGCACTTAGGGCATGAACTGTCTTCTAGATATAGATATTATTGGTTTGTAAGCGGCACGTAGGGCAACTCGATCGTGCAGGGAAACAGATTTCTATACGCTTGGGGCAGTTCTTATAACTTTCAAACGGTCTTCAAGCGGCACTTAGGGCATAAATTTTCATTTTAAATAATTACTATCGGTCTGTAAGCGGCACGTAGGGCAATAGGGCAACTCGATCGTGCAGGGAAACAGATTTTATACGCTTGGGGCAGTTCTTATAATTTTTGAACGGTCTTCAAGCGGCACTTAGGGCATGAACTGTCTTCTAGATACAGATAATATTGGTTTGTAAGCAGCACGTAGGGCAACTCGATCGGGCAGGGAAACAGATTTTTGTACGCTTGGGGCAGTTCTTATAATTTTTAAACGGTCTTCAAGCGGCACTTAGGGCATGAACTGTCTTCTAGATACAGATAATATTGGTTAGCAGCACGTAGGGCAACTCGATCGGGGAGGGAAACAGATTTTTGTACGCTTGGGGCAGTTCTTATATTTTTTAAACGGTCTTCAAGCGGCACTTAGGGCATGAACTGTCTTCTAGATATAGATATTATTGGTTTGTAAGCGGCACGTAGGGCAACTCGATCGTGCAGGGAAACAGATTTCTATACGCTTGGGGCAGTTCTTATAACTTTCAAACGGTCTTCAAGCGGCACTTAGGGCATAAATTTTCATTTTAAATAATTACTATCGGTCTGTAAGCGGCACGTAGGGCAATAGGGCAACTCGATCGTGCAGGGAAACAGATTTTATACGCTTGGGGCAGTTCTTATAATTTTTGAACGGTCTTCAAGCGGCACTTAGGGCATGAACTGTCTTCTAGATACAGATAATATTGGTTTGTAAGCAGCACGTAGGGCAACTCGATCGGGCAGGGAAACAGATTTTTGTACGCTTGGGGCAGTTCTTATAATTTTTAAACGGTCTTCAAGCGGCACTTAGGGCATGAACTGTCTTCTAGATATAGATATTATTGGTTTGTAAGCGGCACGTAGGGCATAAATTTTCATTTTAAATAATTACTATCGGTCTGTAAGCGGCACGCAGGGCAACTCGATCGTGCAGGGAAACAGATTTTATACGCTTGGGGCAGTTCTTATAACTTTCAGACGGTCTCCAAGCGGCACTTAGGGCATAAACTTTCATTTTAAATAGTTACTATCGGTCTGTAAGCGGTACGTAGGCCAACTCGATCGTGCAGGGAAACAGATTTTATACGCTTGGGGCAGTTCTTATAATTTTTAAACGTTCTTCAAGCGGCACTTAGGGCATGAACTGTCTTCTATATATAGATATTATTGGTTTGTAAGCGGCACGTAGGGCAACTCGATCGTGCAGGGAAACAGATTTTTATACGCTTGGGGCAGTTCTTATAATTTTTAAACGTTCTTCAAGCGGCACTTAGGGCATGAACTGTCTTCTATATATAGATATTATTGGTTTGTAAGCAGCACGTAGGGCAACTCGATCGTGCAGGGAAACAGATTTTATACGCTTGGGGCAGTTCTTATAATTTTTGAACGGTCTTCAAGCGGCACTTAAGGCATGAACTGTCTTCTAGATATAGATATTATTGGTTTGTAAGCCGCACGTAGGGCAACTCGATCGTGCAGGGAAACAGATTTCTATACGCATGGGGCAGTTCTTATGATTTTTTAACGGTCTTCAAGCGGCACTTAGGGCATAAATTTTCATTTTAAATAGTTACTATCGGTCTGTAAGCGGCACGTAGGGCAACTCGATCGTGCAGGGAAACAGATTTTATACGCTTGGGGCAGTTCGTATAACTTTCAAACGTTCTTCAAGTGGCACTTAGGGCATGAACTTTCATTTTAAATAGTTACCATCGGTCTGTAAGCGGCACGTAGGGCAACTCGATCGTGCAGGGAAACAGATTTTATACGCTTGGGGCAGTTCGTATAACTTTCAAACGTTCTTCAAGTGGCACTTAGGGCATGAACTTTCATTTTAAATAGTTACTATCGGTCTGTAAGCGGTACGTAGGCCAACTCGATCGTGTAGGGAAACAGATTTTTATACGCTTGGGGCAGTTCTTATAATTTTTAAACGTTCTTCAAGCGGCACTTAGGGCATGAACTGTCTTCTAGATACAGATAATATTGGTTAGCAGCACGTAGGGCAACTCGATCGGGGAGGGAAACAGATTTTTGTACGCTTGGGGCAGTTCTTATATTTTTTAAACGGTCTTCAAGCGGCACTTAGGGCATGAACTGTCTTCTAGATATAGATATTATTGGTTTGTAAGCGGCACGTAGGGCAACTCGATCGTGCAGGGAAACAGATTTCTATACGCTTGGGGCAGTTCTTATAACTTTCAAACGGTCTTCAAGCGGCACTTAGGGCATAAATTTTCATTTTAAATAATTACTATCGGTCTGTAAGCGGCACGTAGGGCAATAGGGCAACTCGATCGTGCAGGGAAACAGATTTTATACGCTTGGGGCAGTTCTTATAATTTTTGAACGGTCTTCAAGCGGCACTTAGGGCATGAACTGTCTTCTAGATACAGATAATATTGGTTTGTAAGCAGCACGTAGGGCAACTCGATCGGGCAGGGAAACAGATTTTTGTACGCTTGGGGCAGTTCTTATAATTTTTAAACGGTCTTCAAGCGGCACTTAGGGCATGAACTGTCTTCTAGATATAGATATTATTGGTTTGTAAGCGGCACGTAGGGCATAAATTTTCATTTTAAATAATTACTATCGGTCTGTAAGCGGCACGCAGGGCAACTCGATCGTGCAGGGAAACAGATTTCTATACGCTTGGGGCAGTTCTTATAACTTTCAGACGGTCTCCAAGCGGCACTTAGGGCATAAACTTTCATTTTAAATAGTTACTATCGGTCTGTAAGCGGTACGTAGGCCAACTCGATCGTGCAGGGAAACAGATTTTATACGCTTGGGGCAGTTCTTATAATTTTTAAACGTTCTTCAAGCGGCACTTAGGGCATGAACTGTCTTCTATATATAGATATTATTGGTTTGTAAGCGGCACGTAGGGCAACTCGATCGTGCAGGGAAACAGATTTTTATACGCTTGGGGCAGTTCTTATAATTTTTAAACGTTCTTCAAGCGGCACTTAGGGCATGAACTGTCTTCTATATATAGATATTATTGGTTTGTAAGCAGCACGTAGGGCAACTCGATCGTGCAGGGAAACAGATTTTATACGCTTGGGGCAGTTCTTATAATTTTTGAACGGTCTTCAAGCGGCACTTAAGGCATGAACTGTCTTCTAGATATAGATATTATTGGTTTGTAAGCCGCACGTAGGGCAACTCGATCGTGCAGGGAAACAGATTTCTATACGCATGGGGCAGTTCTTATGATTTTTTAACGGTCTTCAAGCGGCACTTAGGGCATAAATTTTCATTTTAAATAGTTACTATCGGTCTGTAAGCGGCACGTAGGGCAACTCGATCGTGCAGGGAAACAGATTTTATACGCTTGGGGCAGTTCGTATAACTTTCAAACGTTCTTCAAGTGGCACTTAGGGCATGAACTTTCATTTTAAATAGTTACTATCGGTCTGTAAGCGGCACGTAGGGCAACTCGATCGTGCAGGGAAACAGATTTTATACGCTTGGGGCAGTTCATATAACTTTCAAACGTTCTTCAAGTGGCACTTAGGGCATGAACTTTCATTTTAAATAGTTACTATCGGTCTGTAAGCGGTACGTAGGCCAACTCGATCGTGTAGGGAAACAGATTTTTATACGCTTGGGGCAGTTCTTATAATTTTTAAACGTTCTTCAAGCGGCACTTAGGGCATGAACTGTCTTCTAGATACAGATAATATTGGTTAGCAGCACGTAGGGCAACTCGATCGGGGAGGGAAACAGATTTTTGTACGCTTGGGGCAGTTCTTATATTTTTTAAACGGTCTTCAAGCGGCACTTAGGGCATGAACTGTCTTCTAGATATAGATATTATTGGTTTGTAAGCCGCACGTAGGGCAACTCGATCGTGCAGGGAAACAGATTTCTATACGCATGGGGCAGTTCTTATGATTTTTTAACGGTCTTCAAGCGGCACTTAGGGCATAAATTTTCATTTTAAATAGTTACTATCGGTCTGTAAGCGGCACGTAGGGCAACTCGATCGGGCAGGGAAACAGATTTTTGTACGCTTGGGGCAGTTCTTATAATTTTTAAACGGTCTTCAAGCGGCACTTAGGGCATGAACTGTCTTCTAGATATAGATATTATTGGTTTGTAAGCGGCACGTAGGGCATAAATTTTCATTTTAAATAATTACTATCGGTCTGTAAGCGGCACGCAGGGCAACTCGATCGTGCAGGGAAACAGATTTTATACGCTTGGGGCAGTTCTTATAACTTTCAGACGGTCTCCAAGCGGCACTTAGGGCATAAACTTTCATTTTAAATAGTTACTATCGGTCTGTAAGCGGTACGTAGGCCAACTCGATCGTGCAGGGAAACAGATTTTATACGCTTGGGGCAGTTCTTATAATTTTTAAACGTTCTTCAAGCGGCACTTAGGGCATGAACTGTCTTCTATATATAGATATTATTGGTTTGTAAGCGGCACGTAGGGCAACTCGATCGTGCAGGGAAACAGATTTCTATACGCTTGGGGCAGTTCTTATAACTTTCAAACGGTCTTCAAGCGGCACTTAGGGCATAAATTTTCATTTTAAATAGTTACTATCGGTCTGTAAGCGGCACGTAGGGCAACTCGATCGTGCAGGGAAACAGATTTTATACGCTTGGGGCAGTTCTTATAATTTTTGAGCGTTCTTCAAGCGGCACTTAGGGCATGAACTGTCTTCTAGATATAGATATTATTGGTTTGTAAGCCGCACGTAGGGCAACTCGATCGTGCAGGGAAACAGATTTCTATACGCATGGGGCAGTTCTTATGATTTTTTAACGGTCTTCAAGCGGCACTTAGGGCATAAATTTTCATTTTAAATAGTTACTATCGGTCTGTAAGCGGCACGTAGGGCAACTCGATCGGGCAGGGAAACAGATTTTTGTACGCTTGGGGCAGTTCTTATAATTTTTAAACGGTCTTCAAGCGGCACTTAGGGCATGAACTGTCTTCTAGATATAGATATTATTGGTTTGTAAGCGGCACGTAGGGCATAAATTTTCATTTTAAATAATTACTATCGGTCTGTAAGCGGCACGCAGGGCAACTCGATCGTGCAGGGAAACAGATTTTATACGCTTGGGGCAGTTCTTATAACTTTCAGACGGTCTCCAAGCGGCACTTAGGGCATAAACTTTCATTTTAAATAGTTACTATCGGTCTGTAAGCGGTACGTAGGCCAACTCGATCGTGCAGGGAAACAGATTTTATACGCTTGGGGCAGTTCTTATAATTTTTAAACGTTCTTCAAGCGGCACTTAGGGCATGAACTGTCTTCTATATATAGATATTATTGGTTTGTAAGCGGCACGTAGGGCAACTCGATCGTGCAGGGAAACAGATTTTTATACGCTTGGGGCAGTTCTTATAATTTTTAAACGTTCTTCAAGCGGCACTTAGGGCATGAACTGTCTTCTATATATAGATATTATTGGTTTGTAAGCAGCACGTAGGGCAACTCGATCGTGCAGGGAAACAGATTTTATACGCTTGGGGCAGTTCTTATAATTTTTGAACGGTCTTCAAGCGGCACTTAAGGCATGAACTGTCTTCTAGATATAGATATTATTGGTTTGTAAGCCGCACGTAGGGCAACTCGATCGTGCAGGGAAACAGATTTCTATACGCATGGGGCAGTTCTTATGATTTTTTAACGGTCTTCAAGCGGCACTTAGGGCATAAATTTTCATTTTAAATAGTTACTATCGGTCTGTAAGCGGCACGTAGGGCAACTCGATCGTGCAGGGAAACAGATTTTATACGCTTGGGGCAGTTCGTATAACTTTCAAACGTTCTTCAAGTGGCACTTAGGGCATGAACTTTCATTTTAAATAGTTACTATCGGTCTGTAAGCGGCACGTAGGGCAACTCGATCGTGCAGGGAAACAGATTTTATACGCTTGGGGCAGTTCATATAACTTTCAAACGTTCTTCAAGTGGCACTTAGGGCATGAACTTTCATTTTAAATAGTTACTATCGGTCTGTAAGCGGTACGTAGGCCAACTCGATCGTGTAGGGAAACAGATTTTTATACGCTTGGGGCAGTTCTTATAATTTTTAAACGTTCTTCAAGCGGCACTTAGGGCATGAACTGTCTTCTATATATAGATATTATTGGTTTGTAAGCGGCACGTAGGGCAACTCGATCGTGCAGGGAAACAGATTTTTATACGCTTGGGGCAGTTCTTATAATTTTTAAACGTTCTTCAAGCGGCACTTAGGGCATGAACTGTCTTCTAGATATAGATATTATTGGTTTGTAAGCGGCACGTAGGGCATAAATTTTCATTTTAAATAGTTACTATCGGTCTGTAAGCGGCACGTAGGGCAACTCGATCGTGCAGGGAAACAGATTTTATACGCTTGGGGCAGTTCTTATAATTTTTGAGCGTTCTTCAAGCGGCACTTAGGGCATGAACTGTCTTCTAGATATAGATATTATTGGTTTGTAAGCCGCACGTAGGGCAACTCGATCGTGCAGGGAAACAGATTTCTATACGCATGGGGCAGTTCTTATGATTTTTTAACGGTCTTCAAGCGGCACTTAGGGCATAAATTTTCATTTTAAATAGTTACTATCGGTCTGTAAGCGGCACGTAGGGCAACTCGATCGGGCAGGGAAACAGATTTTTGTACGCTTGGGGCAGTTCTTATAATTTTTAAACGGTCTTCAAGCGGCACTTAGGGCATGAACTGTCTTCTAGATATAGATATTATTGGTTTGTAAGCGGCACGTAGGGCATAAATTTTCATTTTAAATAATTACTATCGGTCTGTAAGCGGCACGCAGGGCAACTCGATCGTGCAGGGAAACAGATTTTATACGCTTGGGGCAGTTCTTATAACTTTCAGACGGTCTCCAAGCGGCACTTAGGGCATAAACTTTCATTTTAAATAGTTACTATCGGTCTGTAAGCGGTACGTAGGCCAACTCGATCGTGCAGGGAAACAGATTTTATACGCTTGGGGCAGTTCTTATAATTTTTAAACGTTCTTCAAGCGGCACTTAGGGCATGAACTGTCTTCTATATATAGATATTATTGGTTTGTAAGCGGCACGTAGGGCAACTCGATCGTGCAGGGAAACAGATTTTTATACGCTTGGGGCAGTTCTTATAATTTTTAAACGTTCTTCAAGCGGCACTTAGGGCATGAACTGTCTTCTATATATAGATATTATTGGTTTGTAAGCAGCACGTAGGGCAACTCGATCGTGCAGGGAAACAGATTTTATACGCTTGGGGCAGTTCTTATAATTTTTGAACGGTCTTCAAGCGGCACTTAAGGCATGAACTGTCTTCTAGATATAGATATTATTGGTTTGTAAGCCGCACGTAGGGCAACTCGATCGTGCAGGGAAACAGATTTCTATACGCATGGGGCAGTTCTTATGATTTTTTAACGGTCTTCAAGCGGCACTTAGGGCATAAATTTTCATTTTAAATAGTTACTATCGGTCTGTAAGCGGCACGTAGGGCAACTCGATCGTGCAGGGAAACAGATTTTATACGCTTGGGGCAGTTCGTATAACTTTCAAACGTTCTTCAAGTGGCACTTAGGGCATGAACTTTCATTTTAAATAGTTACTATCGGTCTGTAAGCGGCACGTAGGGCGACTCGATCGTGCAGGGAAACAGATTTTATACGCTTGGGGCAGTTCATATAACTTTCAAACGTTCTTCAAGTGGCACTTAGGGCATGAACTTTCATTTTAAATAGTTACTATCGGTCTGTAAGCGGTACGTAGGCCAACTCGATCGTGTAGGGAAACAGATTTTTATACGCTTGGGGCAGTTCTTATAATTTTTAAACGTTCTTCAAGCGGCACTTAGGGCATGAACTGTCTTCTAGATACAGATAATATTGGTTAGCAGCACGTAGGGCAACTCGATCGGGGAGGGAAACAGATTTTTGTACGCTTGGGGCAGTTCTTATGTTTTTTAAACGGTCTTCAAGCGGCACTTAGGGCATGAACTGTCTTCTAGATATAGATATTATTGGTTTGTAAGCAGCACGTAGGGCAACTCGATCGGGGAGGGAAACAGATTTTTGTACGCTTGGGGCAGTTCTTATAATTTTCAAACGTTCTTCAAGTGGCACTTAGGGCATGAACTTTCATTTTAAATAGTTACTATCGGTCTGTAAGCGGTACGTAGGCCAACTCGATCGTGTAGGGAAACAGATTTTTATACGCTTGGGGCAGTTCTTATAATTTTTAAACGCTCTTCAAGCGGCACTTAGGGCATGAACTGTCTTCTAGATATAGATATTATTGGTTTGTAAGCGGCACGTAGGGCATAAATTTTCATTTTAAATAATTACTATCGGTCTGTAAGCGGCACGCAGGGCAACTCGATCGTGCAGGGAAACAGATTTTATACGCTTAGGGCAGTTCTTATAACTTTCAGACGGTCTCCAAGCGGCACTTAGGGCATAAACTTTCATTTTAAATAGTTACTATCGGTCTGTAAGCGGTACGTAGGCCAACTCGATCGTGCAGGAAAACAGATTTTATACGCTTGGGGCAGTTCTTATAATTTTTGAGCGTTCTTCAAGCGGCACTTAGGGCATGAACTGTCTTCTAGATATAGATATTATTGGTTTGTAAGCGGCACGTAGGGCAACTCGATCGTGCAGGGAAACAGATTTCTATACGCTTGGGGCAGTTCTTATAACTTTCAAACGGTCTTCAAGCGGCACTTAGGGCATAAATTTTCATTTTAAATAGTTACTATCGGTCTGTAAGCGGCACGTAGGGCAACTCGATCGTGCAGGGAAACAGATTTTATACGCTTGGGGCAGTTCTTATAATTTTTGAGCGTTCTTCAAGCGGCACTTAGGGCATGAACTGTCTTCTAGATATAGATATTATTGGTTTGTAAGCCGCACGTAGGGCAACTCGATCGTGCAGGGAAACAGATTTCTATACGCATGGGGCAGTTCTTATGATTTTTTAACGGTCTTCAAGCGGCACTTAGGGCATAAATTTTCATTTTAAATAGTTACTATCGGTCTGTAAGCGGCACGTAGGGCAACTCGATCGTGCAGGGAAACAGATTTTATACGCTTGGGGCAGTTCGTATAACTTTCAAACGTTCTTCAAGTGGCACTTAGGGCATGAACTTTCATTTTAAATAGTTACTATCGGTCTGTAAGCGGCACGTAGGGCAACTCGATCGTGCAGGGAAACAGATTTTATACGCTTGGGGCAGTTCGTATAACTTTCAAACGTTCTTCAAGTGGCACTTAGGACATGAACTTTCATTTTAAATAGTTACTATCGGTCTGTAAGCGGTACGTAGGCCAACTCGATCGTGTAGGGAAACAGATTTTTATACGCTTGGGGCAGTTCTTATAATTTTTAAACGTTCTTCAAGCGGCACTTAGGGCATGAACTGTCTTCTATATATAGATATTATTGGTTTGTAAGCAGCACGTAGGGCAACTCGATCGGGGAGGGAAACAGATTTTTGTACGCTTGGGGCAGTTCTTATAATTTTCAAACGTTCTTCAAGCGGCACGTAGGGCATAAATTTTCATTTTAAATAATTACTATCGGTCTGTAAGCGGCACGCAGGGCAACTCGATCGTGCAGGGAAACAGATTTTATACGCTTGGGGCAGTTCTTATAACTTTCAGACGGTCTCCAAGCGGCACTTAGGGCATAAACTTTCATTTTAAATAGTTACTATCGGTCTGTAAGCGGTACGTAGGCCAACTCGATCGTGCAGGGAAACAGATTTTATACGCTTGGGGCAGTTCTTATAATTTTTAAACGTTCTTCAAGCGGCACTTAGGGCATGAACTGTCTTCTATATATAGATATTATTGGTTTGTAAGCGGCACGTAGGGCAACTCGATCGTGCAGGGAAACAGATTTTTATACGCTTGGGGCAGTTCTTATAATTTTTAAACGTTCTTCAAGCGGCACTTAGGGCATGAACTGTCTTCTATATATAGATATTATTGGTTTGTAAGCAGCACGTAGGGCAACTCGATCGTGCAGGGAAACAGATTTTATACGCTTGGGGCAGTTCTTATAATTTTTGAACGGTCTTCAAGCGGCACTTAAGGCATGAACTGTCTTCTAGATATAGATATTATTGGTTTGTAAGCCGCACGTAGGGCAACTCGATCGTGCAGGGAAACAGATTTCTATACGCATGGGGCAGTTCTTATGATTTTTTAACGGTCTTCAAGCGGCACTTAGGGCATAAATTTTCATTTTAAATAGTTACTATCGGTCTGTAAGCGGCACGTAGGGCAACTCGATCGTGCAGGGAAACAGATTTTATACGCTTGGGGCAGTTCGTATAACTTTCAAACGTTCTTCAAGTGGCACTTAGGGCATGAACTTTCATTTTAAATAGTTACTATCGGTCTGTAAGCGGCACGTAGGGCAACTCGATCGTGCAGGGAAACAGATTTTATACGCTTGGGGCAGTTCGTATAACTTTCAAACGTTCTTCAAGTGGCACTTAGGGCATGAACTTTCATTTTAAATAGTTACTATCGGTCTGTAAGCGGTACGTAGGCCAACTCGATCGTGCAGGGAAACAGATTTTATACGCTTGGGGCAGTTCGTATAACTTTCAAACGTTCTTGAAGTGGCACTTAGGGCATGAACTTTCATTTTAAATAGTTACTATCGGTCTGTAAGCGGCACGTAGGGCAACTCGATCGTGCAGGGAAACAGATTTTATACGCTTGGGGCAGTTCATATAACTTTCAAACGTTCTTCAAGTGGCACTTAGGGCATGAACTTTCATTTTAAATAGTTACTATCGGTCTGTAAGCGGTACGTAGGCCAACTCGATCGTGTAGGGAAACAGATTTTTATACGCTTGGGGCAGTTCTTATAATTTTTAAACGTTCTTCAAGCGGCACTTAGGGCATGAACTGTCTTCTAGATACAGATAATATTGGTTAGCAGCACGTAGGGCAACTCGATCGGGGAGGGAAACAGATTTTTGTACGCTTGGGGCAGTTCTTATATTTTTTAAACGGTCTTCAAGCGGCACTTAGGGCATGAACTGTCTTCTAGATATAGATATTATTGGTTTGTAAGCAGCACGTAGGGCAACTCGATCGGGGAGGGAAACAGATTTTTGTACGCTTGGGGCAGTTCTTATAATTTTCAAACGTTCTTCAAGTGGCACTTAGGGCATGAACTTTCATTTTAAATAGTTACTATCGGTCTGTAAGCGGTACGTAGGCCAACTCGATCGTGTAGGGAAACAGATTTTTATACGCTTGGGGCAGTTCTTATAATTTTTAAACGGTCTTCAAGCGGCACTTAGGGCATGAACTGTCTTCTAGATATAGATATTATTGGTTTGTAAGCGGCACGTAGGGCATAAATTTTCATTTTAAATAATTACTATCGGTCTGTAAGCGGCACGCAGGGCAACTCGATCGTGCAGGGAAACAGATTTTATACGCTTAGGGCAGTTCTTATAACTTTCAGACGGTCTCCAAGCGGCACTTAGGGCATAAACTTTCATTTTAAATAGTTACAATCGGTCTGTAAGCGGTACGTAGGCCAACTCGATCGTGCAGGAAAACAGATTTTATACGCTTGGGGCAGTTCTTATAATTTTTGAGCGTTCTTCAAGCGGCACTTAGGGCATGAACTGTCTTCTAGATATAGATATTATTGGTTTGTAAGCGGCACGTAGGGCAACTCGATCGTGCAGGGAAACAGATTTCTATACGCTTGGGGCAGTTCTTATAACTTTCAAACGGTCTTCAAGCGGCACTTAGGGCATAAATTTTCATTTTAAATAGTTACTATCGGTCTGTAAGCGGCACGTAGGGCAACTCGATCGTGCAGGGAAACAGATTTTATACGCTTGGGGCAGTTCTTATAATTTTTGAGCGTTCTTCAAGCGGCACTTAGGGCATGAACTGTCTTCTACATATAGATATTATTGGTTTGTAAGCCGCACGTAGGGCAACTCGATCGTGCAGGGAAACAGATTTCTATACGCATGGGGCAGTTCTTATGATTTTTTAACGGTCTTCAAGCGGCACTTAGGGCATAAATTTTCATTTTAAATAGTTACTATCGGTCTGTAAGCGGCACGTAGGGCAACTCGATCGTGCAGGGAAACAGATTTTATACGCTTGGGGCAGTTCGTATAACTTTCAAACGTTCTTCAAGTGGCACTTAGGGCATGAACTTTCATTTTAAATAGTTACTATCGGTCTGTAAGCGGCACGTAGGGCAACTCGATCGTGCAGGGAAACAGATTTTATACGCTTGGGGCAGTTCGTATAACTTTCAAACGTTCTTCAAGTGGCACTTAGGACATGAACTTTCATTTTTAATAGTTACTATCGGTCTGTAAGCGGTACGTAGGCCAACTCGATCGTGTAGGGAAACAGATTTTTATACGCTTGGGGCAGTTCTTATAATTTTTAAACGTTCTTCAAGCGGCACTTAGGGCATGAACTGTCTTCTAGATACAGATAATATTGGTTGTAAGCAGCACGTAGGGTAACTCGATCGGGGAGGGAAACAGATTTTTGTACGCTTGGGGCAGTTCTTATATTTTTTAAACGGTCTTCAAGCGGCACTTAGGGCATGAACTGTCTTCTAGATATAGATATTATTGGTTTGTAAGCAGCACGTAGGGCAACTCGATCGGGGAGGGAAACAGATTTTTGTACGCTTGGGGCAGTTCTTATAATTTTCAAACGTTCTTCAAGTGGCACTTAGGGCATGAACTTTCATTTTAAATAGTTACTATCGGTCTGTAAGCGGTACGTAGGCCAACTCGATCGTGTAGGGAAACAGATTTTTATACGCTTGGGGCAGTTCTTATAATTTTTAAACGGTCTTCAAGCGGCACTTAGGGCATGAACTGTCTTCTAGATATAGATATTATTGGTTTGTAAGCGGCACGTAGGGCATAAATTTTCATTTTAAATAATTACTATCGGTCTGTAAGCGGCACGTAGGGCAATAGGGCAACTCGATCGTGCAGGGAAACAGATTTTATACGCTTGGGGCAGTTCTTATAATTTTTGAACGGTCTTCAAGCGGCACTTAGGGCATGAACTGTCTTCTAGATACAGATAATATTGGTTTGTAAGCAGCACGTAGGGCAACTCGATCGGGCAGGGAAACAGATTTTTGTACGCTTGGGGCAGTTCTTATATTTTTTAAACGGTCTTCAAGCGGCACTTAGGGCATGAACTGTCTTCTAGATATAGATATTATTGGTTTGTAAGCGGAACGTAGGGCAACTCGATCGTGCAGGGAAGCAGATTTCTATACGCTTGGGGCAGTTCTTATAACTTTTAAACGGTCTTCAAGCGGCACTTAGGGCATAAAGACGAAAACCATACCTTGTTCTTCCACCCTGGCGCCCCCCTTCAGCGTTGCGGAGGGAGAGTTGTTGACAGTGTGAGCACGCGAGAAATCAGCTCTCTCGCAGAGGTTAAAGGCAGTGTCTCACCAAAGTTAAGGTCGCGCGGATCTTCACATAGTCTATCATAGGGACCCCCAAATAGGCCATTGCAACAAGTCCCACTCAATTTGACCCCCTCCACGGTGAGAAAAATTCGCTCAAAGTGGTACGCGGAGAGCGAATTAGTACGCGCGGACGACTCCTTCGGTCTCCCCCCTTACGCGTTTGAACATGTCCCTCCACTTGGCCATCCACCCTCCCCTCTGTTGCTGCCACTGTGGCTGAGGCTGAAGTTGGAAGGTAGAACTCGTCCACTTTGCTTCCGCGGGGCCTCCAGAAAACGGGGTTTTTGGGAACGTCGTGCGATTTTGAGCCCATACAGTGCTAGACACTGTCCGACAGGCTTGCAAAATGCAAAAATCTCTGCAACTAAATTTTGGTGAGACACTGCCTTTAAGGACGATGAGAATTCTAGAGAATCTTTCTTATATATAAACTGGAAACATCCGGCGAGACGACGAAAACCATACATTGTTCTTCCACCCTGACGCCCACCTTCAGCGTTGCGGAGGGAGAGTTGTTGACTGTGTGAGCACGCGAGAAATCACCCTCTCTCGCAGAGGTTAAGGACGACGAGAATTCTAGAGAAACGGTGTACTCCCATCCGCAGGCAAGCTAGAGAGGAGAGAGTTGTCTCGACATTTGTCAATTGATCGCACCCTATAGGCATGCGATGATGGCAGGTGTTTTGACTTTGCTTGCGATGACGAATTGTGATGAAATACCGTATATTCGGTTTGATCACGGCCCTCACAGCTGTAGCATACCTACTGCTTACATACACAGTTCCACTTTTTTTCACGTTTAGCTACATTCCTCCTTCATTCTAAAGACTCCCTTGCCCCCCCCCCCCTCTCCCATTTTGCATAACAGTTTGGTAGGAAATCTGAGCATTGTAATTCTTCATAGAATAGTCGTCAGAGCTCAACATTTTGTGAAATGTTGACGAAAATCCTAATCCGAAGAGCAATTGAACAGCAAAAAGTGGGTTTTTGGCACGTTCTTTCTCTGCTGGTGACCAGTTTTTAGAGCGAAAATTTTTGTTTTTTCCCATAATTTCCACCAAAAACGGTAAAAACCTCGATTTCTACAAAAATTTCAGCCACAGAAAATGCATTTGCTCCCGGAGTGAAGACCCAACATGGAAGCTGTGGTCTCGCTGGTTGAGCTCCGGCAAACTTTCTCTGTGGCTGACCTATTTTTAGAGCGAAAATTTTTGTTTTTTCCCACAATTTCCACCAAAGACGGTAAAAACCTCGATTTCGACAAAATTTCAGCCAGAAAATGCCTTTGCTCCCGAGTGAAGACCAGCATGGAAGCTGTGGTCTCGCTGGTTGAGCTCCGGCAAGCCCTTTTGTGGCTGACCTGTTTTTAGAGCGAAAATTTTTGTTTTTCTCACAAGTTCCACAAAAACCTCGATTTCGACAAAACTTCAGCCGCAGAAATTCTGTCGAAATCGAAAACACCAGCCTTCCTTTGCTCCCGGAGGAAAGACCCACCATGCATCTGCATTGGTCAGCATTTCGGGAAAGCGATTATGTTGATTTTAAGTGAGCAACGAAAGAAGCAAGTGTATCAAGTAAGTGAAATCTGGTGGTGGCATTTGGAGGGAAAGATCAGGTATTTTTTGTGTCTACCTGCAAAGTCTGATTTTTGATTTATTTAGCTTCTCCAGAGAGGAGATGTGAACACCGTTTATAGTTAGATGCAGTCCCAAGTAAGCAAATACTAATGTATCTGCCCCGACCCACTTACAGCGGCCCGTAGGGCCGCTAGTCACTATATCTGACAAGAAAAAACGTTCTCGTGCTAATCTTCTTCATAATTGCAGTACCACCAGTATGTAATGGGACCTAAATCACTCGAGTGCACATCACTAGCTTCACCTTCAGTCCCTCATTCTCGAGATAATATTTCAATGACATAGTTGCAAAATTGATATATGTAACTATCTTTTACCGACATGTCTTTTGAGAACTGACCAAAATACGCAAAAAATGACTTTTTGTGCATAACAAAACCATATAGTCGTAACATTGAAATCATGGTAACTCTCTAGGGATGTTACAAAAAAGTGAAACGAACTAGAAACACAAATTGAACCAAATTCACTGTCGTCAACCAAGTTTTTACGTGGGGGCTCTTCAAATGACTCCCTCACTTACATGAGACTTTTTTTGCAGATGATATAACAATTCTTTGCCGCCCTTCAGGAATGAAAGGAGCTCGAGGTGGATGCCCGGAACGATTTGGGTTAGTTATACGTCCAATTATAATCTTTAATCTATTCTGCTCTTCTCTATATCTACTCATAAGTAGTGTTTTTTCTCACAGCTATGGATTTAATCCAATGAGCGGAACCTGTGAATACATTGGCCTCGGTGGCTGCTTTGATGATAAAGACAAATGCATAGAGATCTGCATTGACTTGGCTAGTACAACTACAACAGTATCAACAACAACAGGTACGCACATATGACGATTGGTAGAAAAATTTTTCTGTTACTATGCTAGCAACGATATATCCTATTTACTATGAAGTACAGGCACTGAATTAGTAAATCGTGACAGCATATTATAAACTAGATGCTACGACTACTACAACACCCACAACAACGACATCAACAACAAGCACGTCAGCAACAATAACTACGACATCACCGACAACGACCACAGGTATGAACATAAATCACTAAAAAACCCAGTAAAAAAAATAAGTTCTCACGTAGAGTCTCCCTCTTACCAATGCACATAAAGACGTCACGTTGCTATCAATAAATCGAGTGTAAGCAGTTTAACAGTCTCGGAGCTGTTTGCAACATCATTATGAAGAAAATAGCTAAAAATGATTGGGTGATGTAGCACTTTATATCTGCAATGAAAACTAAAAGAAATTTGCAAGCCAGTCTGTTGGTATTAGAACATGACATGGAATATTTAGTCTGATCCATAACCACTCCTATAGCTGGGAAAGAAAATCTATTATGTGTTGTGCTGAACTCTATGTCATATGGTTCTTGCTACCGACTTCCGTGCGCTGGTTACTGCCGGCCTGTTACGGTATATACCCTCTGCAGACGCTTTGAGTAGATCCAGTACCATCAATATGGACAACACAACGTCCCGTGCATATTTCAGTCATCTTCATTATTAGTCCCCTGTTATCGATGTTTTCATTGATCTGCACAGTTACAACAATTAATTGAAGATTGGAGTATGTACTAATCATATTTATTGAAGAACTGGCATAGCTGTGAAAAATTTCCGGAGATATCAAAACGGTACACGTGATTATAGTGTTGTCACGCAAAGGCAAGGACAACTGATAAAATCATAAGCCAAAAAATCAAGGGGTAAATTGCAGAGGTTAAGATTCAAGCAACAAAACGCTTTGATGCGGTTTTTCAAAACAAATAGTGCAACCCATCGTGTGCATCTTATTTATTTACGCATGCTATTTTCTTGTCTGTCTGATTTTGCAGGTGATATAATGATTATTTGTCGTCCCCCAGGAGTCAAAGGAGTACGAGGAGGATGCCCTGAACGATCTGGGTGAGTGTTACGTTTCGCAGCTGCGCTTTCTCAAACATCTAACAATAAGCAAAATTGTTCTTCAGCTATGGCTACGATCCAACAATGAGAGGCTGTAGATATATAGGCTCCGGTGGCTGTTTCAATACAGAGGATGAATGTTTAGAGATTTGCGGTAAGTCTTTTAGCACAACTTATTCGACAGTGACTGCTACGCACTTTGACGATTGCGGGATTGGTAATGGACGCAGCCAATAGCAGCATCTTTTCAACTTGCAAGCTATCACACTCTCTAGAACGTACACAATGATCTGGGTCTTTCTGCGCAAAAGTCTTTGCTTCCTGCAGCTCTCGTCGCCATGTTGGAAAAAAAGAAAAAATGACTTTAGAGAAAGAGCGAGCTGCAAAGAATTTCTCGTAATTATGAAAAAACCTTTGCGCTGTTTGAAATCTACAGCAATCAAATCGTTCACCCAAATGAGTTGAGCTAATAGTTCAGTACAAACAGACACAGCATCTGCTTCCTTCTTTTAGGCCATCGTCATTACTGGCAGCACTTCAAATGTTTAACTCATCGTATGCGCATTCTGAATGTACAATGCCTAGGGCATTCTATTACGGGAGTTATGTAAGCTATGCATTTGTAGATTACCAGTGTACGATTTGAAAGCATGCGATTAAGTCCCGTGAATTGGACGGTGCATAAATCGAGATAAAAGTGAGATATACAAAGATGCCTAAGAGTTTGCAAATTATACTAGAGCGTGAAAGTTACGGACGTGCAAACAATGTACAATACTTATATTTTTTGAGTTATATTTTTGACCACTATAAAACCTATAGTTAAATTTACTCGCGACAGGGTCTACGACAACAATAGTCATAACAACGACATCTGCTACAACAACGACTTCAACATCAACGACAGCATCGTCTACAACCACGATCACAGGTACGAGCCAGAGAAGGGAAATTTTGTTCGAGAAGGGAAAAACCAACAGATAATTCTTTCCAGAAAAGGGGATCTGAGATCCAAAATTGTGAGCATGCCAAGAAGATTTTTCCAAAATGTGTTCCAGCTTTGCAATAAGTTAATAGCCCCACATTTTTTTTAAAACCATCTATACAAAACATGAAAGTTCAAATTCATGTGAGTAAAAAATTTTGTGCCTAATGTTCCTCTCCCTTCCACCCCCTCCTCCTCCCCACCCCTCACTCCCCCCATGTTTACAAGCAATCAAAGAAAGTAGTAACCCCAACAAAACCTCATTTTTTCAGCAAAACGCCTGACGTGAATAATTAAGTGCCAGGCTGCTTAAGCTGTATCTCTGCGTTTGCCGTTTGCCAGAGAATAAAATTACTAGACGGGGAGCTGAATTTTGCCAAAATAATTTTAAAGCAGACACGCGAAGGATAGTTTGCAGCATGATCAGTATAAGATCTAAATAGTCAACAGTCACTTCTTACAAACAGCAACGGCAAATACAAATATTAAACATTATCTGCAATGTGAGGGAATAGAAATCCGGAGGTATAGATGCACTTCACTTAATCGCTTCCTCCTGTCATATGATCGCAGAACAACTGCTTCGTAGCTTTCAAGAAATAAGATCCAAATAATCGCTTAGCGATTGTTCTTGAGAAGGAATATTCTCCATAATCACTTTACTACTCATGGGCTGCGTTAGATATCTCTTTTAAGGGATGAAAAACTCCACACTCAGTTGTACAAAAAATTTTAGCTGCTTACGTATGAATGAAAAAACAGTGACAGACGTAGATGTGCGGATGAAACGGGAGCCAAAAAAGTTCTGCGTAGGTTTCATTAAATCACAGGCTATTTTCAGTAGAATGATAAAAATGATTTTATCGATTTTAAGTACGGTTTCATTCAACTTTTCGAGAGCTTTCTCGCCGCTAATCCCTATTAGAGCCTCCAAAACAACAAAAAAAATGGGTGTACACAGTTTTATTTATCCAAAGCAACCCAAGGACAAGTCGCTCTGCCTAGAAAAATTTGGGAGAATGTGATTTCGGCCATGTCCTTCATCCAAAGAAAATTGTGCCGAATAAGCAACGTTTTCTAGCTAGCAGATTATTTTCAAATTTTTCAGTAGATATACAAACAAGCTACCGCAGCTGTTTGCAGAACATAAACTTTTTACAGATATCTGTCAACTGCAGAGAGACCCAGGAACGGGTGACCAAATGCTTTACCAGTTAGTTACCCGAAAAAGCTTTTTTCTTGTTATAACCTATAGTTCGTATTCGATTAAGGTACTATTATTCGGCAGAAAAGGACGAATGCTTTGTACTCATCTATCGAGGCAGCGGAGGCAATGAAAACAGATTCAATACTGTAGAAGATTGTTGGCTAGCGTGTTCTCCAAGAAATGCAAGTGAGAATCTTGTCTCTGCTTGAGCTTTAATGAAGAAACTCCTCCTTCTACATCTGAATCTCTAGTTCAATCTACCCTAATTTCACGCTATAGGACGCAGGGGATTTTTTTTAAATCAAACAGCACAGACACACCAAAGGACTTCGCAACATAAAAACTATATACAGTGCTACATACCGTCTAAGATTATCGTGCAGCATACGCCTCGTTTTCTAAAACATAACGAGGCGGGAGCGGCACGTTTGAAAGACCGAAAAAGGTGCGTCTTACAGCTTGAAATTAGGATAATGCACTTCAACTTTGAGTTCTCCCTACCAGACGGCGCAATTTACACGCTGAAATCACAGTTTTCAATTCAGGAGATTCACTCTGTTTCCCACCGCAAGTAAAAGGAGGAGAAATACCATGCGCAAAAGCGTGGGGGTGAGTATTGCGTAAAATATATTTGTTCTTTTCTGACGCCACTGGCTCAGATACCGCTATGACTTCACGCTCAATAAGTGCGAGATCTCCCAATCTAAGGGTTGCTTCAGTACTCAACAGCAATGCACAGAACTGTGCGTCAGGGAGACAGAGACAACTGAAGGTAGGGGAGCAAATCGTAGATCGAACAAATCATTTGGTAACTCAAATAATGAGTAAACATACCAATCGTTTTATAGATACTAGTTCAGTAATTCGGACCCTTTTCTCAAAAAGCTCTCGTATAATACGTTCTTCAACCCACTGACGACGATGTGGGCCACCGTTAGCTCACGCACTTTCTGCTGCCAGGGACGATGGGACTACCGGTGGTTCAAACTTCTGGAAAAGTCATGTCATTTGTAGGTCAAGTATTTCCACATATTGATACAATACCGCTCACATTTTTTGAAAAATAGACGCGAATGTATGGACATGTATGGACATGTACGGACATGTCCATACATGTATGGACATGTCCATACATCAGCGTCGCGTGGCCATATCTCGCTTCAGAGTGGACGAATTCTGAATCCAAAGCCACCATTCGATTCAGCTCGGCGCGGAGAATCTTCTGATATATTGGAAGTGGGGGTACGATGTCTTCGATATTCCGTTTTCAGTTTTTTCAATTTGTTCTGCGGAGGTCCCTTCGCGAATATGTGAAGCAGCGCCTACCCAACATAGAAAACTTTACTAAGTACTATTCGATAATACTGTTCTTGTAGATTATTGCGCGCTAAAAAATAGGCTCAGAATTCTTTTCAAAGGAGATAGAAGCGTTGGTGAATTTTGGAAAAATCGCGCGTTTTTGAATTCCACTCGCCATAACTTCCTTCGGAATAAGTATATTTTGAATCCGAAAACAGCGCTTTGCTCAGCTCGTGAAGGCGAATCTTACTGTATACAGCATGTCCTCAATATTTCGATTTCAGTACTCTTGAATCTTTCCGAGGACGTCTTTTCGCGAAGGCGTAAAGCAGCGAGCATTGTCCCGAGAACATTCCAGCAAGGATCTTTCGATAACATTTTTCTGTAGATTATGATGTGCTAAAAAGCAGCCGCAGGTTTCTTTTCAAAGGAAATAGAACGGCTGGTGAATTGTGGAAAAATCTTATCGTCCCAAATTCTACTCGCCATAGCCGCAGGATACGAAGCTATCTTGCTAAGCAGATGTGAGTTTCGAAATCAGCAGGTCGGATGACCTCTGTGAGCAAGCTTTCCGATATGTTCGGATTATTCCATTTTTTCTCGTTTTACGCTCCAGAAGCTCGCCGATGGATTTTGGTCAAAATGTTGATGCTCCTGAATTGTAAGGAAACTTCGCTCATAGAGGTTTTCGAACACGCTCTTTACGAAAATCGTGGTCTTTGAGGATTACAGGGTCTTTTTGGAGAGATACGGTGAGGTGACTGTAACTGAGTCACGAAAGTTCGTAAATTTGCCTGCACTTTTCGCGAATTTGTCAGAAAACTTGCCTGCTTGCTTTTCTCAGTCAAAGTTACTAGAAACTGTGCTATCGAATAGTGCATTACTCAGGCTCCAGTCTGTGAAATTCGCCGAGTTACGAGCCTACGTAAACACGTCCTCATGAATTTTGCCCAAAATGTAAAGATCGCATCTCGTCGAAATTCCTCCGTGAGCGCTTGTATGACGCTCGTTGCAGATATTATGTTCGCTTCGTCGAACGACTCCCACTGTACTGAATATGGTGCTTGCGTCTGCTTCAGCTGCTCAATTGAATATCAAAGCTATTTCGTGGCTAGAGCTCAAAGCACCAAATCCAACACAATAAGATCCATTGAAAATGTGGAAGGATTTGATCAGCGCGTTGTACAAGCGCACACGGAGGAATTTCGACGAGATATGCGATCTTTATACTTTGGGCAAAATTCATGAAGACGTGTTTTCGTAGGCTCGTAACTCGGCGAATTTCATAGACTGGCGCCTGAGTCATGCACCCTTCGATAGCACAATTCCTAGTAACTTTGGCTGAAAAAAGCAAGCAGGCAAGGTTTCTGACAGATATGCGAGAAGTGCGGCCAAAGTTACGCACTTTCGTGATGCAGTTACAGTCACCTCACCATATCTCTCCAGAAAGACCCTGTAATCCTCAAAGACCACGATTTTCGTAAAGAGCGTGTTCGAAAACCTCTATGAGCGAAGTTTCCTTACAATTCAAGAGCATCAACATTTTGACCAAAATCCATCGGCGAGCTTCTGGAGCGTAAAACGAGAAAAAATGAAATAACCCGAACATATCGGAAAACTTGCTCGTAGAGGTTATGCGACCTGCTGATTTCGAAACTCACATCTGCTTAGCAAGATAGCTTCGTATACTGCGGCTATGGCGAGTAGAATTTGGGACAATAAGATTTTTCCACAATTCACCAGCCGTTCTATTTCCTTTGAAAAGAAACCTCCAGCTACTTTTTAGCACATCATAATCTACAGAAAAATGCTATCGAAAGATCCCTGCTGGAATGTACTTGGGACAATGCTCGCTGCTTTACGCCTTCGCGAAAAGACGTCCTCAGAAAGATTCAAGAATACTGAAACCGAAATATCAAGGGCATGCTGTATACAATAAGATTCGTCTTGATGAGCTGAGCAAGGCGCTGTTTTCGGATTCAAAATATACTTATTCCGAAGGAAGTTATGGCGAGTAGAATTTTGAAACGCGTGATTTTTCCAAAACTCACCAATGCTTCTATCTCTTTTGGAATGAAGTCTGAGCCTATTTTTTGACGCACAATAATCTACAGGAGCAATATTATCGAAAACTACTTAGTAAAGTCTTCTATGTTGAGTAGGCTTTGCTTCACATAATCGCGAAGTGACCTCCGCAGAACAAATTGAAAAAAACTGGAAACGGAATATCGAAGACATCGTACCCCCACTTCCAATATATCAGAAGATTCTCCGCGCCGAGCTGAGTCGAATGGTTGCTTTGGATTCAGAATTTGTCCACTCTGAAGCGAGATATGGCCACGCGACCCTGATGTATGGACATGTCCATACATGTCCATACATTCGCGTCTATTTTTCAAAAAATGTGAGCGGTATTGTATCGTTCCAATTTTTTTGCACGTTTGGAAACTGTAGGCTCCGTCGTTCAAGGAAATGCCTACAGTTGTTTACAAAACAATTCTGCATTTTGTTAACCACGAAATTTTCACACACCGCAAGCGTTGTGCAAAATCGCGCTGTCCCATAGCGCCGTCACGCAAAATCAGGCGTCGTCGTCAATGGGTTGATCTAACCATAAGAGTAATTTTTTTTATAGATTTATAGATTCTACGAGGACTGCCTCCTTGCCACGTGTCACAAAAAGTTGACATGTTTTGGACTATTTTGACATGTTTCTTCGAAATATTTCCGGTAAAGAAAATTTGTGATCACCTAAAAGCTGCTATTAACTGTTTTCTACATGAGCAAAACACTCTTCTGATTGTAGAACAAACATATTGCTTTCAGCAATGATTCAAAAATGTCTTTTCTTCAAACACTTTTAGCATGCGAATTCAAGCAGAAAAGACTGTACATGATGGCTTGAAGAACATTGCTGCTGCTTATTCGCTTAAATGAGAATCCTAGGGCATTTCTCTATTTCAAGCAAGCCTCATCCCTTCATCGATAATAGCATTTTATTATTATTAAGACAATGTTCATTTTGAGATTGTTTGGTCGAAATGAGGTTAAAATTGACTAAAAAGCATTACCGAGCACTTCACTAAGTAGGATGCAATACTCTTGGTGAAACTTGTTAAACATGTAGATGACATGTCAATTTTTTTGACACGTGGCAAAAGGTTGACACTCCTTTCTGTGAAGCTGGGAGCAAGTATGGCACAAGAATAGAAGAAATACCCTTCTTCAATAAATGGGTCCCGATAACGAAAAAGTACCCAAAAATCAACCATTTTTTCTACAGCGCTTACATCAAAACCGTTCAGTAGCACTTCAGTATCATAAGCATACAGATAAAGATTCCCAACTCTCATTCACTGCAATCCTCTTTCGCAGTAACGTAATACACCTGTAACATAAGTTGGAGTAAAATACACCTGCAACATAAGTTGAAGTAAATAGATCTGGTGTAATCTATCTTTTTGCTAAAACTTCCGATAAATCGAATTCTTTACAGCTCTTACAACAGAACCAACAACTACAGCTCCCACTTCTACAATCCGTACGACAACAGATAAAGGTAAATTTTTTCCTCTACCTTATTTTTAGCTTCAATGTAGGATTACACTGATAACATGATCACCTCATAGTTAGGAAACAACGCTTTTTAAAGCATCCACAACAGTACCAGCGACTACCTCTAGTGAATACTCTACCTCGACTGTGACTACAACAACAAGTAATTCCATTTACTTTCACTTTTCACAACATCACTTGTATTTTTACAATATTTTTTCACATATCTAGTAATTATACTATTCATATATATCTAACAGCCATACTATTTATTTACTTTCATACAACTCTACAAAGATGTAATTCGTTATGCAAAATGTGACAAGGGTCATTTTGTCAAGCCACTGCCTTTAAGAGAGCTTTAATACCAGCAATGTAGACAACTTAATGTTCAGTGCAAATTTCAACTTCGTCAATGGTTCCGTCAGTATTGACTAGTCTGCACAGTTGAGAAGATTTTGAAAATTGAAGCATATATCCAATCACTTATTCAAAAGCTGAAATAGCTGTACGGAAAAAGTTGTTTGTAGTCAAAACGGTACACCTGGTTACAGCGTTGTTACCCAGAGGGAAAGGCAGCTCATGAAATCTAATGCAAAAAAGGTAGAAAAAAAGGAATTGCCATTGCTAAGATTTAAACAAGATAAGGCCAACTTTATGGAATCCTTGTATGATGAAAAAGAGATAAGATGCCACTGCCATTCAAATATACCGAAATACCTCAATTTGATTTGGTTCTTCACAAATAATGAACATATCGCGCTTCTTATTTATCCATGCATCTTATCTTGTCGTCTGTCTTATTTTGCAGGTGATATAACAATTGTTTGTCGTCCTCCAGGAGTGAAAGGAGTACGAGGAGGATGCCCTGAACGATCTGGGTATGTGTTACGTTTCACAGCTGCGCTTTCTCAAACATCTAACAATAAGCAAAATTGTTCTTCAGCTATGGCTACGATCCAACAGTTAGAGGCTGTAGATATATAGGCCCCGGTGGCTGTTTCAATACAGAGAAAGAATGTTTAGAAATTTGCGGTGAGTCTTCTAGCACAACAAATCATTCAACGTGAGAGGCAACGCACTTTGATGATTGTGGGATTGGTAATGAGATGAATTCGCAGTCAATAGCGGCACCTTTCCATTTTTCAAACTGACAAGCTAACACTCCCTCTAGAATATACTCAATGATCACGAGTCCGCGTGGCATGGACAAACGAAATAAATGACTTAAAAAAGAGCAGCTGCAGAGATTTCTCGGATATATGGGAAAAAACTATGAGTTGCGTTGAAATCTAGTGCAAGAGAGCCGTTCACTCCAAATGAGCTGAGCTATTAGTTCAATGCGAACAGACACCGCGTCTACCTTGCTTCTTTGTACCATTGTCTCTTACGACAACAGATCCAATCCTTCCGTTCAGTACTCCTATAGTAAAGAGTAGTAAAGCACTTCAAATTAAAAGCTGGAACTAAAATACGCTGAACCATTGAAGCATAGAACTTTTTGAGCTGCCTTTTCCAACACTGTTTGTACAAAGACTCTCACCTTTGGCTTTGGTATTACTTCAAATGTTTAGCTCATCGTAAGCGCATTTGAATGTACAGAGGCTAGGGCATTCTGTTATAACGCGAAAGGTACTAAGCTATGCATTTGTAGACTGCCAATGTCGAATTTGAAGATGTTTAACAAACTGAAATTCCATAAAATGCGGCCGAGGCATGAATCTACGTAAAAGTGTGAGATATACGGAATGCCTATAAGTTCGTATACTAGGTCGTAGAGTTAAGGACCGCGAACAATGCACAATACCCATATTTTTGAGTGATAATTTTTATAACCCCTAGAAAATCTACCGTTAGATTGACAGGTGTTGTCGTAGACCTCTCGACAGGGTCTACGGCAACACCTGTCATGACAACAACATCTGCTACAACAACTACTTCAACATCAACACAAGCATCGTCTAAACTACAACCCCAGGTACGGGCCAGAGAAGGGGCAAAAATTTCGTTTGGGCCATGCAGAAGTGGGACCTGGGGTCCGAAGATGTGAGCATGCGAAGATTTTTCCAAAATGTTTTCCAGTTTTTCGACGGGTCAATAGCCCTCAGAAATTTTTTTTTGCAAGCCAGGTAACAAAATGTGAAACAAATCTTGAGCTGCTTACAGACACTTGCACAGTTACAAGTTCATGTGGGCAAAAAAATGCTGTGCATTCTAATGTGCCCCTCTCCGCTCCGCATTTTTTACAAGTCATCAGCGAAAGCAGTAACAGCTTACTAAAATTTTACCGCATTATTTTTTTAGCAAAACGCCTGACATGAATTGACTGCCAGGCTGCTTAGGAGCTGCTTCAGCCAAAAAAATTCTCAAAGCAGATCTCACGCGGAAAATGATTCGTAGTGTGATCAGCATAACAGTTAACAGTCGCACAAAAAATTGAGATCTGGTTTGCTGCTCAGGCTCCGTATATTTTTCCACACTGCACACTTCAATTTCATCAACTCACAAGGGAACCGTGTCGAGTCGAAGTGGCCTTTCCAGATGAGACCCATACTGCTCTAAAGAGCACTTATCGGTGATTCTAAATCTGCTTTCCAAATCTGCCAAGCGCCTCTAGACGCCAAGTTATGCTCGTTTTTCAGGTCAAAAAAATGAATGCAAAACTGAAGCAAAATCGCCGAAATTTGCTCAAATGGTCCAGTGTCAAGTATCAAAGCTGTTTATGCAATGGATACATTTTATTCAATATGCTAAGACTTAACATTGCTTTATCTGAGCGCTGGAAAGATTGTAACAATCAATTTTACCTAAACTCTGCATTCATTTTTCGTTCCGAAGAACGGTCATAAGTCGGCGTCCAGAGGCGCTTGGCAGATTTGGAAGGCAGATTTGGAATCACCGCTTAATACCCTTCAAAGCGGTATGGGTCCCATCTGGAAAGGCCACTTCGACTCGACACGGTTTCCTTGTCAGATAAATTCTTACACCATCAGCGGCAGATACAAATAAAATTATCCGCCATGGGCGCGAAAAAATCCGGAGGCATCAATCAGGATTCTTCTTGCTACGATATGATTGCAAAGAAACTACTGCTTTCCTGCTTTTGAAAAATAGATGCAATATCGCCTAGCGATGCTTCGAGGAAGAAATTCCCTAACCACTTTACTACTCATCTTGGCCCGCGTTAGACAATTCTTCGGAGGGTTGAAAAGATTCCACATTGCGTCTTAGAAAAAATTTTCGCTGCATACGTGTGGGTGAGAAAACAGTTTCAGATGCAGTTGTGGAGGTGAAGCGGGCTTAAACAACAAGCAACTTTAAGTAATGGTAAAAATGGTATCAATATTCTCGAGAGTACAGTCTCGTTTCAAATTTTTAAGAGCTACCTGCCGCCACCATGACCAAAAGAGCCTCCAAAAACATGAAAATGAGAATGTTATGAAAATTACCGAGGGAATAAAAATACAGCTTTATCGTCTTCCCAAACCAACCTGAAGACAGCGAGTCTCTTTGAAGAAAATTTCGCATAGTGTGACTTCAGCCACTTCTTCCAAAGAAAATATTGCTGTGCCGTAAAGTTCCTACCACTGGCTAATTACGCAGTAAGATCCTTGAGCAGCAGTTGTCTATGTACATAAGAAATTTTTTTTTCATTAGATATCATTCACAGAACATGAACTTTATTTTGCAGATATCTGTCAGCTGCCGGAAGACCCAGGAACGGGTGATAGAATGCTGTTCCAGTTAGTCACTCCCAAAAAGCTTTCTACTTATTATATAATTGTTCATTTTCAATTAAGGTTTTATTACTCGGCAGAAAAAGACGAATGCCACATACTTATTTATCGAGGCAGTGGAGGCAATGGAAATAGATTCAAGACTATAGAAGATTGTTGGCTAGCGTGTTCTCCAAGGAATGCAAGTGAGAATTTTGTCCCTGCCATTGTTGAAAAAACGCTCCTTAACATTCAAACCTTTGAATTGTTTCTAATACACTTCAACTTTGATTCCTCTCAACAAGAAGACACCATTTTCACGCTGAGTTTACACTTTTTCAATTCAGGGGATCTCTGCTTCCCACCGCAAGTAAAAGGAGGAGTGATACCATGCGAAAAACCGTCGGGGTGAGTATGAAGTGAAGCATATTTTTTTTCTGATGGCAATGGCTCAGATACCGCTATGACTTCACACTCAACAAGTGCGTCATCTCCCAATCTAAGGGTTGCTTCAGTACTCAGCAGCAATGCACAGAACTGTGCGTCAGGGAAATAGAGACAACTGAAGGTAAGGAAGTTTGTAGGCAAACAAATCATTTTATAATTCGATAAGTAAATGGATCTTTATAGAACATCGATCAATTTGCTAAGTACTGATTCACTTTGCTAAGGCAAAAATCAACAATTGTTTTTCACAGCAGTTACATCACAACCGTTTAGTAGCATTTCTACCAAAGGCATTATTACCGATAAAAATAGGCAGTCCCCATCTTTTGTAATTCTTTGTTGCACTATAATACAACTGTAACATAAGTTGAAGTAAATATATCTGCTATGTAATCTAGCTTCTTGCTAAGACTGTCAACAGATTGAATCTCTTTACAGCTATCCCAACAGAACCGACAACTACCGCTGCCACTTCTACAATCCTTACGACAACAGAGGAAGGTAATTTTCGTCCTTCCACCATAATTTTAGCTTTGGTGTAGGATTACAATGATATCATGAGGACCTCATAGTTAAAAAAACACTTTTTACAGCATCCACAACCGTACCAGCGACTACCTCTAGTGAGTACCCTACCACTATTCTGACTACAACAATAGGTAACTCCATTTACTTTTATTTTTTTTACAAGATTCTTTCACTTGGGTTGCACCTACAATAGTCGATCATCTTCATAGTGAACCAATGTAAGATGTAATTCGTTATTTTGTTTACTTTTTCTGAAAAATCGAAAACTCGAAGAGAACAGTACCAACAATTACCCTTTTTATGTTTGCAACAAGAAGTACTGATATCCACTATTTCTTCGAAGTTTTTGGTTTCATAGTATTAACCATCACTATTTGATTTCAACTATGTATTAGGTTGTCCGAAAATTAATGTCCGTTTTCGCTTTCAACCGCCATAATTCGTACATTTTTCATTCCTGAATAGGCTTCAAAATACCATTCGATAGAGCAAAGCAAGCTCTACAGAATGGCTATCTTGCTTTAGCAACAGCTCTGACCCACCTCGAGTTTCAAGCCAAAAACTAAAAAGATTCAACTACCCGAAAAATCGAGAAAAATCATAACTCATTCATAAGAATCCTACAAAGATTTCTATTGCTCATAAGAATCCTACAAAGATTTCTATTGCTCACGTAAACACTATCCACATAAGACATATATGTACGCCGTTGCCGTATTTTTCCCTCTGTTAAAAATCAAGAAAACGAAAATTTCCATGCTTTTGCCAAAGTGATGCTGTGTCATCCTCACATAAGTAGATGTGTACTACAAATCTGTAGAAGTACAGACGTAAATTTTCAGCTCTCCACATGCTTCAATTCACGAGAAACATCGAATATAGCTTTCATCAGTCAGGTGGTCCAAGCTAGAATTCAAATTTCTCGAGAACTAAAGCTTGTAGAGAGCTGGAAATTCACGTTTGCACTTCTACAGGTCTGTAGTATACATCTACTTATGTGGGGACGACACAGCATCACTTTGGCAAAAGCATGGAAAATTTCGTTTTCTTGATTTCTAACAGAGAAAAAAATACGGCAACCGCGTGCATATATGTCTTATGTGGATAGTGTTTACGTGAGCAAGTTAGAATTTTTGTAGGATTCTTTTGAACTGAGTTATGATTTTTCTCGATTTTTCACGCAGTTGAATCTTTTTAGTTTTTGGCTCGGAACTCGAGATGGGTCAGAGCTGTCTGTCGCTGAAGCAAGACTGCCATCATGTAGAGCATGCTTTGCTCTATTGAATGGTATCTTGAAGCCCATTTAGGAATGAAAAATGTACAAATTATGGCGGTTGAAAACGAAAACAGACATTAATTTCCGGACAACCTAATACTTTTTCTGGCAAAGAATCTTTTTGATGTCAAGCAAAGTTTCCGCTATACAGAGTGTCCTAAAAGTACGTATTCACTGCTTGATCGTTAACTCCCTTGGCAAGAAGAACTTTGCTAACCTTTAGATAATATTCTGTAGAACTGGCTACAACCTAGACTTATGGTATGGAATAAATGAGGTATCTTTTCTGCTCGCTGCGAAATAGAATTTTTGATAACGGTTTGGCCTTGGGCCATATTTCGCTCAAAAAGGGAAATCAAACAATCTGAAAACTTTTGCACTAAGTTAAAAGCCGATGAATACAAATTGAATATTTGCATTTCAAAATATAAATTAAATATTTGCATTTCACCGTAATGATTCGTTCATGAGTTATGCCAAGTATACCGCATAAAACATTCTTTGTTCGTGTGATTACACCATTGAGAAAGCCTAGTAAACTCGTAAATACTCATGCTTTGAAATCAATGTCTGAATACCCTACTACACAAACTTTCAGATCATTTGGTTCCTACTGTACTTAGAATAAAAAAGCGATCTGTGTGATTCGCTCCATCTTGCAAATCTAGATTAAAGCCAGCTCTACAAAACGGTACCTCCCACGGTAGCTCATTCTCAATATTGTGTATCTTGACCTCACTCCATTCGCATATCCTCTGTCGTAGAAGTCTAACACTTTTGAATGAGCCTACAAACAGGCCCGTAGAATGGCATTTTCAGCCCGTAGAATCATTTTCGAAGTGCAGGTGAGGTCATGGGCGCGCACTTCCAAAGGGTCATTTTCAGCGAAGAAACTTACTAGCACATGTCCGATGCATAGAGAAGGGTAGAAAGCATCCATTTATTTCAGAAAGCTTTGTCAGAATATTTTGATTCTGCTTTCATGCGGAGAAATTTGGTTTGGAAGAGGAAATTAGAACTTAATTTCTGAAAAAACGCAAAAAATTCTAATGCATTTCTAGGAACTAGTCATAGCCAGATTATAATCCTCGATGAGCTCTGCTAATAGTATGCTTACCTGCTCCGATTGCTGTTTCACTTTGGCCCTTTCAATTTCGATGCTTCCACTAATTGCATAGCTGCAAAGATCGAAAAATGAAATGTACATGTATCCAGTCATATTTATCCAAGAACTGCCAAAGCAGCGCAAAAAAATGAACACATAAATATCAGAACGGCACAGGTGGTTATAGTGCTCTCACATAAAGAGAAGGCAAATTTTTCAAAATTTCATACAATGAAAAGTAGAGGGACAATACCATTACCAAACTTGCATTTATATGACCTTCATTTTGCAGATAATGTAACAGTTATTTGTCGTCCCCCAGGAATAAAGGGATTACGAGGAGGATGCCCTGAAAGATCTGGGTAAGTGATACAATCTACCCAGCCTGCTTTCTCAAATGTAACAACAAGCAAAATCGTTTAGATATGGCTACGATCCAATAAATGGAGACTGTAGATATATAGGCCCCGGTGGCTGTTTCAATACAGCGAAGGAATGCGTAGACATTTGCGGTGGGTCTTCTAGCACAACAATACAATCGACAGTGAGAGGTACGTACCGCAAGTTGCTTCACCACGTTTAGCATAGTTGGAAAAATTCATTTGAAAAGCGAGCTAGAGGATTATCGAATTATGGAAGACTGACATACCCGACTCCGCTTGATCCTTTCGATACCTATATGCCACTTCTCTGCCCCCAAGTATTCTCAATCGGCATGCATGCTCACTACCCCGCTGTGACATCCGCCGCTTTTCTAGCTACTCTGCTTAAAAATCGATAGATGTAGAAAGTACAGTCAAGTAGATTTCCTGCTCAATACAGTGTCCCTGCAGACGCGACAACGCTAGGGCGTCAACAAATGCTATTGCGAAGTTTCGAGCGCCGTTTTCTAGAGTTTTCTTTGCTTGTTTTTTCTTTTTCAGGGAATTCGTTGCTGATAAAGGACTGACAGGTATGTTGAAGAGTAATTCCTTTTTTTGAATAGTTATATCGTCGCTAATTCTCAGATGTCTATGTTGAATTCACGTCGCGTCAGCTTCATGTGTATTTTTGTCACATGATGCCTTTTTTTCTTGTAAAGCATTTCTTTGAGCTAATAGGCTCTGCAGCAACTTGGACTTGCCTCCAAAAGCAGGCAATCATCGGAGTAGTCCGGAATAAAGACATTAAGTCACACCTAAAAGCCTATTAGCGTTCAAGAAATGGTTCACAAGATAAAAGAGGCATCATGTGACAAAGAAAATGAAGCTAAGAGGCATGAAGTGACAGAAAATACGCGTGAAATTGACGACGACGTAGTTTTCACGTAAATACTTGGAATAAGCGATGATTTACATACTCAGGAAAGAGAAACTTCTTGCTAGCTTACCTTTTTCCTTTATCAGCAAGGACACACCTAAAAAACAAAAAAAATAAGCAAAGGAAATGCTGTCAAACTCTTGCTGAAACTCGTAGTGCAATTATTGACGCATAGGCGTTGTCGCGTCTGCAGAGACACTATATTGAGCAGAAAATCTACTCGACTGTATTTTTCCAAATTCAATGTTACTCTCATTATCACAATGCCACTTATTGCCACTTTCTGGCAACTACCAGCCGCAAAAACTTGAAATAGTCAATAAGAGATTGGTATTCGGAAAGTTAATACTGTATTAACTCCCCGCCGCGCACCTCAAAATTTGAATCGGTTAAATCGATATTAATTGCTAGCGAAAAAGAGCCTAACAAGGGAACGATCCCAACTTAAAGGCAGCGTCCAGGCAGATCTGGACCTATGGGGCTTTTACGTGGAAAGTACTTTTGGGGCCCTAACTAAGGCACTGCCCAAGAGGCAGCTCAGGTAGTGCTGTAATGGCTGAAATATTTCCCTCGAAACTGGACCCCGCGACCGTGTTTCGCATGGATTCATGGCGCAAAGCGTGGATCCTAGCGCGAAACTGCCATGAATCCATGCGAACACGTTCGCGGAAGCCAGTTTCGAGGGGAATATCTCAGCCATTAGAGCACTACCTGAGTTGCCGCTTGGGCAGTGCCTTAGTTAGGGCCCCTAAAATACTTTCCACGTAAAAGCCCCATAGGTCCAGATCTGCCTGGACGCTGCCTTTAAGGCGGCGAATTGGAATGAACCACATACCATAAGATGCGTCTTGATGAACTGATTCCAAATCTGTCTTCCATATCTGCGACACCGTTATCTGCAAAAAGTTATGACCGGTTGAAAATGTGAAGTTATCGGGGTTTCAATGCATAATACGCTTTAAAATCCAACTTGGAAGTGCACGACTAGCATGATATTGAGTGTACTACTGATTCCAAGAAATGCTCAGATTCCAAGGAAACACAGATAAGTGTTTTTGAACAGCTAAAAGCAACTAAAGTTTTCTGGTAAAAGCTATGAGCAATGAATAATAGTCCAAATTTGGCAAATGTACGGCGCCATACCTCGAAAATTAGTTGTCCAAAAACACTTATCTGTGTTTCTTTAGAATCTGAGCATTTCCTGGAATCAGTACACTCAATATCATGCTAGTCGTGCACTTCCAAGTTGGATTTTAAAGCGTATTATGCATTGAAACCCCGATAACTTCAACATTTTCAACCGCTCATAACTTTTTGCAGATAACGGTGTCGCAGACATGGAAGACAGATTTGGAATCAGCTCATCAAGACGCATCTAACGGTATGCGGGTCATTCTAATTCGCCACCTTGAGTTGGGATCGTTCCCTTGTAAGACACCTGCCTGCCTCGAAGTGTATCCGTGCAAAGCTTGATCGTCCGAATCGGTACAGAGATCGAATTTTCTATTGGGTTTATTACACACAGACACACCTGCACATAAATAGACATTCAGCTTTATGTATACGATACCATGAGTTGCGATTTGAAGTTTTGTGGCGCTAGAAAGTGTAAAAGAGCTCAGCTGTTCGTTTAGCGCAAAGCTACCACTATGGTAACGCTGCGCCCTCATGGCTTCACCATACTTAAAGGTGATCCTTAAGCTTTTCGTCTGCTTCACTTCTCTAGGAAATCCGCCTTTTACCGATAGCATAATATATTGCTCCCGTTTGATACTCCTAAAGTAAGCAGTAAGCACGAAGTATGAGGCTTTTTTGAGCTCTGCTACATTGTTTAATCAAATACCCTCTCATCTCAACGTATTTCGCGAACCTATTGGTATCATTGTAGAGATGGCTTCATTATGGGTTTATAAAATACAGCGAATCATTAACTCTTTAGTTAGATCAACCTCAAATGGTGATCTCGATTGTACGCTAGTTATACTGAAGCGAAACAGTCACTGACGATCAAAGTGTGTAACCTTTGCTTCAACTGACTTGGCGGCTAGAAAGCGGGGCTTTGTTACCTAATTAGGGCCGCTCGCACTCGCGACGCAGTCTCTTCCGCGCGCGTGCTCTCTCATCACTACCTAGCCTTAATTAGGTCACGAAGCCCCGCCTTCCAGCCGCCAAGCCAGTTGAATCAAAGGGTATACGCGCTTTTGAAACATATGAATAACCACCCGTAACACAGAGCCTACAACAACATTCCCTGTCATAACAACGACATCGGCTGCAGTGACTACCTCTGCATCAACAACAGCATCGTCTACAACTACGACCGCAGGTACGAACCAGTCAGTTTCGGGGTGGGGGTGGGGGCGGGGGAGGAGGGAGAGGGACACAGCCAACATTTGCGATTTTAGTAAGTCATCAACTCAAAAGCCCAGTCCAGTGTTACGCAGGCCTTGAAATACCGAACAAAGGCATTAGCTTACTCGCTTGAAGTTGCCACCTGCTGAGTGTAACTGATTTTAATTTAAAAAACTGAGTCAAATATTTACTAGCTGCATTGTCGAAAGTTTTTGACCTTTAAATATATTTAGGATTTACTTTGTGGTTAAACTGAGCCGCCCCTGCGACTATTTAAATCACTTTACGAATTTCAAATGCATCTAGAACTTCAAAAAAACACATTCTATTCACTATTTGATGTCCGACTGGCTATGGAAATCGCGCTTCTTGATAGACACTCAAAATGGGGCTGGGCAGAGGGGGGAGAGGTGGAGTTATATAAGGTCGTTTCGTATGAACACGTTAACCACGAAATTTACTTTTTCGAAACGCTTCCCAACGCGTTAGCACGGCTCTGACTCCGAGTATTTTTTCTTGACTAAGCTGGGTCAGTGTTCTAGAAAGTTTCATTGAACATGTAAAATCATCCCATAGTCATTTGCACGATTTCGTGACTCATGTAGAGCCATCGATCTCCATTCTCGGTCCTCTCTCAAACGAAGCACACAACAAATGACGCAGTGTACTGAAAAATCTTACCGCATTACAAATTACAATATCCTGTATGTGAAAAAAAAATCATCGCACTATCGGAGTTCGGCGAACTTCGCATCGCATCCAAACATCTTGCTCCTTACGTCCAAAAGCGTCTTTAACTCGGGAAGAATGCCTTTTTTGGTGCAGTGACCGTTCGAGAAAAGGCACATGTTGCTGAGGTCAGCAATCTGTGTTATTCTTGAAATGCAATCCTTTTATGTGAAAAGCTTTTGGAGAACGTTGTGGCGTTGGAAACACAATGCAAAAGCCGTGTTTGTGAAACGATTTGAACATGCAACTCTCTGCGTAATAAACAACCATATTCGCGCTGCAACATTTTGTCACGATAGCGGATACTGCGCTTGCTTGAATACCAGGTGATGTGTAAGCACGGCAAAGCTTGTGAATTTATTTTAGAAAAAGCGTGTCGCAGATAAGGGTTGTAGGCACAGTAACATGCACCTCATCTTGAGTTATTTGGCGGTGATTTTTTTTCCACCTTTTTCACGAATTACGAGCGGTACTGTATTCAGGCCGCATACTAGCTGCCTCGTTTGCGTTCGCAAGGATTGTAATTACAACCAGAGAAACAACAGGACATTCAGCGAGAAAAAATTCTCAGTCTTATGCGAAAGATAACATGCAGTATCATCAGTAAAAGACTTTGTTTTTACAACCATCACGATCAATGCAAATATTTGTAGTTCTATTTATAACGCAAAGAAATTCTTTTAGAGATACAAATAAGCTAATAATCAGTACATATAGTTGTTTTCAGTACGTATTGGTCTTTTCTATCGTATGCCTTCCAGCCTCAACATGACGTGGATTGGTGCGGCGCCGCCTCGCTTCAGGACTGCACCGCGTAGCGGACGCTCATTTGGTGTGGCAATCTGATGCGGCGCCTCACCAGTCCACGTCTTGTTGAGGCTAGAAGGCATACGGTAGAAAAGACCAATACGTACTGAAAACGACTGTAAACCTTATATTGCAGATATCTGTCAACTGCCGGAAGACCCAGGAACTGGTGACCAAAGGCTGTTCCAGTTAGTCATCTCCAAAAAGCTTTCTATTTATTATACGCTATAGTTCATTTTCGATTAAGGTTTTATTACTCAGCAGAAAAAGACGAATGCCACATACTTATTTATCGAGGCAGCGGAGGGAATGGAAATAGATTCAAGACTATAGAAGATTGTTGGCTAGCGTGTTCTCCAAGGAATGCAAGTGAGAATCTTGTCCCTGCCATTGTTGAAGAAACGCTCCCCAACATCTAAACCTTTGAAATGATTCTAATACATCTTAACTTTGATTTTCTCTACAATACGACACGATTTCCACGTTGAATTTAAAGTTTCTCAACAGGAGATCTCTGTTTCCTACCGCAAGTGAAAGGAGGAGAAATACCATGCGAAAAACCGTGGGGGTGAGAATGATGTGAAACATATATGTCTTTCTCAGATGACAATGGCTCAGATACCGCTATGAATTTACACTCAACAAGTGCGTCATCTCCCAAACTAAGGGTTGCTTCAGTACTCAACAGCAATGCAGAGATCTGTGCGTCAGGGAAACAGAGACAACTGAAGGTAGGGAAGCAAATTGAAAACAAACAAATCATTTTATAATTCGAATATCGAATGATGAGTGGTCTTTATAGAACATCCATTGATTGCTAAGCACTGATGCACTTTGCCAAAGCAAAAGTCTACCAATTTTTTTTAATCACAGCAGTTCCATCAAAACCATTCACTACAACTTTTACCAAAAGCGCCACTACCGATAACGATTGGCAGTCCCCACCGTCGCACCAACCAAATACTACAGTAACATATGTTGAAATAGATCTGCTATGTAATCTAGCTTCTTGCTAAGGCCTAAGGCATACCTCACGCGATTTTAGTCGTCGCGCGATTTGGCTCTGCAACGACTCTCCATAGCTGGTCGTAAACACACTTTGCTTGGGCCCGACCTGCTGCGTTTGTTACAATTTACGGAATCTACGCACCCATGCATCTGAAAGCCTCGCATGTTTAATCTCTAGACATCTGGCAGATCGCCAAGTCGCGAGGACCTGGCGATTTCGCGAGATCGCGAGAGGTATGCCTTAGGCCTAATACTGTCGACAGATTGAATCTTTACAGCCATCACAACAGAACCGACAACTACCGCTCCCACTTCTACAATCCTTACGACAACAAAGGAAGGTAATTTTCTTCCTTCTACCATAATTTTAGCTTTATTGTAGGATTACAGAGATATCATGAGGACCTCATAGTTAAAACAAAACAACGCTTTTTACAGCATCCACAACCGTACCCGCGACTACCTCTAGTAAGTACTCTACCACTATTGTGACTACAACAATAGGTAACTCCATTTACTTTTACTTATTACAATATTCATTCACATGGCTTGCAATCACAATATTCAATTATTTTCATAGTATAACCTTAAAGAAATATATTAATTCTTTCGATATCCTATAAATTTTATATTTTATTGAGTCATCCCAAAAGTAATTTCCCTCTTTCTAAAGGGGGTCACATCTGACGGAACAAAGTTCTCTAAGAGATCTTGGAAGCATTCGATGTAGAACCAATGCTCTTTGCCATGGTCAACTTTAGCTATTTTTCAAGATTTTTATATCAACCCTTAAGAGCACAAGCAGCGGATGGATAGGCCAAACCCTACAGGATACAAAACAATTTTTCTCTCGTTTCTTTCAGTACTCATATGTTTTCAATAGAATTCCAATTGATGCTACCAATTTCCATACTTGGTCAACTCAAACCTCGCAATCAAACAAGCAGCTCGGGTCTCATTCGATGCAGCTTTTTCCCCTCTTTCTAATGGATGCTTTTTGCTTTTGCTTCATGGAGTCTTCGGGGATAAGATCATCATAATTCATATTTTTGAAAGCCTTCCAGGCTGTATCCAAAGAATTCGAAATTAGATATTTCGATTCCGCAAACTCTCATTCGCGTTATAAAATTAGTGGTAAATTATGTTACCATCTTGGATCAGATACCGACGATTTGTTGGTGTTTGATGCGAATGTGGCTAAGATAGGCCTACCAAAATCCGTTGGTTTCAATAAACAATATTTCAAAAAATTATGGAGAGATATGAAAACGAGAAAAAAGTTGCGCTGTATTCCCTGAGGTTTGCTCTGCCAAAACCTTACTTGGATTCTTTCGGAGGATTGATAAGAAAACTTAGAAAAATTGTGAAACTTAAGCATCTCAAAAAGCATGGGTCGCAAATTTTGGTAGTTTTTCAAAAGCTCATTACTGTGCAATATTATTCTATAAATAGGTTGAAAATCTCCATCAAATGCTGCCAAGATCTCTCACGAAAACTTGTTTCATAAGTTGTTGCGTTCCTTTAAAAAAGCGAGATTACTTTTGAAATGGTCCCACTTATATTTTTGCTGAAAAACGAAAAATTCGAGAACTGTACCAGCAATTACTCATTTCATGTTTGCTACAAAAAGTACTGAAATCCACAAAAACTATTGAAATCCACTACTCTTTGAAAGTTTTAGCAGCACTTTCTGATTTCAAGTGGATTTTTTTTTCGCTGAAGACGAGAAAATGCCTGAACCTTACGAAAACATTAGAATGGTCTTTCTCTGAAAAAATCTTTCTAATGTCAACCAAAATTTCCACCATACAGGGTGTCTCAAAGGTACGTATTCACTGTTTGATTATTAATAACTCTGTTGGCAAAAAGAAGTTTGCTAACCTTCGGATACCATTCTGTAGAGCTGGCTTTAACTTGGACTTAAGACATGGAGTGAATGAGATATCTTTTCTACTTTCTGTGAAATTATTATAAAATTTGGAAATCAAACAAGGTAAAAAAATAAGCTAAACGCCGATGAATCCAAATTGAAAGTTTGCATTTTACCGTAGTGCTTCATTCACCAATTATGCCAAGCATACCGCATAAAACGTTTTTGCGTTTTATGTGATTACACCATTAAGAAAGCCTAAAAGACTCGGAAAAACTTACGCATTGAGATCAGTATGCCTGGTTACCCTACTACACAGATTCTCAGATTATTTGTTTCCTAATGTACCTACAGTAGAAGAGCGATCGGTGTGATCCGCTCCATCTTTGAGTCGAAGTTAAAGCCAGCTCTACACCTGATGTTAGAGTGTTAGACAAACGACGTTCTGGAGTCTAGATAATGGCGATTTTCAACTAATATTTAGCAGAGCTCCTTTCGTTACCAGTTTTATCCTAGAATTTCGGAACTGTCAATTGTCTTGCAACAGATCAATTTTGAAGCTCTGCGACTGTTATGTTGTGATAACAGCCTCCACTCCATCTACCACTGTGGCTGCGCTTTTTCATCCCATAGTCAGTATTTCCAAGATTTTTTAATCAACCCCATCCGAAAACCATGTGTCGCGGAAGTCTCACACTTTCGAATGAGCCTAAAAGCAGGCTCTTAAATGGCTGTCAGTTGAGCTTCAAACCTGTAAAGCGGTACAAGTCATTTTTAAATGGTGAGGCCATGTGCACGCTCATCCAGGGACCATTTTCAGCAAAGGAACTCACTAGCACATATCCGATGCATAGGAGAAACAAAACACAGAGCATCCATTTTAAAGTAGAAAGTTTTGTCAGAATGATTGCTTCGGCTTTCACGTGGAGAAATTTGGTTTGGAGGAGGAAGTAAAGATTGATCTCTCAAAAAAAGCAAAAAAAAATTCTAGCTCGTGCATTTTTGGAACTAGTCATAACAAAATTATAGCCCTTGACGAGCTCTGCATAAAAGTATGCTTATCTGCTCGGATTGCTCTTCACCCATTCAATTTCGATGTTTCCATTAATTGCAGAGATCGAGAAAAAATGTACTTGTATCCAATCATATTCATCCAAAAAGTGTCACAGCAGTGCAAAAAATTTTAACACATATAGATATCAGAACAGCACAGGTGGTTATAGTATTGCTCCCACATAATAAGAATTCAAATTTTCCAAAATTTAATACAATGGAAAGTAGTGGGACAAATTGACATTACCAAACTTGCATTTATATGGCCTTCAATTTACAGGTGATATAACGGTTATTTGTCGTCCCCCAGGAGTAAAAGGAATACGAGGAGGATGCCCTGAAAGATCTGGGTAAGTGATACAATCTATGCAGCTCTTCACACCTAACAATAAGCAAAGTCGTTTAGATATGGCTACGATCCAATAAATGGAGACTGTAGATATATAGGCCCCGGCGGCTGTTTCAATACAGTGAAGGAATGCATAGAGATTTGCGGTGGATCTTCTAGCACAACAATACAATCGACAGTGAAAGGTACGCACAACAATGATCGCGGTTTTGTCAATGAGATGATTTCTTAGGTAATTGCGACATCTTTCCATTTCTTTAAAAGCAAAGCTACAAGTCCGCTTTTACGATACGATATATTCAAAAATCATGCATCTTTATTCGAAGAGGCTTTTGTTACCGCAAGTTGCTTCATCACGTTTAGCAGAGTTAGAAAAATTTATTTAAAAAGCGAGCTGGAGGATTATCGAATTATGGAAACCTGACATATCCGACTCCGCTTGACCCTGTCGATACCTATATGCCAGTGGCGTACCCAGGATTTCGGCTCGGGGGGGGGGGGGGGGGGGCGCGACAAAAAATTTTTTCTAATGAAGGTGCGTGGCGTCAGCCACGCACTCCGAAAATTTTTTTGGGATGTTTCCCAAAATTTTTCCGGGCCCCTGACCCCAAAATTCCAGAAAAAGGGGGCGTGGCGGCAGCCACGTCCCCGAAAATTTTTTTTATAAGGCTAATTTGAATTTTTAAAAATTTTTAAAAATTATTTTAATTATTTACAAATAAAAACGAGTCCTCTGGCACATTTTGTAGCACATGTAAGTAACTTTCAAAAATTTCGCGACCCATTCTCGGGGTCTGTATGTCTGTATGTATGTCTGTCTGTCTGTACGTATGTTCCGAATAGAAAATTCCATTTCTGAACCGATCGGGACCAAACTTGGCACACATACACTTCGGGCCCCGGCGAGTGTCATAGGCTACTTTTCGTATCGATCGATATCGATTTTATCGATTTTTTGCAATTTGAGCTAGGGGGCTGGGATTTGGCACAGGGGGGTAATCGAGCATGCTGATTACGAATACAATATTAGTTTTCGAAACCGTGCATTACTTTTATCGATTTTATCGATTTTTTGCAAAATTTGAGCTAGGGGGCTGGGATTTGGCACAGGGGGGTAATCGAGCATGCTGATTACGAATACAATATTAGTTTTCGAAACCGTGCATTACTTTTATCGATTTTATCGATTTTTTGCAAAATTTGAGCTAGGGGGCTGGGATTTGGCACAGGGGGGTAATCGAGCATGCTGATCACCCCGTGGGGATGATCAGCATGCTCGATTACACCCCTGTGCCAACTCTCAGCCCTGTAGCTCAAATTTTGCAAAAAAAAATCGATAAAATCGACATCCGATAACGAAAAGTGGACTGTGACACCCGCCGGGGCCCGAAGTGTATGTGTGCCAAGTTTGATTCGGATAGGTTAAGAAATGGAATTTTCTATTCGGAACATACGGCGGAGCCGGGTAAGCCAGCTAGTAATCAATAAAACAGATGAATAATCCGGAAAGGTAGTACTGTGTAACCAGCGTGCTCACTTACCCCCGCCAACTCCCCGCCCGTAGCTCAAAGTTTGAATCGGTTAATATTAATCAATAACGAAAAGGAGCCTAAGACACCTGCCTGACTCGAAGTGTATCCGTGCAAAGTTTGGTCGTCCGAATCGGTACAGAAATCGAATTTTCTATTGGGAATACTTACACACAGATACTCCTACACACAAACCGACATTTAGCTTTATGTATAAGACCAAGTTGCGATTTGAAGTTTTATGGCGCTATAAAGCGTAAAAGAGCTCAGCTGTTCGTTTAGTGCAAGGCTACCATCATGCTGCCCCCTCATGGCTTCACCAGGTGATCTTGAACTTTCCGTCTGCTTCACTTCTCTAGGGAAATCCGCCTTTTACCGATAGCATGATATGTTGTTCCCGTTTTATACTCCTAAAGTAAGGAGTGGAAGCAGTTCATTTAAATAGGAATTGCCAGCGAAAAATTAGGCTTTTTGGCAAAGAAGTGTAAGGGGCTTTTAAGCTCTGCTACATTGTTAAATTGGAAAATACTCTCTCGCCTTAATTTATTTCGCAAACCTATTGGTAACTTTGTGAAGATGGCTTTAATATGGGTTTATAAAACACAGTAAATCATCAACTCTTTAGTTAAATCAGCTCTAAATGGCGACCCCGATAGTACGCGAGTTATACTGAAGCGAAAGACTCACTGACGAACAGATTGTGTATCCATGCTTTTGCGATATACCATATATAATCTACCGTAACGCAGAGCTTACAACAACATCACCTGCCATAACAACGACATCGGCTACAATAGCTGCCTCAACATCAACAACAGCATCATCTACAACTACGACCACAGGTACGAGTCAGTTTCGGGGTTAGGTTGGGGAAGGAGGGAGTGGGTATGGTCAACATTTGCGATTTTACGTAGGCCATCACTCAAACGCCCAGTCCAGTGTACGCGGGCCTAGAAATAACGAACAAAGTGCATCAGCTTGCTCGCTGTTTGAAGTTGCCACCTGCTGAGTTTGGCTGGTCAAAAAACAGTCAAATATTTACAATATTTACTGGCTACTTTTTCTAAGGTTTTTGACCTCCAAATATATTTAGAATTTATTAGTGAGACTGAACAGTGACGTCAGCCACGAAATCCACTTTTCCAAAAGCTTTCCAACGCTTTAGCTCTCCACTGGCTCCGAGTATTTTTTCTTGATTGAGCTGGATCAATGTTCTAGAAAGTTTCATAGAACATGTAAAATCATTCCATAGTCATTTGCACGATTTCATGACTCATGTAGAGCCATCAATTTCCTCCCCTCTCTGTCCTCTGGTACGAAGCACAAGAAATGAGCAGTGTACTAAAAAAATTCTACCGCATTACAATAACCTGTATGTGAAAATCACCGCACCACCGGAGTTCGGCGAACTTCGCCCCGCAGCCCCATATCTTGCTTCGGAGTAAACAGATTCTACATCCAAAGGCGCCTTTGATTCACGAGGAATGCCTTTTTAGGCGCGGTGGCCATTCGAAGAGAGGAACATGTAGCTGAAGTTAGCAGTGTATTTTGTTCTCGAAACTGCAATCCTTTATCTGTGAAACGCTTTTTGGAAACGCGTGGTGTCGTAAACAAAAATACAAAAAAAAATTTGAACATGAACCCTCTTGTTACGAACGACCGCATCCGCGTTGCACCATTTTGGAAAAATATTGATAGCGCATACTGCAGGGCTTGTGTAGAGTGGTATGCAAGCATGACAAAAATTGTGAATTTCTTCAAGAAAAGTGTCGCAGATAAGGGTTGTAGGCACGGCAACATGTATCTGACCTTGAGTCACTTTGATGCTAATTTTTTTCACTTTTTTTCACGATTTACGGGCGGTACTGTTGTTTCGTCAGGTGAAATTTGGAATTGAATTCACAACGAGAGAAACAGCTGGACATTTAGCGAGAAAAAATTTTCAAAGTAGTTCTTACGCGAAAGGTAACATGCAGCATCAGTAAAAGACTTAGTCCTTGCAACCATCGCGATCGATGCAAATACTTTCAGTTCTATCTATAATGTTCAAGGGAAGGAAATTCCAAGCATAGCGAAACATTTCGGCTCTTACAAATGCTGCACGCAAATTTTTGTCCACTGTTTGGTATCTCTGGGTAGAGCACTCCAGTTGGAATCGGGTTATAAATCCTTTTGGGTAGCACTGTCTTCCACGGAAAAAGATCCGCAGAAAAGTGAAAAAGCTTGATTTTCTTATTGTGCTGCGCGAATATGAGGAATTTTGGTTTTTTGGTAAAAGGTTTTTAAAGTGGCACAATTTTTATTGATATTCACTAAGTAGGAGAAACTCCTCTGTATCCAAATATCAGACTGCTGTTCTCCGCGCCCATTACAGCATGAACAAGTCGAAGGAACTGAGCTTTTGGAAATTTAGCTATGGCATAATTATCTTTGCTTGTGATAGAAAATCCTAAATATTTGATATGTAATGGAGGAAGCTTTTAACTACCTTTCCACAAAGGCTCATGGATAGAAACCAACAAGGAAAATTTTTATGAAGTTTTGCATGCCAAAAGGAATTTATTTTTTAGCCAACCTAACACTTTTTTGAGTTTCAAGAATGAGACGAAACTTGTAATGATTTCATGACATAGAATCTGCTGTTGGGTAAATCAGAATGAACGTTTCTGCAATTTGCTATAGTACATATTATATCATTTGCTGTTATATTTGCAAGTTCAAAAAATAATGTCGTCCAAAATTTTCCTGTACATATGGGAGTTGCTGTAGCAGGTGCGAGGGTAAGATGGGCGCTAAAGGAAAAGTCTGCTTGAGTTTGTGAAAATGCGCAAGGAATTTTGGGCGAACAAAATTCATAAAATTGGTCTTATCAGTTTTTCAAAAAATTCAATTTTGTTCCAACTGTCAAGGGCGTTGCTGCCGTCATATCTCCCTAGAGATCCAAGAAGCATTAAACGAAGAATAAGGTCAAAACTCCCAAAAGCAAATCTAACATTACTTTCCCAAAGCGACACAAGGAAAGGTTTTCAAATCTCGAAAAACTTCGAAGAACGTGGTCACGACCTTCACCTGGGGAAGCTTTTTTAACACTCTTGCGACCACTGGTAATCATGCAATAATGCAATCTCTAACGCAGTAGTCGTAGTAAAAGAATTTTTTTCTGTGGCCGTTTTCATCATTGATACCTTGAGGAAATGCTACCTCCAGGTAGTTTTATCACTCATTATCAGCAAAATTACATTGAGAATTTACCTCAAGATACTTTGTGAATACGAGTACTTGCTGATAATGAGTGATAAAACTACCTGGAGATAGAATTTACCTCAAGGTATCAATGATGAATACGGCCACTGGATTTCTTTCAAAGATACTAATAAGCTAGCCGTTTCTAGCATAAATCTTTTATTATATTACAGATATCTGTCAACTGCCGAAAGATTCAGGGACGGGTGACGAAATGCTATTCCAGTTAGTTACCCCTAAAAAGGCTTTCTCTCTAAAATATGCTAGAGTCCGTATCGATTAAGGTACTATTACTCGACAGAAAAGGATGAATGCTTTATTCTCATTTATCGAGGTAGCGGAGGCAATGAAAACAGGTTCAAGACCGTAGAAGATTGTTGGCTAGCGTGTTCTCCAAGAAATGCAAGTAAGAATCTTGTCCCTTTTACTACCGAAAAAATGCTTTTCCGTTATTGAACTTAATTCAGTTCTAATACGTTTAAACTCTGAGTTCTCCCTACATAATTTTCACGCTAATTTATAGTTTTTCACTTCAGGAGATCTCTGTATCCCACCGCAAGTAAAAGGAGGAGAAATACCATGCGCGAAACCAGGGGGGTGAGTATTGGACAATAAATATGTCTTTTCTGACGACACTGGCTCAGATACCGCTATGACTTCAAACTCAACAAGTGCGTGATCTCCCAAACTAAGGGTTGCTTCAGTACTAAACAACAATGCACAGATTTGTGCGTCAGGGAAATAGAGACAACTGAAGGTAGGAAAATTAGGATAAACAAGTTGATTAGGTAGTTGAGATAAGGCTCTTCATAACATGTCAATTGAAATACCAAATACTGACCGCTTTGCTAAGGCAAAAATCAGAAAAATTTTGTACAGGAGTTACACCGGAATCGCCACTTACCACCTCTACCATAAGCACAACAACAGATGAGGGTTAGCGATTACCATCTATTCTAGATTCTAATCCTCGTCCATACTAATGTAGTACTACTGCATCAATAAATATTGAAGAGGAGAAAATACTAGTTTTTTGCCAAATTTTTGACCAGCTAAGTGTTTGCAGCAATCACAACAGAACCAGCGAGCACTACCCCTGCAATTCTTACGACAGATAAAGGTTAGTTGTTTCATTCTTTGGGAGAACTGCAGATTCTAAAGGAGATCTAATTATTTTGTTTTATCAGAAATTCCCTGATTGATGAAAAAAATTCTGAATTAATCTGAATGCATAACTCTTGGAAACATTCTAATCCATGTAAACCAGCCCTGCGCAGTATTTTCCGATTTAGATTCAACAGACCTCTGCTACCCAACAGGAGTGAAGGGAAAACTACCTACCAAGTGTTGGACACGTGGGTTAGTCTATGCCCAACTCCACACTGTTCATTTTTATTATGATTTTCTAATTTACTCTTACCATAGATATGCTTATAATCCCAATACCGATGACTGTGATTGGGTCTACTACGGCGGTTGCTTCCAATATAGATTGTTCTGTCTACAAACATGCTCAAAAACGAAGAAACCTTGGCCACCGGAGGGTAAACACATAGAATATGATATTTCGTGAAGCGTTACTGATATTCAATGCGATAGGGGAGGAAACAAGGGTACCCTCGGAACCAACTACATCGGCATCAGTCACAAGTCCTACTACATCTACCACAACCACGACAACAGGTAAGTGAACTTACTGGCATCATTCAGCTTTCAAAAATTCAGTTAACTAGTAATTTGTGTCCCAATTGTGTCTAAGGTGGTTCGTTCTATGCCTATGATTCTTTTCAGAGGTTTCAAATAGTTTTTTTCGGGCGATGAACAAAAGCGCTGAATTTTCGATGGTATTCAAGAGCTCGAAGCTTACAAAACTATTTCAAAGAGACGAACAGATTTGACCAATGAAATTGATTATTGCATCATCCCAAATTTGAATAGCCATTTCGTAGATCTACAATCAAATGGTCCCAGCTGGAACTTTGCAAGATTTCGAATGTTCGCTAAGAACGTTCCTTCTTTTGCTTTTCACATTCATAATTTTTGCTGCCCATGCCTTCTTACAAGGGAACGATCCCAACTTAAGGTGGCGAATTGGAATAAACCGTACACCATTAGATGCGTCTTGATGAGCTGATTCCAAATCTACCTTCCAAATCTGCGACAACGTTATCTGGAAGAAGTTATGAAAGGTTACAAATGTGGAGTAACGGGGGTTTTGATGCATAATTTGCTTTGAAATCCAACTTGGAAGTGCACGACTAGCATCATATTAAGTGCACTGATTTCACGGAATGCTCACATTCAAAAGAAATGCAAATAAATGTTTTTGAACAGTTAAAAAGCAACTAAAGTTCTTTGGTAAAAGCTATGAGCAATGAAAAGTCCAAATTTGGCAAATATACATAGCAATACCTCGAAAATTATTTGTTCAAAAACACTTATTTGTGTCTCTTTTGAATGTGAGCATTCCTTGAAATCAGTACACTCAATATCATGCTAGTCATACACTCCCAAGTTGGATTTTGAAGCGAATTATGCACTAAAAGCCTCGTCACTTCACGTTTTTGACCTTTCATAGCTTCTTCCTGATAACGTTGTCGGAGATATGGTAGGTACTTTTGCAATCAGCTCATCAAAACGCATCTAATGATATGCGGTTCATTCCAATTCGCCACCTTAAGTTGGGATCGTTTCCTTGTTAGTAGTCAAATCCATCCCCGTAGGGAAAAAAATAATTTCAAATCCATCCCCGTAGGGAAAAGATAAATTCAAATCCATTCCCGTAAGAAAAAGATACCTAAGTTTATGGCTTCATATGTGAAACAAAGATACAATGCTTCTACATAATTCTTTGGGGAAAATTTGCGCAGTATATAAAGTTTAGGTTAGAAAGGAGAAAAAACAGAGAAATGAACTATTCAGACTTATTACCAGCCATCTGCCGCCCATCAACTCCACTGCAAGGAAGATGCTGGGGTACAGGGTAGGACAAATCTGCTTTTTGGAGAATCTTATGTTACGTAAACAACCAAGACATGAATTTCAGTTTTGCATATAATCCCGAAACTGATGGATGCGTCTGGGTCGATCGAAACGCGTGTTTCAAGAGGGAATCAGACTGTTTGAAAACGTGTTCGAAGCGCCCTCAGAAAGCATGGACACCAGGTGGTAGACCTTTTACTTGGATTCCCTTCGCACGAACTGATGTTATTACTATTGTCAGGTCTAGAAACAGTACCAATGCCTGAATCAACAACCACAGCTGCTACTTCCACTGCTACAGAGAGTACGACAAAAAGTAGGTTTCAACTATGAGTTTTCATGTTACGAGAGAATATACTTCATTATGAAGGCGCTCATCATCTGAACATTTTCGAAGATGCAAAAAATTCGTCATTTATGTCATGAGAAGACCCTGATCCTACTCCGCAAATTCTAATTTTCTACTTCCCCCATTAGACAGTCTACTGCTTATGATCAAGTCTCTCCTTGGAGCAGATTACGTAACCTAAGGCTTTAGATCACCTAGTACGGTAACGAGGAGAATCCCAAGAACTAGTTAGTTATCGAGAAACATAACGTTTTACACTCATCAAATGCACAAACGAAGATTGCAATTTTGCTCTGAAACTCCCATAACAAGCTGCGTTTTGGATTTAATGTGAAAAAACCAAAAATTTCCCTACCTCCCTTCAAGACAATCCTCAAACTTCCAAATTTCTCAAAATCAGGAACGGCGCTTGTGGCAGTGCCATAGAAATGCTCAAAGCGATCCAAATTGCTTTGAGCAAATGCACCCAACTTACCCTGCGTCCCGTGGGATGTCAACAGCGCCGTTTCGCAACCTTGTTGATTTCAAAAAGTGCACATTCCAGCGACATTTTGAGCATCACTTTGAGAAATGGGGGAGCATAGCTTAACCTACCGCAATTTTTGTGCAGGACAGTCAAAAATCAAAAAAGATCAGAGGGACGCGTATCGTGCTGGCCGGTTTCTAGCCATCCACACTCTATTTTCAGCAACTATTTTGATCCATTGAGAGGCATATTTGATCAAGTTATGGTATAATAGCAAGACAATATACAGTACTTTCGACTCCATCTAGAATCGTACACAGGGTTCGAAGCTTAGTTTAACCCATTGACGACGACGCCTAATCTTGCGTGGCGGCGCTGAGGGACGACGCAATTTTGCACAACCCTTTCGGAAAGTTCTGATTATTTACGAAATACAAGTCATTTTGTAACAACTACAATCATGTTCTTGGACGAAGAGGTCTCAGATTCCAAGAGTGCAAAAAATTGGAAATACTGCTGTAGAAAAAATACTAGATTTGAAAAGTATATGAGTTTACAAGGGGTGTGGGCCACCGGTGGTCCGCATCGCCCCTGGCGGCAAAAGGTGCATGGCGCACCGGTGGTACACATCGTCGTCAGTGGGTCAAAGCATTTTCACCAACAATAAGTTCTACTTAATCAATGCTTTTCACATCCACAACTATGACAGAGGAAGGTCAATGCTGGTTCTTTTTCTCAAGAATTTTTCCATTTAAACTTGTAAGAATTTCGAAGAGTATCTTTGCAAAATTAGTACAGTAACATTCCATTTCGCCGAAGAGTTTCTTTATTTTGAAGACTCAAAATATGGGCCGAATCTCACGCACGCTCGGCTGCACAACAAATAGTATATGAAAAAGTTGCTCTTATCTAGTTTCGATCGCGAAAAAAGTGAATGTCTGAGAAAGTGATTGAAATACTTTTTTTGTGCATATTAGGAAAACTATCCGTCAACACTGACGACAACAACCAACAGTTTCTTCGAGAAAATTTGCTTGCTTGCCCATTTGGCTATTCTTAAACCTCATTCAAAAGTTGTAATCTGAAAAACAACATAGTTTTTATGTTTTTCCACTCGTGCATTCAATATTAGAAAACAAATCAAAAGTGCTTTTTTCGACACTGAAATACTACAAGGAAATCAAATTGGCAAGCGTTTTCTGCACGAAACGTTGAGCCAAAGGTATGCGCTTTCAGCTTCAACTACCTCTACGAGCACAACAACTACTACGACAAGAGAAACAGAACCGATTACCTCATCTACCATAAACACAGCAACTGAAGAAGGTTAGATTTTTGGACTTAAAGGCACCGTCCACCCTAAGTTGAGTGTGTTGAGCTTTTGGCAGCATATAACAGTAGGGCCCCTATCAAGCCAGTGCCCAAGTTGCGGCGCATATGCCGCTTCGGTAGCGAGAAATCGCTTCGGAATAGCGAAGATGCACGAGGACGCCCATCCATGCCCGCCCCTCCCCATCCATGCCCGCCCACTTGTGCGCGCTCATCCAATCACTGTTCTGGAAAACCGGCCTGTGGGTTGTCCGGAATGGGGATTGTCGGGGTTTTCGCACATTCTCGACTTCATATCTGGAATCAGGGACATGAGAAGGCCCTGAAACGACAAAAACCTAGAAGTCGAGAATATGGGTGGACGGTGCCTTTAAAAGCATCTTTCTACAAAATGCATTTGCCCATCTCCATAAAGATTGTGTATTCTGAGATTGATCTACCTGAAGTAGCAAGGTTATGTGTACAGAATGCTCTATAATCAAAAATTCATAGCTGAGTAGTTATACGTACTTACCAATTTGAGAAAGAATTTGTTTCAGTAACAACGACAAGCTCAACACCCTCAACTATTAGTACACCTACCTCCACCACACCTAGTACAGGTAAGATCAAAGCTTTCTAAATTCCATCGTATGACATTACAACTCGATTTTGCATCGTTTGATTGAAAACGCTTTTTTTTTCAACCTCTTAGCCTAGTTGGCTGAATTGAATTAGCTAGACCACGCCTTTTATTGGTTCTGAACCTGAATCACACATCAAGATCAATTTCAGACCTGTGCCACCCTGCTGGCGTGAAGGGTAAGCGATTTGGGTGCTCAGAACTGAACGGGTAAGTCGACTGCAAGACGTCAAAAAATTGCGTAAAATGCAGGTAACCAAAAATTTGTCATTTTTTCAGATTTATTTACGATGTTAGAAGTGATGATTGCCATCCCGTTCCATACGGCGGCTGTTTCAAATTTTACAAGAGTTGTTTGTATACATGCGCTCAGGGCCAAAAACCGTTTATACCTCAAGGTAAGATCATCGGTAAATGTTACTCGTTCCTTGCCAAACAAATGGATTTCAATAAAACAGGTCCGCCTCCTAAATCTACTACATCTACAGTCACATCAACTACCTTTACTTCCTCAACAGCGGAAGAACTAGGTTGTTTTCACAAGAATTATTCCTAGAATCCGTCTAAAAACTTTTTACCTACAAAATCTATATCCAGCACTTATGTCAGAGTTTGGTTGTGTCAGTAGATTTCTCATGCACTGAGGTCTGCCTCAGGCAGCAACCAATCAAGAATTGAATTATTGTGAATCATTCTAGAAATAGTGACAATCATACCGCTCACGGAAACAGAAGCTCCGAGTACATCGCTAACGACTACAGCCGCAGGAGTGATAGGTAAGTAAAAAGGAAACCATTTGATTTGACCTTATTGTAAATGATCAAGGGTAAAACGCATTCGCACTCTTGAGATAACAAAATTTCTATCTGAAGCTCCACTGCTTTGTTCCAGGAAACTCATTACTTCTACGATAGCTGACCGCAAATTAGCATTATAATAAAAAACAGGAGCATGGAATTAAGGTTTTGAGAATATTCTACTTACAAGGGAAGTTCGCTTAGACAAAGTGCGATTCGGAAGGCGGCCTATACCAGTGGATAGAGCTCAAAACGCTGATCTCAGATAGGTCTTTACGAGCTTTTCTAATGCCGAATTCTCGTGCATTTTGAGTGCAAAATTATGGTATTCTTTACGCAAAAGTATGCAGGCTCAAGCAAACCTCCCTAGCAAGCACTGTGGGTCTAATTTAATTTCGTCCGAACGTTTTCGAATGTTTTCCGACAATGTTGTTTAGGTCGTCATTTCCTTTCTAGCTCATACTTCCAGGTATACAAAAAGCCCATAACTCCATTTAGAAAAACTCATCTTGTGAACAGCGTTTTACGTTCTATCCACTGGTATACATTATCTTCCGAATCGCCACTTCGACTTAGCGAACTTCCCTCGTAAGTCTAGTAATTCGAACTCTACCTATAAAATCCGAAGCAAAGTCGGTAATGAATTTTCGTCGTCACAATGAGTACTTGTCTACTACATGTATCTGTCTACTGTTATCTACTGTAATAAACTGTAGAAGTCTGATCAATAGGCAGCGAGTTCTGCCCAATTTGTGTTACTGGCTAGGGTTTGCGTATGTGTTTCTGCCTCTTTCCTTTTAATGGTGTTGAATGCATATAATAAATAAATAACAGATTAATTAATTAATTAATTAATTAATCTGTTATTTATTGGAATTTGGAATTTTGGTGCATGGACAAGCATAGGTATCCTGTACAAAGAAAAAAAGGAGAACAAACATTCCCAGAAGTTTTTGATTAGATTGCTTTATCTTTCTTATTAACCTTTGATTCAACTGGCTTGGCTTCGGCAAGGCTAAGGCCGCTCGTGCCCGCGATGCACCTGCGTCTCTCTCGCGCGGGTGCTCTCTGATTACTAGCTAGCCTTAATTAGGTCACGGAGCCCCGCCTTAGCGAAGCCAAGCCAGTTCAATCAAATGGTACATGTTTTAAGCAAGCTTTTGGATGATTGTGATTTGTTGAGTGCTAAGCTGCATGACTTTGCATGGGGTGGAAGAACGAACACCTCAATTAGGCACCGCATCCGCGGACTACTGGGCCCGTAGTATTCTACCCTACCTGGCGGCATCAAAGATGCCGCCAAGTTGGCACACATCGCGGAAAGTTGCCATCTTCGGCGGCAGCTCGCGGAGTAATTCTAGGTTTTAATAATCTTACTTAACCTTAGTACGCAATATTTCGCACATTAAATTTTGATGATGCACACAGCCGCAAAACTGCTACCTCGCGCGCAGTCGAACCTAAGTGCATTAATTTCAAATGCCACCACGTTAACCATTCGACCATTCGGTCAATCATTGACGGTTGCACCAGCAATTGGAGGAACGCAGTGGTAAGTGGCCGCCTGTAAGAGGGATCGATACATTGCGTGAGAGACTTTGACCTGAAAGAACAGCTGATTGATATGAGCGAGAGAGGGGCGAAATCGTGCAAACGAGATTTAGAAGGGATTTCCAAAAAAGATGGTGTTCTTTATGGTTCTCAGGCATTATTAGATTTTTTCTCTGTTAGAAAACGTCGTTTCAAAAAAGAAAAGCTCATATAACGAGAATAATGATAGTTTCTTGATGGAATCTAGAAATTGATTTTTTCGCCCGACGTAAATTGTGTGATATGCCGCACTCCCCAAACTTGCAGACGGCGCCAGCAAGATGCCACCACCTCGACATGGTAGGGGCACGTCAGGATGGTGGCACCTTGATCTCTCAAAAGAGCACGCTATTTTTCGTGCTCTCTGACCTGGCGGCATCTCTCTGCGGTGAAATTTCGACGAGATGCCGCCAGGTCAGTTCGCGAAGCTGCCGCCAGCACCTCCTGCCTTCCTCCACAAATCTGTTTAGGAAGGTTTAGCACCCCCAGTTGCCAGGTAAGGTTCCCTAAGGTCACTATGACCTCCTCAACCAATAATACATGTTGAAAAGGGTTGATAGGGCACAGACTTGAGGTCGGTGTTCGCGCCGACTTCACGTAAAGATGACGCTGACCTGACGGCGCAATATGCCGCCAGGTCAGGGGGATTAGTACCGGACCCTGGTCCCAACGCGATGCACAGCGGGACGAAAGGACCAGGAACCCGCGGAGGCGGCGCCTAATCGAGGTGTTCGTTCCTCTAAACTTTTGCATGCTAGCATTCGTCAAATTACTACCGTCAGAGCTTACAATTATAGAAGCAAAGAATAATAGAAAGCATGTATCTTTGCTTGCTTTGTTCAATAGCTCTGAACGACTGAAACAAGAAAGTAGTGCCCATTCCTCTAAAAAGGCTGTGGATTTGTTTCAGTAATAAAAAACATTGAGTTTAGCTGAGATAAAAACAATATCAAATTCTTGGTCTGTTTACTCTACGAGCGCATGTGAAGGATTCTAATAAATATGCAAAGATCAATGCTTTAGATCAAGAGACTTGCCTACAGCAACCACCACGACAAAATTGCTCAGAAAACACCGTCAGGTGAACTGGATGAACAATTTAGTACAAAATTATCTTATTGTATTTCAGATATGCTTACAATGCCAAATACGGAAAATGTGGAGAATTTTATGGCTGCGAAGGTGAAGGGAATAATTTCGGGAGCGTGATGGAATGCTTGAAGAATTGCAACTATATATGGTACCCAGATGGCAAATTTAAAGAAAAGCGTCTAAGTCAGTTATCTCCAAATTGCCCTAATTTGAAAACAAATCTATCTCTTGAAGGCAGTGTCCGGGCAAAATTTCGAGTAGAATTTTTTTCGCTTACCTGGGTTTATCCTTCCCACTGATTCCGAGAATGCAAAAAAATGTCAAAAACGGGCTACTCTATCTTATATATAAAGCTGAATGTCTGTTTGTCTGTCTGTATGTCTGTTTGTATGTCTGTGTGTACGTATGTTCCGAAATGTTCCGAATAGAAAATTCCATTTCTGAGCCGATCCGGACCAAACTTGGCACACATATACTTCGGGGCAGGGGGCGTGTCATAGGCTACTTTTCGTCATCGATCGATGTCGATTTTATCGATTTTTTGCAAAATTTGAGCCACGGGGCTGGGAGTTGGCAGAGGGGTGTAATCGAGCATGCTGATCATCCCTACGGGGGTAATCAGCATGCTCGATTACACCCCTCTGCCAAATTCCAGCCCCCTAGCTCTAATTTTGCAAAAAATCGATAAAATCGACATCGATCGATGACGAAAAGTAGCCTATGACACCCGCCGGGGCCCGAAGTGTAAGTGTGCCAAGTTTGGTCCGGATCGGTTAAGAAATGGAATTTTCTATTCGGAACATACGGCGGAGCCGGGTAAGCCAGCTAGTCTTATATATAAAGTTGAATGTGTGTCTGTATGTATGTATGTATGTACGTATGTGCGGAATAGAATTTTTATTTCTGAACCGATTTGGACCAAACTTGGCACACATATACTTCGGGGCAGGGGGCGTGTCATAGGCTACTCTTCGTCGTCGATCGGTATCGATTTTATCGATTTTCTGCAAAATTTGAGCCACGGGGCTGGGAGTTGGCACACGGGGGTAATCGAGCATGCTGATTACAAGTATGTTATTGACAGGGCCGGGCGGAGCCGGTTTGCCAACTAGTAAGCCTCTAATTTCGAAATTGAGCGCTTGCCACCGGTGTTCAGCCGCAGAATCGTGGTGGGACCCGACGCCTTTACCGTGTGCGATATGCGCGCTCTAGCTTATCAATTTATCATTCGGTGGGCGGAGTTCTTTGGTCGTGGCCTAACTCTCCCAACTTCCGGGGCTTTTTCCCCCTTCCGGTTTCACGAAATGTGCCCGCGATTGGACTAGACTGCAGTGAGATCCCAACACCCCCATCCTACGTAGTCCGGGCACTGCTTCTAACAAGATTTTTATCTAGAGCAAGAAGGGGGGGGAGCTCAAAACGTTGGTAATATAATGTCATATAATGTAATATCTAAGTATCTTAGAGATTGTATCTGACATTTATTAGGTTGTGTAATAAGTTCGTTCGCATTTTTTGTTCCAATTTTTTCTCAGTATTTTACAAAGCATCTGGCAAAGGGTTAGTATGCATTCGGGAGCTCTAAGTCTGCTCTACAAAATACTATCATTGTATTCCCAGTTTTTGAATAGTTGAATAAAAAATTTGGTTACAAGCCGAATAATCTGAAGTGGCGAAAAACCCATTTTCGACAACTATGTTATGCTAAGTCTTGAATGGGTTTGAGCGCTTAAGAAACAGCCCAAAGTATTTGCGACATGTAAAATTAGAATACCGTAGCTCCTCAGATTACTTGTAGGTGCTAAAACCTTTCAAAAAATCATACTGTAAGCTCAAAAATGGGTATGTTTTTTATGCCTCTTTGGCGTCAACATTGAGCATCTAAAAGCACCTTTGAGGAAGGGTGGTAGCCGAACAATCCAGGTATTAGAAGACATTGTGGTTTATGATCGCTAAATCATCGAATAAATGGATTATATAGCCAAAAATTCGGAATTCAGGGGACACAGAGCCCACGTACGCGAAACAACAAACACCGCCGCGGCAGAGCCTTGCTACGCCGACTTTTGCAAAAATTGCATTAAACGGTCGGTGAAAGGGAGTGGGCAGTCATAAGCAGTTTCAGAGTGCATTAATGATTGGTCAGTTGTTTTTCTTCGTTGTCAAGCTTTTTGAATAAATTTCAACAATGAATGACGGGAAAACCAAGAAAGAAAAAAGATGTCGAAGATCTGATTTTTATCGCTACAGATTTTTCGGTTTGTAGTCATATTTTTGTTTAACTTTGAAAGCATTGAAAGTATAATAACAGAAGTTCGATAGAGCAGACTTAGAGCTCGGGAACGCATACTAACATTTTGCCAAATGCTTTGCAAAATGTTGAAAAAAAATTTAAACAAAAAATGCGAAAGAACTTATTACACAACCTAATACTTATCTCAACTTCCAAGGGCTAAAGTCATAGTGAAGTCAGAAGAACGAATTTTCGTAAACATATGAAAACTATATGCCGAATTCGAACTTGTGGCATATTAGTGCTTCACAATATAAACTCAGGTACTGAAAAATCACGAAATAAATTTAGGGGTGGATTGGGACAAAGAGCTTGATGAACATCCACGATATGCACCATTTTGTCCCAAGTTCCGGTTAGTTCTTTTAATTTTTTTGGTGTCTTCCACAGACTTTTTCTAAAATTTTCATCTTCACAATCACTTCAGTATCACTGCAACTGATTCTCAAAAACTTATTGCACGTACTTATTAGCTAAAAATTCATCGTGTTTTTTTGTTTTTCTTTGGTCGAACCTTAGCTGGATTAAGAGGTTCACAAGCTTGTTTCAGAATAACTAATTTTGCTGTGCTTCTTACAACCTTACTGGGATTTAATTTCAGATATGCTTTCAATGAGGAAACAATGGATTGCGAAATAATTTTCTACAAGGACTGTGACGAACCCTTCCATTACTACAAGACTTGGCGCGAGTGCATGGCCGTCAACCTTATATATAAGAAAGTAGCATAGCACCTTAGTTTAGAATAGACTACTTTTATGGGTTTTGAATAGCGTAGGATAAATAGTTTGGTTTTTCTACCCGTGTTCATGCAAATGCAAATGGCAGGAGTTGATTGTCTTCTTGATTTCAGATGTAGATCGGTATAGGTACTCAATGTTGTGAGACGGCGATTTTCTTTGGAGTTGCAACACAAAAGTAGAAATACAGGGAGTTCCAAAATGATGTATCGACATTTGATCTGCAATAAATTTTTTGTAATAGAAGCTTTCGGCTTTTTTTGAATACTCATGTAGAGCTGGCTTCATTTTACAAGGAATGGTTACTACGTAGAAGTGGCATTTCCAAGAGTTGTGCACTTGCTTATAGAGCATGAAACGCTGTTTCCAAATCTGCTTTTGGTATCTGCAAAGCGCATTTGGGAGGGGAGCTATGGGATTCTTCTAAAGCGGAAATGAGCGCACGGCTGCAAAAAAGTTTAGAACTTCTACAGTTTATGGGCTCAAAATTGTCCATAATTATTAGGTTGATGCAAAAATAATGGCCGATTTGCGAATTTTCACTTAGACCTGTTATAACTTTTCTAAAAGATTTACATTTTCGATGTGGTAAAGACCATCAGAAGCAGCAAGCCTTTGGCAATACAGCGCACATTTGCATGCAGTCATATCAAAAACGGGCAGAGTACAAATTGAAAAATAAAAATGTTTTTTTTCCAAAACCTTGTATTTCACGATTCATAACTTCTTTCACAATTAGTCAGCTAAATTGTAAGTGGCCTATCTTGTAGCCGCAAGCTAGTAGTACAAAACACTATGGAAAGGGTTTGAGAAACAAAATTTGTGGAAAGGAAAATAATCAAAATTGTCAGTCCTTACGACATTTTTGCAGGATGCCTCAAACTCAGATAATCGCCGGGGGCAGGCGACCATGCGAATTTCAAGCAAGCGGGCACCGGAAAAATAGTTCGCTGATTTCTTGCGGTCCGCTTGCAGAAATTTGAAATAATTTTGGACGATTATTAGACTAACACTCGGAGAACTATCGTGGTCTTACTATGGATAAGTTGCGGTCTATTGGCCGCATTCTCGCGGATTATCCGCAAGAAATGCAAATTTTTCGGTACTTTACTGGACTTTCCGCTGAGAGAAAGTACCTCAAACTTGAGTAATTACACCATCGATGACACATCGGCGCCACATAGAGTCTCACCTTTGCTCGGCGCACGCCCGAATCTGTTCAAAAAGAGTTCGAGCGCCTGCTGAAAGTTTGGCCAGTGCTCGCTGAAAGAGATTATTTGACAAGCGTTTGCAGAAAATTTTTCATTGCTTCTCGCCGGCAGAACACGGAAGTACCGCTCGCTGAAGGTTTGGCCACGCCCCAAAATTTTGCTGACCGCCTGCAGAAAAGCGCGAGTTTGCGGACCGCCTGCCCCCGGCGATTATCTGAGAATGTCCCAGATGAAGATTTTTTGATTTTCTGCGTACTGAACCGCTGGATGTTTCTGTAAAAACTGCTAATAGGATGTAATAGCATTACGCCTACAGAATTGAGCCAAGCTTTGGCGAATGACTTCTCCAGCAGAAGTTTATGAGCCATAAAATAATCGCAACGGCTACGCATGTTGAGAATCCAACATCTCATTCTGGACAACTTCAAAACTTACAGTTAAGTATGCATAATGTACAATTTTTTATGACATACCATAGTTAAATTTTGAAAAAGCGCCATTCATGCGCTCTCGGATTCTGGCCAGAAAAGTGAATGCAATTAATAAAGTTTTATGCGGTTATTTGAAGGTCAGTGGCTTTATAACAGATGAAGATGGAAGCCCGCTTCAACCAGCATTAGGTAGAGCATAAAACTGTAGCCAGGCCGAAAGCTTTAAGAACCACCCACAGAACGCTCGAGCGCAGTCTCTGAAGATGACCGTGACCCAGCGGACTACGTAGCGAAAGCGAAACACCGATGGGCCGGTCACATTATGAGAAGAACAGACCACAGATGAACACTAAAAACATCTGAGTGGATTCCTCGCGAAGCCAAAGTCCCGAGGAAGGCCACCAGCGAAATGGGCAGACGTTTTCGTGGAACGGATGGACCAGCTGAGAAATCAGCTGGACACAATTACCGCATGGAACTCGTGGACGCAGCCACCAATGGCAACCAAGAAGATCGTGGATGTCTGAAGCGACGGATCATCTAAGTAAGTAAGTAAGTCTTAGAGTGTCCGGAAAATAATGTCGCATCGTGTTTTATCACTCAATATCGTAGCGCACGAAATTAGGTAAATGGGGTATCAGCTGATAGATCAGAGCAAGCTCTACAAAATGAATCTCGAATTTTCGCGCCAGGTTTAATTTGCGTCAAGTTTGGAGCCAATTTTCGCACTGAAGATCTAAAAAAACGAAAAAAATCGTATCTCCATTCAGAAATGTCCTGGGAACCCCTAACTTGCTCACGCATGGACTCACTATATGAGACACCCGTGCGCACATTTTCGAGGTTTTTCCATGGCTGAAAATTGAGAACACGAAATTCGGCATATTTTTTGCCAAACCAGTCCTGAGCTTCTCTCACATGAGTGATTCTGTAGTATGAACCTTTAGGAGTATAACCATGGATTTTCAGCTTCAGAAAAGCGCTAGTTTTCGAGGAAGACCAAATTGTTTGCAAAAAACCCAAAAACGTCACATAATCGCATTTATTTTGACTTATTTTTGTTTGTCGTACTGTAGGCATGAAAAAATACCAGAAACTATACAGGTGAATATCTAGTGTGCAGAGTGCATGCATCTGCGAATTGGAGATCCCCAAGACGCCTATGAACGGAGATACGATTTTCCGGGTATTTGAAAATTTCTATATTTTGGCTTCGAACTTCGGATGGAGCAAGATTTTAGCGTAGATGTGTAAACCACCTTTTAGAGCTTGCTTTGCTCTATCAAGTGATACCCTACTTGCTGTTTTTTGTGGTCATTCTTTCGTGGTATGCCATGCGACATTATTTTCTGGACAGCCTAATACATTTCACGCGGCAGGACATTTTCAGTATGATTCACTAGATTTCAGGGCTGAATCTCACAGGAACTTGCTTGAAATCCCACTGTCGCTTCTACTTTGCGCAAATCATAATTCTGTTCTGAAAATCAAATAGACAAATGAATGAAGGAAGGACCCATTGAATCTATGCCGCAGGATACTTCTGCTAAGAATTTCTAGCTCTAAGTGCTAAATTATATAAAAGACTTGCTTAATCATTAATCCACTTTTGAACGCTCCTAGTTCGCGAATATTGTACTTCTGCTTCTAAAAGCAAAAAAGCAAAGGGGGGCTTGGTTTTAAAAGAAGGGTGGAGCCCTAGGATTTATACAGCAGAAGCTTTTTGCTAGATTATCCTTTAGTCTCGCTACAAGGAATGACTCCATGAGTTGAGAGACATCATCAAAGTGTAGAGCTGGTGTGTTTACGGCCATTGCTCGAGAAGGATTCCGTAAGGCCCTCATCCAGCTGTACATCCTCCATATTTTACAGAATCGCTACAGGTAATCAAAAGCTAAGAAAGAATTGCAGTGAAATGTTTAAAGGAAGGAAGAGAAGTGAGAGAGAATTCAATGCATAAGCAATAGTGAACTCACCAATCTTTGCGATCATGCAGAGGAAGCTTTCTAACGCATGACAGAGTCTCTGAAAATCAGCCTTAGCTTCGGGTTGTATCAGATTTTGATATCAGATTTCACGGAAACTTGCTAAACATTCGTTTCAACTGCTTCTACTTTGTGGAAATTCTACTTTTGCCGATAAAAACAACCAGAAGAAGCTTGTCTTGAGTAAGGTCAAGCATGGGGTGTGGCACGCCACACCTGAGGGTCGCTTCGAGGGGTCAAAACGGGAAGGGGATCGTGATCGAATAATGCTGATAATGGTGATAACATGTTATTCGTAAGCAGTTTACCAGAAAACCCCATTATGCGGAATACAAGCACATAAATTTTGACTTGTCATCGTATAACTACCGCAGCATAATAAAGAGCCCTTACCAAGCATAACGAATAATATAATTATATTTAGCATGTCAAATAACCCCTGTGGACGAAGTTTGGGCGAATTCTGAAATTCCCAGATACTGAGCCACCTAAGTGAGGTGTCATTTCCGAACATGATTAACTTCGTTTCAAAGATGAATTGATACATCCCCTACACTCGGCACAAAGCAGTATTCCTTCTTTGCCTACCTCACAAATCCGTTTGAAAGACCTCCAAACTGTGGAATTAGAAACCAGCCAAGATCTCGTTTTTTCCATTTTTCGCTTTCATTGGCTGTGTTTTCGCTGTTACTCGGAGCAGAAGACGAATCAGGTTCACTTCTGTGAAATCTACGAGCTATCGAACCATAAAAATACTACTAGCTAAACAGATTTTTTTGACATAGTTAATAAGGTGTGGCACAACCTCAAAAAATGTGTGGCACTCACAACTTTTTGGGGTTTGTGTTATACCTCATTGAATATGTTAAAAAAAACGTTTTTAGTGAGTAATGTTTATATGGATAGCCAAAAGTTCGTAGACTTCAAGAACTGATTTGCGCCTCTTTCGTCTTCTTTACTCTGAGTAACATTTGATGAAAGCACAGCCACTAAAAGCGAAAAATGGAAAAAACAAGATTTTAATTGGCTTTTGTGATTCCTGAGGTGGGCAAAGAAGGAGTACTGCTTTGTATTGAGTACAAAAAGAGTGTAGCTAATTCTTCTTTGAAACAAAGTTAATCATATTCGAAAATGACCACCTCCACAGCCCAGTGTCTGCAAATTTCAAAATTCGCCCAAACTTCGTCCACAGGGACTATTTGACATGCTGATTGTGAATATATTACTCCTTATGCTTGGTAGGGCCTTCGAATTATGCCTACTTTGCATAGATATGCAATAGTTCAAGGGGGCCTTTTTATAAAAGCAGCTAGGGGGGGGGGCGTATCCAGCGATCCTGTGCTGCACGGTCATTTGATATGCTGGTACATCACGAAGAACATTCCATGTTCGTCTGTTTTTCAATCCTGGCATGTTGTATATTTGTGTATAGTATTACTTGCGCCAATAGTCAAGGTTTTTATAAAATCTTATTGGTTAACGTTTCGGCGATTTCGCCTTCGGCAGAACCTGGAAGGTCGAGTCAAAGCAATCTTTTCCCTCAGGCGTTAACAAAAGAGTCAGAGTCATTCGAGTGCTTACGGTAGGCGAACCGACCTCGAATGACAACACGGCACGAGAGCTATTGCAAACACGTTATACAAGCTCCTTAGCTCTTTTTATATGTGCTAAGATTCGAATCTACATAAGGAATGATAAGCTGACTCTTGCGTTATGGCGATACACTCTTCGTCTGCATTTATTTTTGGAATTTTTCGCGGCTATCCAAAACGTCTAAAGTTTTGCGGGTGACAATATCTTTACGTTAATAACGTACGGTGAAAGCGGAAGCCGGTGAGGCCGGTGAAGCCGTGAAAGCGCTGAATAATCCGCCATGGTAGGAGCGACTTAATGGTGAGTCCGTTTCAGAAGTTGTTCTATCGGCTGGGGTTGCTCCTGGTTCGACTTCAGGAGAGTAGCATTTTGCCCTTGTTCGTCTTCGTCTGCTCGGTTCGTCTTCATTTGCTTCTGCTTCGCCTTCATTTGCTCTTGATTCCCTTCAGAAGCGGCGTTTTGCTGCATGAGCTGAGCGTACATCTGCTCCAGTAGAGTGCTCGAATTGGTCGCATCCTCCCAAAAAAGTACTTGTTCAACTTGTTCCTTATCCCTCCACGCGTGTCGTCCAGTACTGATCGTCACTTGTTGTAGCCTTCTACTTGTACTTGTACTTGTGGTGGGTCCAGGACACTTGTATAGTAGGCCGGATTTGAATAAGAACAGGCGATAAGACGAAACGAATGACTTAGCTATCAGAGAGCGCCTTACATAGTGCTCAGATCTCGCGCATAGGTCAATACAATATTAATAGATCCTAGAGATCACAAGCCAATAACAACACAAAACAAAACAACAAATGTTACTCTCCAACACTATTATAAGCCCGTGATGCTCATGTAGTTACGAGAAGCAAGCTGATTAGCCCATAAAGGACGAGAACTGTGTTTCCGTGCGGGCCACACAAAATTGTTTTACTAGTTGAGACAAGCAGCTGTTGGGTACATTTGTTCATGTGAGGTGATCTGTGTGAACAACCACAATTCAGTTGCACTTGTCATTTATACATCTGAATCAACTTCTGTCTGCCTCGATATAAAGCAAGCTTGAAAGCAACAATTTACAAAGGATGCTTCTAACTTATGCGATTTTCGTGGTGAGTTCAGCATCGCATTAATAGTGGGGGTTGGTCATCGAAAATTTTGAGATTCTACCGTGATTTTAGTCTCTACCGATGATGATCATCGGGGAAGTCCACCGTCCTTGTCTCATAAGAGAAATCGACTGGAAAAGTGGATTGCGTGAGGGATTTCAAGCTTATATACATGAGCGAAAACCTGATTTGAAAGTGGTAGGTCGCTTTGCTTATATAGACGATTATATAGCGATACAGTGTTGGAGATTATTATAAAGCCACTCCAAAAATCACTGTAACTTGCACTTGTCGATGAATCAGTTTGTTCACTATATAGTGCCCATGTTGCCTGCCATCATTCCTCAAGACTGCTTCCAGTCTCGTTATTTTGAATGGAGGAAAATAGAAAAATTTGATAAAACTTCCATGAAAAGCTGGCCACTATCATAATTTACTTAGTTTCTTCAACCACTGTTACAGTCCTCTACTCTCAATTTCTTGTACAGCTACTTTTGAATATGGAACATGTGCAACACCTACAACCTGTCGCTCTAACATAAGAGGAATGATTACAACGCTTTTTTTGCTTTGGAAGGCATGGAAAGTCAATTCGCTTTAAACAAACAACAACCAGTTGGTCTTAGGAATTTTCAAGCGTTACTTCATTCCGAGTGGGAGTCTTGGAATCCGCTGAGACTTCTCGTTAAATGGAGTGAAGAGTGCTCCAATAAACTTTGCGTAATCCCTAAAAGCGACTACAAACTTCAATCTCAACACAGCATTGGCGGCAAAACACTAGATTTGATTTTCAATGTTCATGCAGTGCTGAGCTTGATTTATTAGTCCCAAATAATGATGCAGCACTAAAACAGCCAAGATTTTCGACTGTTACAGACTATAACATCCATAGATGCTTCAGTATTAGTGATGCAATCTCGGCTTTAGGCTTGAAATAATTGAAAAATAAAATCTGAATGCTGCTACGCTGAACTTTCGGATACCACTACTGTAGAAGGCACAGCAAAGAGATCTTTTTCTAACTATGCGCACAGGTTTGTTGTTGTACAGCCGACGTACTGACACATAGCAGAACATTCTGGGGAGAAATCGAGCATGCGGTGTAAAAAGGTGACAAACCTATGGTGAAGCAGCGGTTGATCCGTCACTAACAGCGATTACGTAGTTTACAGAAGCCCTCTTTACCTCATTTATCGAAAGGTTCAGCATTTCTTGACTCTCATCTCCATATAATAAAGCGCAAGAGATGACTCATGCTTGTCACATCCCTCCCCCTTCGTGGTCCCGATTCTGATGTCAACAACTCCGTCGTTATGTGTCGATGCAGACGTACCAAGCTGTGGCTCGTTATGGTGGTGAGGCCTGCCTTAAATGATGTTGATCAGCAGAGTGCCTAGCCGTCAAAGTGCTAGAAGTCGTCCGCGCTGAGCTCGGAGAGTAACGCTGTTGCGTCCGTTGAAGATAGTCCATGATAGAAGAGGCGCAGAAAACAGGCTGCGAGAGTGTACGAGGAAAGAGAGTGACGCGCAGTACACACCCCGCGCACTCTCCGCTCCCTGCACGGACGGCCTATAGGCAAGCCGAAGGCAGTGAACGGAATCGAATAGTGCCCTTTTGGTCATGCATCAGATCACTCTAGGTTTGCAATAGCGAGAAGCAGCTCGACCCCGAATAGCTCTCGTTAGCAAGCCATGGAGTTTTGTAAAGCATCAGTTTAACTATAGAAAGCGGGTGGGTAAGCAGTACTAAATTCATTGTGGACTGTGACCTCTTTTGTAAAAGAAAGTGAGATGGAGATCCCCTATGTTCAGTGGCGTAACCCCCCCCCCCCGAGAATGGGTCGCGAAATTTTTGAAAGTTACTTAAATGTATTATAAAAATGTGGAGAGGACTTGTTTTCACTTGTAAATAATTAAAATAATTTTTAACTTTTAAAAATTCAAATTAGCCTTGTAAAAAAATTTTTTTGGAGCGTGGCTGACGCCACGCACCTTCATTAGAAAAAAATTTTTGTCCTCCCCCCCCCGAGCCGAAATCCTGGGTACGCCACTGCCTATGTTGGAAAGTCTGAACGGAGCTGGGGGGGGGGGGGGGGGAGGGGAGTGCGAAAACTTCTGTTAGAGATAATGTGCACTATGATTCTAGCAAAAGATATGCGCACGTTTGCTCAAGTTTGGGGACATTCAGGAATTTTTCAGGGAGAGGAATGAATGACACATTTTTTTTGCTGAGGAAAGTCCAGAGAGGCTACGAACGTGAGCTCCAAAAAAAGAACCTTGGTGGAAAATGAGAATAGAAAAGCGGAGAAGGGTTTTAGGGTTAGGTTCCACAAACTGAGTAGTTTTTCAGAAATATTCAATCTACTTCATGGTATGGAGAATACTTAACACGTATATTTTGAAGGAAAAAAAATTCGAAGATGTAGACACTTATTGGGAGAGCCTTTTGTAAAGAAAATAGAGACTTATGTTATTGCAGGCTTCCAGTCTGGAAGCTCTAGAGCAGGAGGGGTGGAAGAGGAGAGGGGTGGGGGGGCTGCAGCGCAATTTGCAGACGAGCTTGCTAATTTCTTCAAAGTTTTCAAGACGACATTTTAGAAAATGACGTACTATTAGTCCAGGTGCTGCAAAATTTCAACAGTTTTTTCAATGTCACGATCTTTTCGAGAACAAGAATTGACACTTCGACCAACGTCTTCTTGCAAACATCTTTAAATCATGCAAAACTTACGGGAGCAGGGAAGCCTCTACTGTCTTTGTATTGGTATCCATCAATAGTAAGACTTACCGAAATTTCATTTATTTCCCGATCTCACTTTTGGCAAATGTATGCAGACACCCATAATTTTGATTGTTCCACATATCTCACATTTTTTTTTGAATATGACTACAGGTCTTGGGTGTTGCAAATGCTTAATACTTCCAGATTAGGTGTAGAGAGTTAAAAAATGCACTAGTGGTGGAGACAAGTCTTATATATACAGTGCTGGCCAAAACTATAGATCCACTATAAAAAACTGCCGTAGTTCATCTGCTTCTCAACGAATTGATCTGAGATTTGGTACAGTTGTGTGTTCAACAGGCATTCATCAGTGACCGGAGCGGATTCCGCTTTCGTTAGATTATTCAGGAAAAAAATTAAAAATTTCGAAAAAAGCAGGCTCGAAGGCTGGCCAAAACTATAGATCCACCTAAAATTTCTGTCTGCTAACGTGACTCTTAGCTTCCAAAATCTTTTGTGCATAAACCTAGTCGAAAGTCAAAGCAGTGGGTTTAGTTTAGCTGCGTCATACCTTTATAAGAAACGCTTATCTGCTTTTTTTCCACTCAAAAACTGCTCTCATGCGTATTTTGTTCCCGAGAATGTGTTTTTGTAGAGAATTCCGCACTTTTTTGACTGGTTTGAAAGTGATAGGACTCCATCTATCTTGTAGATGCTTAGTAGCGTGAGCAGCAGAAAAAAATTCGGGTTTTCGTATCCAAAGCGCACCTGACACAGACATAACCGTAGGCCTGCGCTCGAATTTTTGCCTTCAAAATTGGTATCCGCTATTTTTATAAGCTCAAAATAATGTAGAAGCATTATTTAGCATTATTCACCTAAAAAGAAGTTTGTAAACTATAGTTACGATTGCTTGCGAAGTCGCACTTTAATTCTTTTTCAAAGCATAAGTCTTGCGGTGTGTTCGGCAATCTCAAAGTACTTACCAACTGGTACCTTCTTTGAATTTTGCCACTTTTTAGCTGCTAACTATTGAATACACCCTGCAATATATGTTGCCTTGTGATTCACATGAGCATTATGGTCAGAAGCAGAAATAACTTCAAGGCTTGTTGCAAATCACTATTTGCAGGATGAAGTCCTCAATTAGCCTGCATACTAGGATCTGCAGAAACCTGCAACCACTGCACACGGACTCTCATACATACCAACAATGCAACTACTCCAGTTCACGCTCATGACAACGTTGCAGAAAGAGCTTGAAGGCATAAATTTGAACGCAGGTCTGCGGTTAGGTCTATGTCAGGTGCGCTTTAGATACAAAACCCGAATTTTTTTCTGCTGCTCACGCTACTAAGCATCTACAAGATAGATGGAGCCCTATCACTTTCAAACCAGTCAAAAAAGTGCGGAATCCTCTACAAAAACACATTCTCGGGAACAAAATACGCATGAGAGCAGTTTTTAAGTGGAAAAAAGCAGATAAGCGTTTCTTATAAAGGTATGACGCAGCTAAACTAAACCCACTGCTTTGACTTTCGACTAGGTTTATGCACAAAAGATTTTGGAAGCTAAGAGTCACGTTAGCAGACAGAAATTTTAGGTGGATCTATAGTTTTGGCCAGCCTTCGAGCCTGCTTTTTTCGAAATTTTTAATTTTTTTCCTGCATAATCTAACGAAAGCGGAATCCGCTCCGGTCACTGATGAATGCCTGTTGAACACACAACTGTACCAAATCTCAGATCAATTCGTTGAGAAGCAGATGAACTACGGCAGTTTTTTATAGTGGATCTATAGTTTTGGCCAGCACTGTATAAAGCTGAATGGCTGTTTGTATGTTTGTCTGTTTGTCTGTATTTCTGTATGTCTGTACGTATGTTCCGATTAGAAAATTCCACTTCTGAACCGATAAGGACCGAACTTTGCACACATACGCTTCGGGGCCGGGCGGGTGTCATAGGCCACTCATCGATCGATATTATTTTATCGATTTTTATCGATTTTTTGTTAATTTTGACCTGCGGGCTGGAAGTTTGCACAGGGGGAGGGTAATCGAGCATGCTGTTTACGAATACAATACCAGGTTTTAGAATTATCCATTACTTTTATCGATTTTATAGATTATTTTGCAAAGTTTGAGCTACGGGGCTGGGAGTTGGCACAAGGGGAGGGGGGGGGGGGGTAAGTGAGCATGCTGATTACAAAAACGAAGCGGGGATAGGGAATTGCCACCTAGAAGTGGGCACAGAAAAGGTTGTACAGGGATAGGTATGAGACCTTAATCATAGTCTCTTGATGGAGCCGGCGGAGCTGGGTAAGCCAGTTAGTGATTTATAATAGCGTCTTGCTTTTAAAGCGCGCTTTTTTGAATTTTTCTACTTTTCTCGTTTCCAAATCATTAAACTGCCAGCTTAAGGAATGAATGAAGGTTAAAATGCTACAATACAGCAAATTTTCAGGCATATTCACAACCAACAAGGAGAGGATACCTAGTTGAAAGCACCAATTCAAATGCATACATCATCTTAAAGCGCTTGAAACGCTGATTTCAAATCTATAGTTTCTGCTGCGAAACGATTTTGTAGAAGGAGGTATGAGGGGTGTTCCCCTCTGGGGTTGAGGCGCCCTCAGCAGGTCTCCCCTCATCTATGAGCACTGTAGAGGAGTATAAACTGGTGGCAACTGGTAGTGGTAAGTGACTTGCTTGATGGGGAAAGTGTCAAGATTTTAATCCCTTTGCATGTAACTTTACCGCAATTTTTGCAAAATTGAGCTTCTAAATGGTTTTGGAGCCTTAAAACCTGACATCTCTGATAATATTGATGCTAATCGAAGTTAGAAGTGTTGAAAAACCAGAGTAATATGAGTGTTATAATCCTTATTGTAATCTTCAGTCAGATTACTTACCTTTATACCATTTTGTGCTTCTATACTCGTAGACAAGAGCCGACATCTGAAGGGCGCCTCAACCCCAGAGGGAAACACCTCTCATAGCTCTTTCTACAAAACCGTTCCGCAGCTAGAAACATTAGATTTGGATTCAGCGCTTCAAGCGCTTTCAGATGATGTATGTCTCCCTTGGATTGGTGCTTTCGACTAGGTATCCTCTCCTTGAACGCAAATTTCGACAAAATTAGAGTGGATGTGTAATAGTATCCAGGGTGTAGCTTTGATTGAAACTAATAAATCCACTTTCAGGAATATAATTGTTCTTTCGAAGTACCCAGCACGGAAGATCGTGTTTTCCTTCCTCCTTTCCCCATCAAGTATCTTGATTAATCTCGACGAATTCCTTCACTATAAACATGTTAAAGTTTAGGAAGCAGCCAAACGGAAACGTCTGGAGAGCGGTCTTTTCTGCTCTGAAGGAACCGAGGTTTGAATAACCTCAACCTAAACTTATATGCATAACTGTGCCGTTGTTCAGAGAAAACTGGGAAGGCCACGAGTTGCTTCTAGCTCTGCTTGATAACGAGGTAGGGAAACCCAAACTTTAATCTCCTTGTTTGCGTTAAAGATCTCGTCTTCTAATCACCTTAAAATTGTGTATCTTTCTATAAGCCCTTTCATATGTAAATCCATCATTTGACTTGTTGTAAGACATCATAAGGCAAGTTCAAAGCTCCAAAGCGCCAAAATTGTGCCAAGGTTTTTGCGCTGCAGCGTTGTGTCTATCATATCTGGAATAACTGAAAAAACCGTTGTGAGTTGTAATGTGCCAAAGTACAAACATGGAGTTGACTGCTATCACTAGAGAAAGCAAACTGGCAAAGTAATTCCTTCGCGAACACCTCCTATATAGAACGCTGCTGAAGCACAATTAAATACTTGCACTGAGTTCTCATGAGTCATAGCTGTTAGCGTTACGGTAGCTACCAAAGTTGCACCTTTACCGGCCCAACGTTTCGGATTCTGCAGTCTCTCTACTTTATTTAGAAATGTTCATATCCTAATAATTTAGTAGGAGTATTCGACTATTTGAATAGTTGAATGTTTGGGATAATGGAGAAATCGTAATCAGTCGGACATTCGCGCTGTCGAACAAGTACATAATTGAGAGCGAATAATGAAGAACGTTCAGTTAAACATTTGACAATCGAGTAAAATTTTTTCAGCGTTCATATATTAAGATCAAGTGTCTTGCTGCTCGATGATCTTTACTATGACTGATAATAGAATGATTAGCATGGTGCCATTTCGCTTTCATAAGAATCGGGCGTTTTTAGAGTGTAATGACCATAAATTGTACGAATTTACTTGAAGTGAAATGGATATCAAGCGCTAGGACCACTCCTATCCTATCTTTTATATATAAAAAAATGCCCTTTTCGTACATTGTAAGAAACAACATTAAAATGAAAGAAACTTGACCGCACTTGCGGTGCTGCTCGCTTTCAAACTGCTATCTCGCGTTTTCCTGCTGAATTGCAAACACACCGCTGTCTTCATGGTTTCACATCAGGGGAGGTATAAATCAATCTTCCGTTCGTCTAAGTGTTCCCTCTTAGGTCATTCAGTAAGACGCAAGCGCTCACGCCTGATGAGTGACGTGAGTTCCTGGTCGTGCAAGAGCCGGGGCAGAGGACAGAACTGCTACGTCTGGTCATCTCCCTTGACTATATATGTGTGAAATAGCGTTTTTGATTAGGTGGCTGAAACGTTAGTCAATGGAACGTTAGTCACTAGTCAACGAGTATTCACTTAGATACTTAAATAGCCCGTCCTCACTTGACGTATGGGCCCCAACACAGAAGTCCTCATTTGTTCTTGCCCCTCGCTTCAGACATCCACGATCTTCTTGGTTGTCATCGGTGGTCCGTCCACGAGTTCCAGGTGCGGTAATCGTGTCCAGCTGATTTCTCAGCTGGTCCATCCGTTCCACGAACACGTCTGCCCATCTCGTTGGTGGCCTTCTTCGGGGACTTTGGCTTCGCGAGGAATCCATCAGATGTTCTTAGCGTTCATCTGTCGTCTGTGCTTCTCATGATGTGGCCGGCCCATCGGTGTTTCGCTTTCGCTACGTAGTCCGCTGGGTCACGGTCATCTTCAAAAGACTGCGCTCGAGCGTTCTGTGGGTGGTTCCTAAAGCTTTCGACGCGGCTACAGTTTCAGCCCAGGTCTCAGCCGCGTAATAGAGCGCCGGGAGAACGGCTGAGTTGAACAGGTGGGCAGGAAGCCCCGGGTCCGTCAGTTGGTCAGTGGTCCTTCAGAGACCCAAAGGCGGCCCAGACTGCTCTTCTTCTCCTGTTAAGTTCTTCCCTCAAGTCGTTCTCCATGTTCATTGCACGTCCGAGATACACGTAAGAAAACGTCTCCATAATTGGGGTGCCTTGCCTTCTAGTTCCATTTCTGCATATTTACAAAGGGCGTTCTTCATGAAGTGGGTCTTCTTCTAATTTATTCGCAATCCGATTTTCTTCCCTACTTCGTTTAGTGTCTCCAGCATCGTCTCTGCTTCAGTGATACTGCTCAAGAAGAGAACGATGTCGTCCGCAAAACGAAAGTTCGACAGGAATCTCCCATCAACTCGTTTACTCTCTCGTCCCAATCCAGTGACTTCATCACCCACTGCAAGGTCGCGGTGAAAAGCTTCGGCGAAATAGTTGTCTTCTCAAAATCCTTCCCAATCGGAATGGTCAAGGACGATGGAATAACTGCATCTTTGTTGTACAGTCGTTGTAGCAGTCGGCTAGTGTCCTCGCGTGAGCTGGGTCCACTCCTTGATTGACTAACGCTGACAGAATGGCGTTCGTTACGATGCTGTCGAAGGCTTTCTCGTAGTGGACGAAGATTAGAGCGAGAGGCAATCGGTATTCCCGGCAGACTTCTATGAGCCTCGAAACCGTCTGGATGTGGTCCATGCAGCTGAATCCTTTGCGAAATCCAGCTTGTTTTTGGGGTCGAGCTTCATCCAGTGTCCTAGATATGCGAGCGAAGATAATCTTCGTGAAGAGCTTGTACAGCACACTCAGCAGGCATATTGGGCGGTAGTTCCAAGGATCCTTCCGTTCACACTTCTTGAAGAGAAGGACGTTTCTTGACGTTCTCGACTGGTCAAGAATCCCTTTCTTCTGAAGGTAAGACGTCAGGTGCTACGCGAGAATCTCGTGTAGACGTTGTTTCCGGCTTGCAGAAAGCAGACGGAAAGATGGTTTGGTCCTGGAACCGTGGACGCGGTCTGAATCGCTGTGCGCACTTCAGCAGGTAGAATTCGTGGTGTTACTTCTCCAGTGGGAGCAACGGGCATAGGCACGGGTGTTGATGAGCGAGAGGCTGGTGTAAAAATTCTTCGCGATAGCTTCCATTTTATATCGGGAAGAAGTTGGAGTCTCGTCTTCGTTCAATAGTGCAGCTAGCGGTAAGTGATATTCACCGATGTCCCTTCGACACTTCTTAAGACTTTGTCTTCCTTCGGCTGCTTCCACTAACTTGGCTTGCCTGTACTTCCTAAGATCCTTTCTGCAAAGCTGTTCAGCAACTGGCGCTGGCTATTAGTCGCTCGAGATCATTCGGATCCTGCCTTAGAACTGGTCTTCTTTCGAGCATTTTCTTCGTACGTTAGGTCCTCCTCGATGGGCCAGTCCATCTTAATATCAGCTCTTCCAGCCTGTTACCGTCATAAACGACATTCTTCCTTCTTGCGGTACTGTGGCAGACCTTCTTTTTCAGCTTTCGACTGAGTCGTACCTTTGCTCGAAGGAGGCAGTAATCGGGGCCACTGCAGAAGGACGGAAGTACTGAGACATCGAGCAAGCTCCATCTTCGGTTGGTGAGAATGTGGTCGATTTCCGCGTGAGTCGTTCCGTTGGGCGATTCCCATGTCTATGGCGATGTCCCTTCTTCATGAAGATGGAATTTTCATGGAAAATTCGTGCGGCGTAGAGAAGCCTAACGAACGGTTGCCGTTTTCCCATATCCAAACTTCCCGATCCTATATTCCTTTTCAAGTGGCATCCCGATTTTCGCAGTGAAGTAGCCCACAACATACTTGTAGAAGGACTTCTCGTTGCGTACGACCTGCTCCACGTCTTCGTAGAAGGCATCTAGTTTTGAATCGTCAGCTGCTGATGTTGGAGAGTAGCAGTTGAATGATGCTGATGGTTCTCTGACGTTGAGGGCGTAGTCGTAGGATAGCTAGTCGGGGTGATGTGATCTCGTGCGAATCGACGAGATGGACGATTGATATGTGGACGACAAAGCGAACGCCTCCCAAGTTTCGTGATAGAACCTTTTCATCACGAATGATGAAGGTCCCATCACTCATCTGCCGCACGTCCTTCTCGCTGGGCTTCGTTTCCTGCAGAGCGATGACGTGGTACTTGATGTGCTCTGCAGCATCGATAAGAGCGCAGAGGCGTTCGTGGAAACTGTCCTGGCGTTATAGGTGCAGAACATAATGCAGTCTCCATGGCGTGTCGTCCGGGCAGACGTTCGTTTTTGTCCAATCCAAAGACACCCTGAGGACCCTGTCATCGTTCTTGCTAAAGTCGCCCTCACCCCACTAGTCGGTCGATGGTCGAATTTGAATTTGGACTGGAGCAGGCCGGCCGCGGCAGAGCGCGGCAGACGCCGCCCTTCACCCAACCGCTTGCACATGAGCTTTTTTCTTATATTTTCGTGTTTTTTTTGCTATTTCTAGTATTGTGTATAACATTACCGCAACAGTTCTTAATCAAATCTTAAATTTCGAACCGCTAACTATTGTTTTGTGCAGTTGTGCTCGTTTGTTTTACATTTTTTTCCAGGTAAACCGGGAAGAATGATGCGATCGGAAACAATTGTAACACAGTTCATAACACATTTGTGTACATGTCACCTACCGGAAAAGAGATTTTTCATTCAAAGATCTCCAATCGCAATTTTTTTTCTCGGTTTACCTAAAAAAAATGTAAAACAAACGAGCACAACTGCACAAAACAATAGTTAACGGTACGAAATCTTAAAATCTGACGACGAACATTGCTGCAATACGAGAGATAGCAAAGAAACACAAGGAAAACAAGAATAAGCTATGTGCAAGCGTGTGGCTGAGCAGCGGTGCCCGCCGCGCTCTGCCGCGGCCGGCCTGCTCCAGCTCGAATTCCACCGGCCGTCGTGGGGTGAGGACGACTATACCACCCGGTGCCGTAAATTCGATGAACAGGGTTTATTTTATCTCTTCCTGCTGACGGATTAATTAAATTTTTCCCTTACAAGAGCAAACTTACTAGGCCAACTCTTGATTTCCACGGGGCGATCGCTGACCCCGGATGTGGAGCGGGGAGGACCGCCTAGAGACTCGAAAACAAGAGGGCGGTGGATCTAGCCTGACCGGCTCTTAGCTAGGCATCCAGCCGAAACCGGAAACGTCGAACTCCTACACAGCTTGGGAGGCTCTGCCAGAGTACACGCACGGCTTGCATCGCAGTTCGACATCCAGTGTCACCCCGCGCCACGATGAGGCGGCCGAGCACTGTGTGGGGGGGGGGGGGGTCAACGAGTAAGATTTGGTGATTTTTATTTTGAAAAAGAGACATGTATGGTTTGAAATTTGATTCGCTTCGATCTTGAGATTTATAATACAACGATTTCAGAGCCCGAAAGGAAGAGATTGGGCTTTGAAACTCTTGTAGTTCCCATAAATAAATCGAATCAAAAACCAAAAGGGACAAATCTCTTGCAACATAACAAGCATCAAATTTTACTCGTTGACTAGTCGCTAATAGTCTATTGACTAACTTTTTTTGCCATTAAATCAGAGAATTCTTTATTTTACACAGCTTAAGTGAAGATCGGGTAGATGACCAAGTGTCGCAGACCAACCCGATTTTGCCTGACCGCGCTCTTGCACGGTCAGGCAAAATCGGGGCGAGACGGGCGAGACGGGCGTCTGACTGGATTCTGACGTATGCGGAAACAGTTACCCGAACAGGAGATCGGTACAAACCGTCCCAGATCGAACGAGCGGTGAAAGCTAAATAAGCTTTACTCTCTACTAAAAGGCTCTAATGTTTTTTTGATTTAGCCAATTGTCAGAAAGTTTGAAGACATGAAGAATTTTTTCTTGTGGCTTGTCGGCGTACAGCTTCGCTTTCTTTGCACTTTCTTTGTTATAGTTGAAGCGTCGTATAACATTAGAAAGGTGACAGACGGTAATGCTTTCGACCATCTCTCAAAATTAGCACGGGATGTCAGCATACTTCAGGCCCACTTCGGACGTGCCGATATTGTGCCGGCACATGAGAATCTAATTTAATCTAATCTAATCTAGTCTAATCTAATCTAATCTAATCTAATCTAACCTAATCTAATCTAATCTAATCTAATCATAATTTTGAAAATTTAAGAAACATTTGAAAATTCTTATGTTTAAGGAGTATTGACGGGTGCTAAGGTCTACTCGTCAGATCCGCGATCCGCGCGCAAAATATAAACTTTGTTGGTGGGAGTAATTTTATGGACACTTTCGTCTGCGCGCAGGCATTCTTCCCTGTGACGGGAAGAGACCGAGCGATGTGGTATTCGGGCAGGGTATGGTCCATGATTTTTAGCGAATGTAGGGCGATGGCAGAATAATGTCCGCACACGAGAATATGTGCTACATTGCGTCATGTCAGCGCATTCGTTTCAACATGAAGAACAATTTTTTTGTAAATTTATTAAAATTATTCCCAGCCTCTACACGACGCACACAGAAAAACGATTTTTCGACGAATTATTGATTTGTTTGTTCTGTTTTTCACCTCTTGTTTTCGGCATGCTAGCGACACCAAGTGCTACTATAGGAGAGAGTATGCGAAAATATGTTCTAAAAATTATGGGAGATTGGACAGGTTCGAACAGGTTTGGACGTTAGACGCAAAGAAAAAAAATTAAAGAAAAAGTGACAATTTTGAGTGTGTTTATAAAGTTGTCGTAAAATTGCTAGCTATTTGTGTATTTGAGCATCACACACACTTTGCATTACACTTTGCTTATTCTATCCGCCTTTCATCGAAGCTCTTCCAGAGGTCTAAAATTGCTGGAGCCCCACATAGAAGTCATAAGGGCGAAATTCGCGGAATTATTCCAGCGATCACGAAAGTAATCATATGGAAACCTTGGCTAAAAAGGGGAACAAAAGCTGATCAAATAGTGCTCAAACCTCTTGCCTAACTTTAGTTCACATATTTTTTGAAGAGTCGAAGAGATAGCAAGAACTTTCGAAACGAAACAATGAAACCGCAGACTCGTTGATTGAGGGTGTTCCTATAGTTTACATTCCTCCAAGCATTTATTTTTGTGCAGTAGAGCAGAACAGATGCTTAGTGTTGAATGCTAATTACAAAGCGTTTCGGAATCAAGAAATACGGGATTGCTCATAAAGACATATCAGAACTCTCTAAGTTAACTTTGCTTTACAGTCACAGGATGCAAAAGTATTGTGGTCATTTGTTCCAGTCATATCGTGGCTCCCTTTTATAAGTTTATTTTGAATAAAGCGGAGACGGCGTTTTCTGTTATAACAGTGCATCATCTCTGCCTCGCAAAAACTCGGCTGGTTCTACCGTCTTTTGATCAAGCTTGAAGACTTATTATGTCAGTCACTATGGCAACGTAAACCAAAATTTTTGCAGACTCTGAGAAAGGACCACAAGCAAATATTGAATAGCTCTAGTGCTTGTTTAAGTTCTGAAGACAGTGGACGTTGTTTGGACTTTTTTAGCATGGTTAAGCCAATCCACAGCAAAAAGAAGGAACTGCTTATTGAATTTTATCACTCCGACATCGCAAAAAATGTGTTTGGCCTTCCAGTTTCCAGCTAGCATTTTTGAACTCATTAACACTCTTTTCTATCTGGTAAAAAAAGTCTGCTCTTTAGAGAGCTCATGCAATTTTGTGCGCAAAAAGAGACCTGGTGAGAGTTTGGAACCAATAACCTGCGCAAAGTCTTAAGATTTTTTGAAAGAGGTCTCGAAATTACATGCTTTTACCGAAGCCACAGAAATACATCTCAGAAGTGATGAAAACTTGTACATTTCCTTGTCTTCGGATTTACCCGAATTTTGATTTCATTCAGTCTTTAGTTAGTCCAGAGTTATGTGATTTTCTTCTCGCGTCACACTTCATATGGACCATCCTGTATGTATGATTTGTATCCCAAACATGCGCGTAATTTTATAAAAACACGATAATACTGACGTGCTTTTTATTCAAAAAATGTCTTCCCTGCCTTGCTATACATGACAAAATGAATGCAGTATAATATAGCTGTCAATTAGTGCTCGCTATTTACCCAGTATTCATACATGCGGGCAGCAGTGACCCCAGAATTTTTGTTCGAGAGCAGCGGAGGGAGCGGACAAAGATTTTTTACGAATGAGATGAAGGCGTTAAATACGCACTCCAAGATATCATTTCTTTGATCCTAAAATTTTTGAGGGCCAATAACCCTCAATTTCAAAAAAGGGGCGTGACGGCAGCCAAGCTTCCGAAGAAATTTCGTAAGGTTATTACGTATTTTTGGAACATTTTAAATAGCATGTTGACCATTTGGTTCAAACAAGTATTGCACATTTTTTAAACCATGTAAGTAGCTTTCAGAAAATTCTCGAAGGGCGGGGGATGCCTCCCTCCCCTCCCTCCTCGGTCCACCATTAATGGGCAATGTCTGGCAAAAGGAGACGAGTAACGATAAGCTGAAAAGTAGCTGCTTTCTTCATTGTTTCCTCTGCAGAAGCGCGAGTGAGTGCGCAAGAGACCCTGATGGGGATCGCACACCCGAAACACTTCTTAGCTAGTTGCTCTACTGCAAATTCGTTTCTGTAATGTTGGAAAGCTGGGCCCTTGTTAATCTAACCATAGCCGAGATCACACTATTCGCAACGGATCTGACAGTGTATAAGATCTGCTTCTTGAAAACTATTAATATTTTCCTTTTGTTTACGTTCCGTTTACACCTCTTGTCAGCATTCCTCCTAAAACACTTTAAACACTATTTTTGCTAATTGAATGTTTCCAACTAAAGAAGAATGTCCATGACATAGCATCTTATGCATTATAGTGTGAAGTGGTAGAGTGTGAGAGTTTCTGCACCTGGCTTAGACAAATATCATAAGTATCTCAGACACATCAATTTTTTTCAGACAGCGGATAAAAAGCTCGAGATGGGATGCACACTTGAAGACGACGATTTCTCAGAAGAAGATTATTCCGCCATATGCTTGTTTTCGCTGAGTCCCGCTGGATCTGAAACATCGAGTTAATGAACACCTCAACGAAATGTCTATTTTCGTCTATCTTGATGAATTGTTGAGTAACACCTTCATTTCTTTTTCTTTGCCAAAGTTCAAGTTGCTAACACCCATGTTGATTCACGTTCAACATGATTACTCCTCGTGAATGTGCTTTTCACAAACCGCTTTTCTTGAGTTCAGATTGTGAATGAGTGCTGGACTGACTGATAGTGCTGGGCAAATGAATATAATGTTGGTAAACATAAACAAGGAACATAAAAAACACAAACATAACAAAATAAACATAAACACAGGTGCAACATTGCTTAGTCTACGCGTCTTGAACAAACGATGTCTGCGTTCGCACTTGTCACACGATGATTAACAAGGACGTTGCGCTAGTCTTTCCATTCTGTCACTGAGAGTTATCAATATTTACTCTAAGAAGACAGTGAACCATTACTTGTAATCAATATCGGACAGTAATGTCCTACTCAGAGGCTGATGGTGTGGAACAAACCATACTCTGCTTCAAAAATTGGAAAAAATTTTCTTTTGATATGGAATACAAACAGGCGTAAATATTCAAAAGGCGCATCAAGAAAGTAGATTGGATTTGGCATGCATTTCGGCCTAAAATCGAAAGTTTGAATTTTCATAACTAATATTTTCTTGTTCATCTTTTCTTGATAAACTGCTTCCCAAACATGGTTGTTTTTGAAGCAACCACATAGAAGAAATTAGCTTTCTCTCGGTTTCCCCCATATGTCTGGTCCCGTAGCAAAAACTTCTAACTCGAAATGCCGTTAATACAGGATTTCATAGCGTTTTTATTCGCTTTTCAAGAATTTCTTCTGCTTTTGCTATTTCTTTTGCATCTTTTACTCTTCTCTGATTTTCTGTAAACTACCTCCACTTTTTGTGTGAGGGGGAGGGGGGGGGGCAGACATTCTAACAACCTTCGCTCTTGTGGCCTTTCTAGACTATCGGCGGTAAGGTAAACACCATATCCAAAAGGTGAGAATAAAATAGTCAGGTCTCGTGAGAAAAGAATTTTTATACATTTTCTGATTGTTTGAGACTAAAAGAAAAAGTGTTCTGTTACTAGTTCCTTTTTATTAAATTTTATTGGGTTGACAGCTATTTTCACAAATGCTTTCAAATTTGATAATGGTCAAGGTTAGGTTAGAGTTTTAGTCAAAAGAGTGTTGAGTTGGGGTCAATTTGGTCTCAATTGCAAACTGATATGAACAGTTGCATGATTCAAACATTTATGGACAAAGAAGACGACTGGATAATTAACTCAGATCAGTTTTCACAATTTTACACTCATAGCTGCACATAATTCTTACTCACTGGAATATGAGAACTTGTGCAAAGATTCTAGCATCATATCTAAGCCATTTAGGAAGCTATTCATTTTGCCTTTCGATTGTAAGAGATTGATTACTGTGTGATTGATTATTATTTTATAGAATGCTGTTTTTGTAGAAAGCAATAACGCTGCTGCAAAAAAGGATAAAAGTGAGGCCGAGGCCAGGCTATTCGGCTATTCGCATCGCAGAAATATAACTTTTCATATTTCGGATTTGGTTGGCAAGGGGATCTTTTATGGAGCATTACCGTGACCTGCGAGAATACTTCAGGTATAAGGTGCGGTTCATAATTATACGAACACCCCAAATTTTGAAAGTTTTTGGACTTTTTGGAAGAAACTCAAAAAGCCGTTGGTATCACGCGGTAGAACTCAGCCGAAAACAGTATATGATGCTTAAGAATGGAAATTGATGTCAATCTTAGGAGTGTTTTTGCGCCTAATGTAAATTTTGAGCGGTTCATAATTATACGAACACCTCAAACAAAGGTCCACTTTTCATTCAAGATTGCAATCGTTTGAGTCTAAATTTTTTGTAGAGTTACAGTAACAAAGTTTAACATATCTGCTACACACTGAACCCAGTGCAGTTCAAAAAAGGACCCTTACTTTTTTCAGAAGGCTATAAATGCTTTTGGAGTAACTGCGCTCCAAAAACATCCGTTCATCTGTGGTCCACGCGCTCTAATTAGCTTCTACCAAAACTATGAGATAAAATAAGCTCTTTCGATAAGTATTCTGCTTGACGCTTGGAAAATCTCTGCGTTTTCGTGCCCTTTTTCAACCAAGTTCCAACCTTACCCTAGAGTCAGCACGATTTCGAGCCTCAAAACTCAGCTTCTTTCTCGCGCACACATTTGATATGAAGCATCTGCATTGTTTGCATGATCAGTATCCGTGCTAACGTTTTTGCGTTTTTTGTAGAACTGACGTTGAAGCTATGGAGCAAAAAACCAAATAAAGTTGTGATTGCAATAATAAAAACAGTGGTTTTAATGAGATGACGTCTGCGTGGCCAAAACAAGCGCTCAACGCTGCTGATTTTTTCTAGCCAAATATACAGTCTTGTAAACTTCTACATACTATGTGCTTACTTTATTGTAGGGCTTCAGAAGCTGAGTTTTGAGGCTCAAAATCGTGCTAACTCTGTGGTAAGGTTGGAACTTGGTTGAAAAACGGCACGAAAACGCATAGATTTTCCAAGTGTCAGTCAAAATACCTATGGAAAGAGCTTATTTTATGTCATAGCCTTGGTAGAAGCTAATTAGAGCGCGTGGACCACAGAAGAACGGATGTTTTTGGAGCGCAATCACTCCAAAAGCAATTGAAGCCATCTGAAAAAAGTAACGATCCTCTTTTTGAACTGCACTGGGTTTAGTATGTAGCAGATATGTCAGACTTTGTTACTGTAAGTCTACAAAAAATTTGGACTCGAAAATTGCAATCTCGAATGAAAAGTGGACCTTTGTTTGAGGTGTTCGTATAATTATGAACCGCTCAAAATTTGCATTAGGCGCAAAAACACTCCTAAGATTGACATCAATTTCCATTCTTAAGCATCATATACTGTTTTCGGCTGAGTTCTATCGCGTGGTACCAACGGCTTTTTAAGTTTCTTCCAAAAAGTCCAAAAACTTTCAAAATTTGGGGTCTTCGTATAATTATAAACCGCAGTTTAGTGCAAGAACTCGCACTACAAATCACATATGGTGTTTGTGTGCTGCATTGCCATGCGGTAAACAAAAGTCATTATGCACAAATCAAAAGTTACTTTATGTTTCTGAAGTGCTGGGAAAGGGAATGCCTGTTCCGGTACCAGATAGACCTCCACATTTTTGGGTATCACGTCAAATCCACCGCGTTGGAAGCTTTGAATCATCCTCCTAGGTTCCGTTTCGTTATCTTCTCAAGCGACGGAGAGGAACTAGCAGCGGCTATAACTAGTCTGCAATGTTTCGGTGTGGATTTTATTGCTAGTTTCTGTTTTAGCGTCGGTTTCGAATTTTTTGTCAAATATCTCAGTTTAGAGCAAAGCGCAAAGAAACCAACAAAGGCACATTGCTTACTCTAAAACAATTGAAAGGGGCATCAACCTATACTCCAACCTTTGAATTTACTTTTTGTTGAAAGAGAGAGGGAGGGAGAGAGTATGTAGCACATATATACATAATCATGTTAACAAAGGAAATCTGCAGTATTGAAGGCAGTGTCTCACCAAAATTTAGTTGCCGAGTTTTTTGCTTTTGCAAGCCTGTCGGACCCTGTCTAGCACTTATGGGCCTAAAATCACACGAAATTCCCAAAAACCCCGTTTTCTGGAGCCCCCGCGGAAGCAACTGGACGAGTTGTACCTTCCAACTTCAGCCTCAGCCACAGTGGCAGCAACACAGGGGAGGTGGATGCCAAGTGGAGGGACATGTTCAAACGCGTGGGGGGAGACCGAAGGAGTCATCCGCGCGTACCAAGTCGCTCTCCGCGTACCACTTTGAGCAAATTTTTTCCAGTGTGGAGGGGTCAAATTGAGTGGGAGCTGTTGCAATGGCCTATTTAGAGGTCCTTATAGTAGAATATGTGAAAATCCGTGCGACCTCAACTTTGGTGAGACACTGCCTTTAGGATAGCTACCCCATGTAATTTGCTCTATCATTCTGTCGTTATTTTTGTGATTTCTTATCTGGGGATCACTTCTCATGTTAGAGTATGAGACATCGCCCATTCTGCTCTTCAATATCTCCATAGATTCCAGTTTTGGAGGAGTAGAAAATCAATCAAAAATACCTCCGGTATGATTGTCTGAGTGACCTCAGAACTCTAGACAAGTTCACATGCAATCTAACATGAATTACTTGTCGATTTGTATCAGTCTCAGCAGTTCTCGGAAGTAAAGCAACAACATAATCTACATCAAATTTCCAAGAAAACTAAAAGTGGAGTGTTTTCCTGAAATTTCTTGAGATTTATGAACTTATTGGTAATATTATTGAGAGTTTCTTAATGATATTACCAATAAATTATCTATATCATCACAAGATATGGACAATAGCTATACTTGAGTCAAAAACTGCTCAGTCGTAACTGGTTTCAGCTTTGAATACTTTTGAATTTACTCTTTCAAAAAAAAAGAAAAATTCGCTGGTCGAATGTTCAGTTGACAACTTGATTTGCTTTCAAAAAGAACTAATTTCCAAATCTTCAGAGGACGTAATGGATAGAACATTTGATACAGTGGCAGATGCAAATAACGTGAAATAAGTGTTTTCAAGCATTGAACAGTTTTTTCTCAGAACTCTATTGAAATGAATGATATGTAATGAACTACTGGGAACAAAATGATGACATTATTAAAAAAGAGATTCGAACTGAACCAACTTGAAAATGATCTTGAAAGCTGATTTTTGAATTATTCATGAAATCTTCTCAAGTGAGTTTTGATTTGCAAACAGAAGAAGCATCATGGCTTATAATAACGTGCTAAGGGTGTTTACGTGTTTTTGTGTGTGTGTCTGTCCGTAACGAAATTCACAGAGCGAGTCGCAGACAAGGTTTCAAGCCGCAATTTTTTTTGCACAACACGCACTGCCACCATCCAGATTCGCCATGCCAAAGCACGAGCAGATCCATTGAGTAGGTCCTTCAAAAATTGCGCCCCAAACGGATCCACTTAAAGGCAACGTCCAGGCAGATTCTCGACTTCTATATTTTTATATTATCCAGGCCTTTCCATGGCGATGATCCCGAATATGGAACTCAAAAAGCGTGAATTTCTCAGAAAACCACCTTTTGGGGCTATTTCGGGAAAACCCGGACGGGTGCTTCTGATGTTATCCTTGTCGAAAGCAAGTATCAACAGGTAAACGCTGTAAGTTCGACTGTGTTGGTCATGTGAAAACACGTCAAGGCTGAGGAGATTTCGTTCATAAGGGGTTGGCCGTCCGAGGGAAGTGGGCGTGGTCGTCGAGCTCGGATCTGCCTGGACGCTGCCTTTAACGTCTGGCGCGCAATATTGTGTTTGTATTACCACTTATAGCAAAGTCGTGATTATGTTTGGCAAATGATATGCAAGCCATGATCCTTAGCCCAAAAAAGTGATGGAAGTTTATTGCTCCTTGAAAAAGGCGCCAAAACGAAATATCTGCGTAAATGGTCAATTTGCCAGTTTTTTATCTGACCATTTGAGAAGACGCACAGGGATGTAGCCCGCCGTGGATGTTATCCTTATGGCGACTACCAAGACATGAACACTTAGGAGTGTTCTTCCAATTCTGCATTTGTTCCTCATCTTCCAAAGTTTCATCCAGGCAAGATACCGATCTTACACGAAAAAGCTTGAGGAATGAGTAGTTGTTTACAAATCATTCGTGAAGGCGGACATTGTGCGGTATGTTTCAATGCCATGTTATGCGGGAATGAGTATGGCATATAGATAGAAGATCCAGTGCTAGCCTCTGCGAAGAAGAGGGACTGCTACTCATTTCTGTGCTAGTCAGCCAGGGGGCGGGGCGTTCAGCGCACCGCATACGGTACCCAGCTGGCTGCTTGCACATGCTATCGTTCATGCCATTCTCCATTTCATCGACCGTAGAGATTTGCGGTTGGCAAAGTTGAGGGTTTGAGGGTATGGTTTGAGGGTTCGTGCCACTCTATCATGTTGTCATTGGACTGAAGGCTACGACGACAAGGGCAAAATCTTTCAAGTGGAATAACACTCCTGTATAAAGGGACTGTCGTAATTCCAGGTTTTCGAGCGGATCAGAGGCACGTTATTCAAGCAAAACGGTTTTTTTGGAATGTTGTGCCAATACGCAAATTGAACATGGCTTCGATGCATAGCCGAGCCTTTGAGCAGGGTTTGTTACATTCTTCTTTTAATTCCCTTGGTTCAACAGAAATTCGAGCCGTTCAAGCCTAATACAGTGCTGGACATAATCATAAAGTCACTGTAGAAATCGTCGTAATTTGCGTTCTTGTTGGAGAATCTGTCTGAAACTTTGTTGTATGTGCGCATACACCTACCATGACACCTCAAAACAGCTTCCAATTTTATTGAGTTCGAACGGAGAAAAATAGAAAAATTCGAAAACCTTTACCGAAAGCTGGACAAAATTATAAAGACACCCCTTTCTTTTGAACACCATCGCACCCCTGACTTCAAATTTTTTTGTACAGTTACATACTCAATTACTAAATTATGAAACATTTGCAACATATGCGACCTGTCACCCTTTTCAAAGATGGTTGTTCACTGAATTTTTTGCATTTAAGATTGCATTTAAGATCACCAGAAGTCAATCTGCTTCAAAAACAGCTGGTTTGAGGAGTTTTCAAGCTCTTGTTCATCTGAGATGATAATCATGGAGTCCACTAAGCATTTTTGATAAATAAGTTGAAGAGCGCTTTCGTAAACTTTGCGTAATCGCTGATACAGACGGACAGACTCCAACCTCAACATAGGCTTGTCACGCCTTTTGACTACAAAACTCGATCCAGCAACAGAAATTATTGTAATGTGGCCACTACGTCAGCTGTACAATAGTAAACTTCTGTGCATAGTAAGGAAAGTATTTCGAAGTTTGCATAATGGTTTGGCCGCAGTTGTCATCCACTGAATGTTGAGCGGAGCATCCTGCATAATCATCACGAAATAGAACAGGAGACCGCTCAGAAATTCAAAATTTTAGCTAATTTCATTTGGATAGAACTTGACATGAAACAGAGAGGAAAATAGTGAGATTTATGGTTATCTCGAACCTATTATAGGGAATTTTCGTGGAAAGTATTTCAGGTAATCGCTCCCTATCATTAGGGAAAATCTGAAATTTGTTGCGAAAATGCATCACCATGTAGGCATAGTAATAGATCAAATTCAGCACTTTATGGACATTGCAAACTGATTTGTAGAGTTTAAAGGCGTGACAAGCCTATGTTGAGTTTGGAGTCTGTCCGTCCATATCAGCGATTACGCAGTGTTTACGAAAGCGCTCTACACTTCATTTATCCAGAAGAGTTAGTGGATTCCATGACTATTATTTGAAATGAACAAGAGCTTGAAAACTCCTCTAAAGCAGCTTTTTGTTGAAGCACATTGACTTTTGGGGCTCTTGAAAAGAGAATGCAGTGAACATTTCTGTTTAAAAAAGATGACAGGTCGCATATGTTGCAAATTTTTCACAATCCAGTATGTAACTGTGCAAAAAAATTTTTAAGTTAGAAGACGCGATGGTGTTAAAAAAAACAGGTGTCTTTCTAATTTTCTCCAGCTTTCGGTAGGAGGTTTTTCGAACTTTTTTTTAAATTTTTCTCCGTTCGAACTCAACAAAATTGGAAGCCGTTTTGAAATGTTATGTTAGGGTTAACATGCGCATCACACAGCAAAGTTTCAGACAGATTCATCTAAGAGCGCAATTTACGATGATTTCTAGAGTGCCTTTATAATTATGTCCGGCACTGTATTGGTAGATAATCTTCTGCTCAAGAAACTATGCGCTTTCTCAAATGAATCTAAGGCACGTGAGCGACATAGAGGGTGACAGATGCGCCCTAGATCAATAGGACGCAGGCATACTGACCTTTCTTTTACAATGGGCATACTCCCAAATCTTTCTAAGTTTTACTTAGCCTAATCACCTAGAAAGGTCGCAAAACAACAATCCGTCGTTGCGTAAACTACCTAAACAAGGGGGGGGGACAGGCCGTCCGCGAACTCGCGCTGTTTTGCAGGTGTTCAGCAAAATTTTGGGGCTTGGAGAAACCTTCAGCTAGCGGTACTTCCTTAGTGTTGCATGTTCTACCGGCAGGCAGCAATAGCAGTTTTTTGCGAGCGGTGGTCAGATAATTTCTTTCAACGAGTGCTTGGAGTCTTTTTACGCAGTTTTGGGCGTACGCCAGCAAAGATACAACTTTAATCAGATAGTCGTCGGGAGGAGGCGGTTATGCGATTTGTGGGCTAGAGGGCACCTGAGAAATAGTTTGCTGATTGCTTGCGGACTGCTTGCAGATATTTGGAAGAATGCTGGGCATATTTGAACAAATGCTCGAACAAATGCGGCTTCTTCATAGACTAGTTGCGGCGTAGTGGCTGCATTCTTTCGGACTTTCCGCAAGAACATGCAAATTTTTTAGGGGCAGCACCGTCCTCTGTGAAGTACCTCGCAGCCCGTAGGTAACTTTCGCTGAAACAAGGTACCCCAAATTCTGGTAATCGAACCAGCAATGACACCACTGTCATGCGTTACATTTGCTCGCCGTACGTCCAAAACTGCGTAACAAGAGTCAGAGCGCCCGCTGAAAGAAAATATTTGACGACCGCTTGCAAAAAATTCTGTAATGCTACCCGCTGGCGGAACATGCGACAGTAAAGGAAGGGTGTATGTCAAGAGGCGCGATTTTTATTGCCAGATGGACTCCAAATAGCACATAATAAGTGTCTTATGACTTTCTAAAAGTATTTAAGTTTTGAAAGGAGATGTATCAGATTGTTGCATGGGTTGCTCAATTCTAATAACTTGGAATCGGTTTGAAACAGCAACTCTGAAGGTCAAAAACCCATGAAAATGCAGTTGAGAACAAATCCGTTAATATTTCGGTCCATATTTTAGCTAAAGCCGCCAAACTCAGCAATTAGTAATATCAGACAGGTAAACTAATGCACTTTGTCTGATGCTTTTTTAGGACTTGCATAGCACTAAACGGGAGTTTTAAGCTAGTGACAGCCGGAGAAATCGCGCCTCTTGACCGTCTCCCGTAAAGGAAGAACCGCTCGCTGAAGGTTTGACCACGCCCCAAAATTTCACTGACTGCCCGCAAGAAAACGCATGCTTGCGCTCCACTTGCCCTCGGCGATATCTGTATATGGTGGAGGTGTCACCGATGATTTGATTACCCGAATTTGGGATACTTTCTCTCAGCGGAAGGTACCTACGGGCTGTGCGGTCCTTTGCAAAGGACCGTGAACAAAGGGCCTTATGATTTTGCATTTCGCGGAGAACCCACAAGAATGCTGCCACTGCGCCGCAATTAATCTAAGAAAAGCCGCGACTGTTCTTTGAGCATTCGTCTAAAAATTGCCAACATTATTTTAGTCGGAAATACGACGAAAACAACCTTTTCGTAAAACTTTGAATTTGAATACATACGAATAAAATAATAAATTGTCGAGCTTGAGAGGCAGAGTCCATGTAAGGTCTTACGACTTCGACTGGCATAATTACTGTGCTGCAGAGCATCGAATCCGCAGGTGGGCGAATAAACATGCGCATTTGCTGCCGTTTTCAGCGTAAGGCTTAAGGTATACCTCACGCAATTCGGCCAAATCGCCACTTTCACGCCACTTGGCAATTTGCCAGATTTCTACAAATCTATCGTGCGCTCTTCTCGAACGCATATTTGGGTAGCTTGTGTAAGTTGTTGCAAACGGAGCAAGTACTGACCAAAGACAGCACATTAACGACAAATTACGAGGAGTCGCTTTTTGTGCGAATCGCGCGAAGTATGGCCTTAGGCCTAAAGCATTGAACTCTTATTTCTGAGAGAATTTCTGGGCGTTCCGTTTTAATCACGAAATCATGCGCTTGTTCGTGATCGGGTCCTTATATGATCTCTGCAGTCGCATGCGATGTGCGCCACTTTGTGTAGGACTATGACGTGCGAAGAACGTGAACGATCCCGAAGAACGCGGCACACACTGGAAACGCGTTCTGGCGCGGATGCGAGGTAAAGCAGTACGCTCATTTCTTCTCATTCTTTTCCATGTCGTGCCAATTGAAAAAGCAAACAACTGCCAAAAATTGAAGAGATTCCGTATACTGACAAAGAAAGCGTGTTAGTCGAAGTGGCCTTTAGATGGGACCCTTACTGCTTTGGAGAGTAATGCACGTGATTCCAAATCTGTCTTCATTGGTCAGGCGCTTCTAGACGCCAGACGCAGAAGTGAAACAAAGTCGCCCAAATTTGCTCAAAAGGTCCGGTCTCGAGTATCAGAGTAGTTCATGCAGTGGATACATTATGTCTAATATGCTAAGACTCAACATCGTTTTATCTGAGCGCTGGAAAGAGTTTTATTATTGTTTTCACCTAGATTTGGCATTCATTTTTCGTTCCAAAAAACAGTCATAACTCGCGTCAAGGGGCTTGGCAGACAATAAAGGAAGATTTGCAGCCACCGTACAATGCTCTTCAAAGCGGTATAAGTCTCAAAACTCAACTTCGACTAGAAACACTTCCATTGTGAGCTCAACCGACCAAAACCCTAGAGAATCCAGCAAAAAGTTAGCCAAATGTTCAGCAATACAAGAAATAAACTAGCTGGCAATGGCTACTGCACAGTAACTATGACTTTGGCTTTCACCAACGAGACAAGATAGGCTGGCAAGTCAGTAGCGCGGCGAGTTCGCAAAGCATCTTGGAGAGAGGTAAAAACGATTGTAGGAGGATTGCGAAGCCTGCTGTCGCTCCTTTCCACTCATTTCTAGCACTCTTTTTCCTCGCATACATACGCATAGCTGAAACACTCCTTCAAGTGAACTTACAAGGAAAGGATACTTGGTGACCGTGGCCTTTTGCAATGAGATGTATACCATTAGATGCGCCTTGAAACGCTGATTCCAAATCTGTGTTCACTATCTGCTGTGCTACTCCCTGAACGAAATTATGGACTTTTTTCTATATTGATTTTGCAAGATTTAGGCAGTCAGAATGGTCAGTATCCAGGCTTTTTGGACTCTGATTTATCGGAGACAGTTTCTCTGAGCTCAACGTGAAGCTTTACTTTATTTTGACGCTGTTTTGTAGTGCATGAGCGAACATTCTAACGATATTAGTGAATCCTGCATTAAAAACAGGGCAAATTTTTGTGGCAAGAAATGTCCATAACTTCTGTCGAAAAAGCGCACAGCAGATGACGAAAACAGATTTGGAATCAGCGCTTCAAGATGCATTCAATGGTATACATTTAATTTCAAAAGGCCACGGTCACCAAGTATCCTTCCCTTGTTAGACAAAAAGAAGATGCGCACGACAATAGAAAATGGTTAAAAAATGTCGTGGGAGTGTTGCAAAGAATAGGAGTTTCAATAACGCCAACACGGTGCTTTATATAGGAACCTCCAGGATTGCGAGAGTCGGACGTGCGTAAGGCCGTTGCGCCGCACGTCCGATGTCACTAAGGCAGGTGCCAAACTTAACCGCTTCAGATGATTCGTTCGGTTCATATGTCAAATCACTACACTGTCCAGCAGCAAAGGTGGTGAACCGTATGAACCTCTTCAACGGTATAAGTCTGGCACCTACTTGAGTCGTCGGGCACATATGACGTGCGCGGCGCAATGGCCGTACGCACGTCTGAATCTCGCGATCCTGCAGGCCCCTATAGAAATTTTTGCATACCTCATTTCAGGGATTTCATTGCTTGTCCACTAATGAAGGGCCTGTTCGAATTCATTAGCTAGTAATACCTTCAGCAGTAAGCATGTATTTTTTTATTAAGGTGATAAAGTGGGAGAGTGCAGTAAAGTAGACCGCAATGGACATAATTAAGCAGTGCAGTTTGCCCCCGACAGATTGTGTACCGTTAGATGACCGGTAGTGAGTTTGATAACCGCGTTGTGGCCGCATGAGATCATCTATTAGATTGTCCGGAAATTAATGTCCGTTTTGAATTTCAACCGCAACAAGTCATACACTTTTCATTCCTGAGTTGAGAAAAAAATTGAGAAAAGTCATAACTCAGTTTATAACAATCCTGCAAAAATTCTTCCTTGCTCACGTAAACACTATTCACATAAGACATATATGTACGCTACTGCCGTATTTTTTCCTCTGTTAGAAATCGAAAAAACGAAAATGTTCATGCTTTTGCCAAAGTGATGCTGTGTCGTCCCCACATAAGTAGATGTATACTACAAATCTGTAGAAGTAGAAACGTGGATTTTCAGCTTTTTACAAGCTTTATTTCTCGAGAAATTTGAATTTTAGTTTGGACCACCTGATTAAGGAAAGCTCTATTCGATATTTTTCGAGAACTAAAGCTTGTAGAGAGCTGAAAATTTACGTTTGTACTTCTACAGATTTTTAGTACACATCTACTTATGTGGGGACGACAAAGCATCACTTTGGCAAGAGCATGAACATTTTCGTTTTTTCGATTTCTAGCAGAGGAAAAAATACGGCAATAGCGTACATATATGATTTATGTGAATAGTGTTTACGTGAGCGAGTTAGAATTTTTGCAGGATTCTTATGAACTGGGTTATGATTTTTCTCAATTTTTCGGGTAGTTGAATCTTTTTAGTTTTTGGCTTGAAACTCGAGGTGGATCAGAACTGTTGTTAGGCAAGATAGTCATCTTGTAGAGCTTGCTTTGCTTTATTAAATGGCACCTTGAAAGCTATTCAGGAATGAAAAGTGTATGACTTATCGCGGTTGAAATTCAAAACGGACATTAATTTTCGGACAACCTAATATTTATCGTTGGCCAGCATACAATCTGCAGTTTGTGGGTTGACACATAGCACCTCGCGAGACGGTCAAGAGGCGCGATTTCTCAGTGTTCACCAGCTAAACGATCCAATCTAGAGCTACGCGAGTGCTTCAATTATACCAGGCGAAGCGCTCTGGCTTACTAACTCTCTGAAGCATCAGTTGCTAAGTTTGACGGCTTTGACGGTGAAAACTTGATTGGAAATTCACAAAAACGCCATCAGTTTCAATTTGGCGGGTTTTTGACATACAAAACTTATGTTTTGAACTTACTTTAGAATGATAAGATCGAGCAACCCATGGGGCAATCGTACATATCCATTTAGAAATTCAAGTTCTTAGAACATCGTAAATCACTAAAAATGCGCTAATTGGTGTATCTGGCAAAAGACTCGCTTTTTTGACGTACACCCCATCCGGAGGGCATGCAGGAGTTCTTAGCATCTTTTTTGCACCAAGTTCGTACCAGCATTCGCACACAGAGGGGTTCTAGTATCTCCACGCCTCAGGAATCAGGCCCCGCCTTTGCTCCACCCATTTACTGCTCTCCTTGTGAAGTATAAGCATCTAAACCTAGATTCAGGTATTAAGGTAATAAGGGAGAAAAAATGGAGGAAAGTCAAAAAACATGGTTAATATTTCTAAAGTAGAATTTCTACTGCGCCATTCCTCTCAGAAGAATTAAATTGCAGAGGATTTTGGATAGAAAACTCATTTGAAATATTAGAATCTGTTCAGTTGTAAGCCACTGCTCATCTGTTTGAAGTGATTTAGCATCAGCAGTTTTGAATGACTGAGTGAACAGAAGTGATTGAAACTCCGATTACCTTCTCAACATCAAAAGAACCTATTTTGAAAGGAGTATATCAAATTTCCGAGAAGCCAATTTGATGCCTGCCTTCTCCATAGTTAGAATATTGGAACACATGTGTTTTCCTACTTTCGTCTGCCGTCATATATTCAAATGAGTTTTACAATCCAACTACTCTACTACAAGATCCAGATTATCAAAAAGAAATTTTCAAGTGTAGAAAGTCTTACAATCGATGTAATGAAATACCAAGCTTCTGTCGCATGTGTGATTGAAGAGTTGGCTAAGAGTTCCAAACACTAAATTGCAAGGTATTTTAATTCGTTATAATCACAGATGAATTTTAGAACTTACATAAAACTGACTAGCTCCTGATTGGAAGATTCATAACTTCTGCTTGATTCATATTAGTACGATATTCGTCAGAAACTTACTCAGGCAGGCACTTGCAAGTTTCTAGGGAAGCCTTATTTCATCCGAAAACATGAGCAAAACATAGCTCGAAATGCTACTCAGCTGCGGTCATCTACGGATTCTAAGCTTCTATAGAAACCTATCCAAGTTTTTGTTTCTCGATTTGAAGTCTGTTGTGTTCAAATACATTAAAGCACGTGGTACACTGCTTGTAAACAATTCAGAATGAGGGCACCCAAAGGGAGGAGCTAGGGGGGGGGGGGAGCAGCTCTTTAACCCCGAGAAGGTGTGATGTCTTTCAAGGGATTTGTGGAGGTGCCAAGTACCCCTGCGAAGAAGTGTGGCTAGCTTTGAGAACTCCTGCTACGCCGCACAAACGCGGTTAAACCATCGTCTTTTCTTTTACCAATCGTCTGCGTTTTCAATACTGAAAAAAAAACAGTAACAACTAATCGAGCTCCATTTCTAAACAGAAGCTGCAAGAGTGAAAGTGAAAAGTTTGCTTGGTCCATTTTTCAAAGCAGCCGTCATCGCTATGTTTACAATAAGCCTTTGTAGTGTCATCAAAAGCCATTCGGTGCAATGACATGTCAATTTTCAATTACGCATCGTCCATTCCAAGCATTATCCGCAGTATACAAAGTGCAAATAGATATACTAGCACACAATAGAACAGTGATAAAATAGAGTGAAACACGCTTATGGCATGCGCGAAATATTGCATTCATGCCCACGCAACTGCCCATGTCTCGTGATTGCTACCTCTCAGTTTTTTCCTGTGACTATTAAAGATCTTTTGGGCTCATCACAGCTATGGTAGCTTGATGTAGCCAAAAAAATGAGTCATTCCTTTGATTTGTCATAAACAATATTCATTTTCATACCAAACCACAACTAAATTTTCCAAGCAAATCGCACTCTAACCTACAATACCGCTTACATTTTTTGAAAAATAGACGCGAATGTATGGACATGTATGGACATGTACGGATATGTCCATACATGTCCATACATGTGTGGACATGTCCATACATCAGCGTCGCGTGGCCATATCTCGCTTCAGAGTGGACGAGTTCTGAATCCAAAGCCACCATTCGATTCAGCTCGGCGCGGAGAATCTTCAGATATATTGGAAGTGGGGGCACGATGTTTTCGATATTCCGTTTCCAGTTTTTTCAATTTGTTCTGCGGAGGTCCCTTCGCGATTATGTGAAGCAACGCCTACTCAACATAGAAGACTTTACTAAGTACTGTTCGATATTACTGTTCTTGTAGATTATTGTGCGCTAAAAATTGGCTCAGACTTCTTTTCAAAGGAGATAGAAGCGTTGATGAATTTTGGAAAAATCACACGTTTTTGAATTCTACTCGCCATAACTTCCTTCGGAACAGGTATATTTTGATTCCGAAAACAGCGCCTTGCTCAGCTCATCAAGGCAAATCTTCCTCATATACAGCATGTCCTTGAAATTTCGATTTCAGTATTCTTGAATCTTTCTGAGGACGTCTTTTCGCGAAGGTGTAAAGCAGCGAGCATTGTCCCGAGTACATTCCAGCGGACATTTCGATAGCACTTTTTCTGTAGATTATAATGTGCTAAATAATAGCCGCAGATTTCTTTTCAAAGGGAATAGAACGGCTGATGAATTGTGGAAAAATCTTGTCGTCCCAAATCCTACTCGCCATATCCGCAGGATACGAAGCTATCTTGCTAAGCAGATGTGAGTTTCGAAATCAGCAGGTCGCATAACCTCTACGAGCAAGTTTTCCGATATGTTCGGGTTATTTCATTTTTTCTCGTTTTACGCTCCGAAAGCTCGCCGATGGATTATGGTCAAAATGTTGATGCTCTTGAATGGTAAGGAAGTTCGCTTATAGAAGTTTTCGAACGCGCTCTTTACGAAAATCGTGGTCTTTGAGGACTACAGGGTCTTTTTGGAGAGATACGGTGAGGTGACTGTAACTGCATCACGAAAGTGCATAGCTTTGCCCGCACTTCTCGCGTATCTGTCAGAAACCTTGCCTGCTTGCTTTCCTCAGCAAAGTTACTGGGAACTGTGCTATCGAATGGTGCATGACTCAGGCCCAGTCTGTGAAATTCGCCAAGTTACGAGCCTACGAAAACACGTTCTCATGAATTTTACCCAAAATGTAAAGTTCGCATATTTCGTCGAAATTCCTTCGTGAGCGCTTGTACAACGCTCTGATCAAATCCTTCCACATTTTTATGGATCTTGTTGTTTTAGATTTGGTGCTTTGAGCTCTAGCCACAAAATAGCTTTGATATTCAATTGAGCAACTGAAGCAGACGCAAGCACCATATTCAGTATAGTGGGAGTCGTTTAACGAAGCGAACATAATATCTGCAACGAGCTTCCAAGTTTCCTCCCTTCTTAACCTCGGCATTGTTAGTATGTTGTGAGTAAGTTAGTAAGCCAATCGAGGTTAGTAGATTTATTAATAAGTGGCGGCCTAACGTTTCGAACTATTCGTCTTCTTCAGAGGCCTTCTCCACCGCCGGCGCGCAGATGTTGAAAGCGGCCGTCCTTCAGTGCCACTGATACCAATTATTGGTATTGTTACGCAGAGTTACGCACTTTCGTGATGCAGTTACAGTCACCTCACCGTATCTCTCCAAGAAGACCCCATAATCCTCAAAAACCACGATTTTCGTAAAGAGCGCGTTCGAAAACCTCTATGAGTGAAGTTTCTTTACAATTCAGGAGCATCATCATTTTGACCAAAATCCATCGGCGAGCTTCTGGAGCGTAAAACGAGAAAAAATGGAATAACCCGAACATCTCGAAAAACTTGTTCATAAGGGTTATCCAACCTGCTGATTTCGAAACTCACATCTGCTTAGCAAGATAGCTTCGTATCCTACGGATATGGCGAGTAGGATTTGGGACGACAAGATTTTTCCACAATTCACCAGCCGTTCTATTCCCTTTGAAAAGAAATCTGCGGCCACTATTTAGCACATTCTAATCTACAGAAAAAGTGCTATCGAAATGTCTGCTGGAATGTACTCGGGACAATGCTCGCTGCTTTACACCTTCGCGAAAAGACGTCCTCAGAAAGATTCAAGAATACTGAAATCGAAATTTCAAGAACATGCTGTATATGAGAAGATTCGCCTTTATGAGCTGAGCAATGCGCTGTCTTCGGAATCAAAATATACCTGTTCCGAAGGAAGTTATGGCGAGTAGAATTTAAAAACGCGTGATTTTTCCAAAATTCACCAACACTTCTATCTCATTTGAAAAGAAGTCTGAGCCTACTTTTCAGCGCACAATAATCTACAAGAACAGTATTATCGAACAGTACTTAGTAAAGTCTTCTATGTTGGGTAGGCGTTGCTTCACATATTCGCGGAAGGACCTCCGCAGAACAAATTGAAAAAACTGAAAACGGAATATCGAAGGCATCTTACCCCCAATTCCAATATATCTGAAGATTCTCCGCGCCGAGCTGAATCGAATGATGGCTTTGGATTCAGAATTCGTCCACTCCAAAGCGAGATATGGCCACGCGACGCTGATGTATGGACATGTCCATACATGTATGGACATGCCCATACATGTATGGACATGTATGGACATATCCGTACATGTCCATACATGTATGGACATGTCCGTACATGTCCATACGTGTCCATACATACATTCGCGTCTATTTTCCATAAAATGTGAGCGGTATTGTATGACGTACAAAATCAGTCATGGCTCCCAAATGACATTTCTACACCAAATCCAGATGGCGTCTTGGGGTTTCCAGGAACGGATCTACTCTGCATGTTTTTTGTGTTGATCAGACCATAAGAGGACCAATAAAAGCAAAGGAACATATTAAAGTCAAAAATCTAGCAGTCAATGTTAAACCTTAAATCACGAAATGGAATCAAAATTAGCTTGATTATCTAAGGCTTTTAGAACTGAAAAACCATTCATGGAGTACTTGAATAATTTTGTTAGGTCGGTCTGAAAAGAAAGTACCTCATTTAATTCTTATTTTATAATAGCTCTATTATGACAGCACATACAATTATTGCAACACAAATTTCTCTCAAGTACAAGAAGAACATTCCTAATAAGACTTGTCTTGTCATATTCTTGTGGTTTTTAAAAGTGAATCTTATCTTGCTTCTCATTCAGTTTCGGTAACTTCGCCACGTTATTATGTGACGTATAGTCGTTCACACTTACAGTCGTTTTCAATACGTATTGGTTTTTTCTACCGTATGCCTTCCACCCTCAACATGACATGGATTGGTGTGGATTGGTGTGGACTGGTGCGGCGCCGCCGAGAAAAGCAACGCGGCGCAAACCCGAAGCGATGCGGCGCCTCACCAATCCATACCAATCCACACCAATCCACACCAATCCACGTCATGTTGAGGCTGGAAGGCATACGGTAGAAAAAACCAACACGTATTGAAAACAACTGTATATAAACATTTATCCGTTTTAGGCCAGTTCAATCAACTTAACTCTCTCATAGTTTTCAAGTATTTGCCCTACATCTCCTCCACGTTTCCAAAAGGCGTTGCTGACAATACACATGAAAGTCTCGTTGCTGTTGATACTCATTTCATTAACAGGTAGATAAAGAACATTTATTCTGTGAAAACTTGTAAGAAGTATTTTAGCTTGTCAGAAACAAGAGAGAAAGAGAATGAACAAGTACATAAATATAAGATGCGTTACGGAAGAACCGGAACAAAAGGGAGGATGTCAGCATTTTCAGTACGTCTTTGAGCCTTTAGTCGCAACTTTTTACATATTTTTTATCTTCGTACTCAAATACGAAATTAACTGACGTAACAATTTATCATTTGTTTCAATATCAAACGGAAAATGATGACTTTGCCGAAAAGATTGTGAAAACTTTTCGAAGTGGGAAACCCCAGTGTTTTATGGCGTCACATTTGAAAGGATTTTTCACCAAATTCTTCCAACTTCAAGAAAATAGAGTGCTTAAGAAACTGGTATATATGTACACTAGCGACCCTACGGGTCGCTAGCAAGTGGGTTGGGGCAGATACGTTGATACATACGTTCGGGAGCCATTGTAAATAGGTTTGAACTCATTTCATTTTCTGAACGACTCGCGAGTTATAAATAATATTAGTTTGACTAATAAATAAGTTCGGTTACTTGCAAATTCGAAACTCTCTGACAATTCAGAAGCAGCTATTCCGTTAAGGTTTATTGCGAAGAGGTAGCTTCTTCTACTCTTCTTCTACTCTTACATATCATTTAGTCAAAAATTTTTATCATCGAAAAATGACAGTTATGCCCTTATATGGTCCGACCTTTAAAAAATAGCTTTTCTGAATTTTCAAGTTTGGTTCTTAGCCAGTAGTCAGTGCACGGATGAATTATACGGCGGTTAAATACATAAATCCTTTGGCTACATGGCGAACTACAATGGGGATTGTGATCTGCTCTGCAGCCGAAAATGGGAGAATTGTCAGGCATTTGCGCGTGGAAGCATTCAAGATCGTTTGGATCTGACCATCTATGGTCGTAGGAGTTGTTGGAATCAGAATTTGGTGTGTGAATGGCAGTTGTGCATTTTACACTCAACTTCGACTCGTTTTCGGAGCGTTACTTTCCGAACATCGGATGAAAAATTGTGACTATCTCACTTTCCTCACAATTTCATTGTCAAAATATTGGGTGGCGCTCAAATAGAGTAGACCATCCAACTCCCCTTGATTTGCGCTTTCCAGTGGTACCATACATTGTCAGATAAGTCAAAGACCAAACTTACTTTTTAGACAAACTGATAGTACAAACAAGATATTACTAAGATATTTCGCTCGAGCAAGCTTTCAATAGCGGGAAATCGTCTACATTCCTTTCACTACCATCCTCGCAGAAATCCTATTCCCATAACCTCCCAATTCCTAGATCTAACTGGAAATCAGCAAAGATATCATCTCTAATAAAGGACTGCTGCTTTAGATCAAAGCCCAAATTGATTTTATGGACATTGCTACACCTTGAAAAGCGTTAAGCTTGTCCTTTGAAAGAGAAGACCAAAACTACAGATACAGTGATATTACCCCAGCGGGACCACTTACGCCCTAATCTTTTCCCCTTTGAGGATAAAAATAGAGAATTCTTAGAGTGTAATATCTCAAAAGCACCTTTCCGCAAAGTTTTACAAGGCTAAACTGTTAAGAAAAAGTGTTCTGTCGCATAAAGTCCCTACTTTTTTCGTGGAGCGAGACCTCTATGGTCTTTCCTCCAGCGAGAGCCTTGTAGGCTCTCTTATTTGGAGGCAAAGGTAAAACGTTTTTAAAACAGAAAATCATAAAATTATCCCTGTATCTCTCCGCAAAGTTTTTTCAAGAGTTTCTCGTCGAGCTAATTCCTTGGCATTTTCTGCCAAGTTGACCAAGTTTGCCTGGCTCTTCTCTTTTTGGAGACAAAAGCAGGACGTTGTAAGATTAGAGAATGTCAAAAGTACCTTCTAACGAAGTTTTTCAAAATTTATTTCTCATGCGTAGATTCTTAGAAAAAGTGTCGCATAAAGTCCCTGGTCTTTCTGCCAGCAAGACCAAGTTCGCCCTGCTCTTTTCTCTTTGGAGGCAGAAGTAGGATGTTTTTAAAGTGGAAGAACCCCAAAAAACTCTCACCAAATTATAAATTCAAATGCGGAACACAGACTGTTTTAAAAAGTGTCCACCTGCGTGAAGTTCCCGGTATTTTCTGCCAGCAAAATCAAGTTTGTCCCAGTTCTTTATTTGCAGGCAAAAGTAAGATGTATTTTAGAGTAGAAAATGTCAAGAATATCATTCAAAGTTTTTTTATTTATCTGTGAAGCGTAGGAGTTCTTAGGAAAAGTGTCCTGTCGCATAAAGTCCCTGGTCAATTCTGCTAGCAAGGCCCTGCTTTCTTCTTTCGGAGGCGGCAAAAGTAGGAGGTTTTTAGAATAGCAAATCTCAAAATTATCTTTCGGCAAAGTCTCTTAAGTTCAAGAATTACTTTGAGAAAAATTGTCCTGTTGAATAAATTTTCAGCTCTTCTCTGCCAGTAAGACCAAAATCGCCCTTATTTTCTCTTTTAAATGCAAAGCAAGTATTTTCTAAAATAGTCAACCTCGAAAGTATCTTTCGGCAAAGTCTTTTCAAAATCCATCTGTGAAGCTTAGAAGCTCCTAGAAAAAGTATCTTTAAATTCCAAGATCTGCCAGCGAGACCAAGTTTACCTATTCTTTTCCTTTCAAAGTCAAAAGTAGGATGTTCTTAGAGTATATTGAGGCTAAGAATTCTTTTTAAAAAGTGTGTGTTGCACAGATTGCCTGGTCTTCTCTGCCAGTAAGACCAAATTTGCCCTGCTCTTTTCTCTTTTAAAAAGCAGGATTTTCTGGAAAAGCAACCTCAAAAGCATCATTCGGCAAAGTTTTTTTGATATTTATCTGTAAAGCTCAAGAGCTCAAAAGTGTCTTGACGCAAAAATTCCTTGATTTGCCGGCGAGACCAATTTGGCCCTGGTCTTTGTATCTTTCGGCCCAGTTTTAAAACCTAGAATTCCAAAAGCCCCTCAGCGTTTTCCTTCCACAACAGCAGGATCCTCTCATTGCTTGCGTACAAAGCACATTTAGTAAAACCTATCTCCCCTCAAAACGACTGAAGGCTCAGACCGCCGCTAGGAAGGTTCACGAATACTCGAAAAAATGAGCTATTTTGGAATTTCTCTGCCCATTCAGCAAAAAAGGGACAAAATCTTTGAAAACGAAACTCCACTCCACAAATATCATTTTCTGTCGGCCCTCGGGACGAAAATCAGTTGAATGCAACCCTATCTCCCCTCAAAACCTGGCTGAAGGCTCAGTACGCCACTAGAAAGGTTCAGCAATATTCGAAAAAATGAGCTTTTTTGAGATTTTCTTGACATTTCAGCAAAAAAAGGATAAAACCTATGAAAACGAAGCCCCACTCCATAAATATCATTTTCTGTCGGCTCTCGGGGCCAAAATCAGTTGAACGCAACACTATCTCCCCTCAAAACATGACTGAATTCTCAGTTCTCCGCTAGCAAAGTTCAACAAAAATACGAGTTTTTCGCGAATTTCTCTGAACTTTGAGGAAAAAGGGGATGAAAGTTTCAAAACGAAACTCCATTCCACAGATACCCTGCCTTGGAACCAAAATTAATTTTGCTCGCGAGCTCTAACTCCCCTCAAAATCTGGCTGAAGGCTAAGCCTGCCGCTAGGAAGGTTCAGCAATATTCGAAAAAAAATGAGCTTTTTTGGAACTTTCCTGACATTTCAGCAAAAAAGGGATAAAACCTATGAAAACGAAACCCCACTCCATGAATATCATTTTCTGTCGGCCCTCGGGGCCAAAATCAGTTGAATGCAACCCTATCTCCCCTCAAAATCTGGCTGAAGGCTCAGTACGCCGCTAGGAAGGTTCAGCAATATTCGAAAAAAATGAGCTTTTTTGGAATTTTCCTGACATTTCAGCAAAAAAGGGATAAAACCTATGAAAACGAAACCCCACTCCATGAATATCATTTTCTGTCGGCCCTCGGGGCCAAAATCATTTGAATGCAACCCTATCTCCCCTCAAAACCTGGCTGAATTCTCAGTTCTCCGCTAGCAAAGTTCAACAAAAATACGAGTTTTTCGCGAATTTCTCTGAACTTTGAGGAGAAAGGAGATGAAAATTTCAAAACGAAACTCCACTCCACAGATACCCTGCCTTGGAACCAAAATTAAATTTGCACGCGAGCTCTAACTCCCCTCAAAATCTGGCTGAAGGCTCAGCCTGCCGCTAGGAAGGTTTAGCAATATTCGAAAAAATGAGCTTTTTGGGAATTTCCCTAACCATTCAGCAATAAAGCGATGAAACCTATGAAAACGAAACCCCACTCCACAAATATCATTTTCTGTCGGCCCTCGGGGCCAAAATTAGTTGAATGCAACCCTATCTCCCCTCAAAACCTGGCTGAATTCTCAGTTCTCCGCTAGCAAAGTTCAACAAAAATACGAGTTTTTCGCGAATTTCTCTGAACTTTGAGGAAAAAGGGGACGAAAATTTCAAAACGAAACTCCATTCCACAGATACCCTGCCTTGGAACCAAAATTAATTTTGCTCGCGAGCTCTAACTCTCCTCAAAACACTGGCTGAAGGCTCAGTACGCCGCTAGAAATGTTAGCAGTATTCCCTAACATTTCAGCAAAAAAGGGATAAAACCTATGAAAACGAAGCCCCACTCCATAAATATCATTTTCTGTCGGCCCTCGGGGCCAAAATCAGTTGAACGCAACACTATCTCCCCTCAAAACATGACTGAATTCTCAGTTCTCCGCTAGCAAAGTTCAACAAAAATACGAGTTTTTCGCGAATTTCTCTGAACTTCGAGGAGAAAGGAGATGAAAATTTCAAAACGAAACTCCACTCCACAGATACCCTGCCTTGGAACCAAAATTAAATTTGCTCGCGAGCTCTAACTCCCCTCAAAATCTGGCTGAAGGCTCAGCCTGCCGCTAGGAAGGTTTAGCAATATTCGAAAAAATGAGCTTTTTGGGAATTTCCCTAACCATTCAGCAATAAAGCGATGAAACCTATGAAAACGAAACCCCACTCCACAAATATCATTTTCTGTCGGCCCTCGGGGCCAAAATCAGTTGAACGCAACACTATCTCCCCTCAAAACATGACTGAATTCTCAGTTCTCCGCTAGCAAAGTTCAACAAAAATACGAGTTTTTCGCGAATTTCTCTGAACTTCGAGGAGAAAGGAGATGAAAATTTCAAAACGAAACTCCACTCCACAGATACCCTGCCTTGGAACCAAAATTAAATTTGCTCGCGAGCTCTAACTCCCCTCAAAATCTGGCTGAAGGCTCAGCCTGCCGCTAGGAAGGTTTAGCAATATTCGAAAAAATGAGCTTTTTGGGAATTTCCCTAACCATTCAGCAATAAAGCGATGAAACCTATGAAAACGAAACCCCACTCCACAAATATCATTTTCTGTCGGCCCTCGGGGCCAAAATTAGTTGAATGCAACCCTATCTCCCCTCAAAACCTGGCTGAATTCTCAGTTCTCCGCTAGCAAAGTTCAACAAAAATACGAGTTTTTCGCGAATTTCTCTGAACTTTGAGGAAAAAGGGGACCAAAATTTCAAAACGAAACTCCATTCCACAGATACCCTGCCTTGGAACCAAAATTAATTTTGCTCGCGAGCTCTAACTCTCCTCAAAACACTGGCTGAAGGCTCAGTACGCCGCTAGAAATGTTAGCAGTATTCAAAAAAATGAGCTTTTTCGGAACTTTCCTGACATTTCAGCAAAAAAGGGATAAAACCTATGAAAACGAAACCCCACTCCATGAATATCATTTTCTGTCGGCCCTCGGGGCCAAAATCAGTTGAATGCAACCCTATCTCCCCTCAAAATCTGGCTGAAGGCTCAGTACGCCGCTAGGAAGGTTCAGCAATATTCGAAAAAAATGAGCTTTTTTGGAATTTTCCTGACATTTCAGCAAAAAAGGGATAAAACCTATGAAAACGAAACCCCACTCCATGAATATCATTTTCTGTCGGCCCTCGGGGCCAAAATCATTTGAATGCAACCCTATCTCCCCTCAAAACCTGGCTGAATTCTCAGTTCTCCGCTAGCAAAGTTCAACAAAAATACGAGTTTTTCGCGAATTTCTCTGAACTTTGAGGAAAAAGGGGACGAAAATTTCAAAACGAAACTCCATTCCACAGATACCCTGCCTTGGAACCAAAATTAATTTTGCTCGCGAGCTCTAACTCTCCTCAAAACACTGGCTGAAGGCTCAGTACGCCGCTAGAAATGTTAGCAGTATTCGAAAAAATGAGCTTTTTCGGAACTTTCCTGACATTTCAGCAAAAAAGGGATAAAACCTATGAAAACGAAACCCCACTCCATAAATATCATTTTCTGTCGGCCCTCGGGGCCAAAATCAGTTGAACGCAACACTATCTCCCCTCAAAACATGACTGAATTCTCAGTTCTCCGCTAGCAAAGTTCAACAAAAATACGAGTTTTTCGCGAATTTCTCTGAACTTTGAGGAGAAAGGAGATGAAAATTTCAAAACGAAACTCCATTCCACAGATACCCTGCCTTGGAACCAAAATTAATTTTGCTCGCGAGCTCTAACTCTCCTCAAAACACTGGCTGAAGGCTCAGTACGCCGCTAGAAATGTTAGCAGTATTCGAAAAAATGAGCTTTTTCGGAATTTTCCTAACATTTCAGCAAAAAAGGGATAAAACCTATGAAAACGAAGCCCCACTCCATAAATATCATTTTCTGTCGGCCCTCGGGGCCAAAATCAGTTGAACGCAACACTATCTCCCCTCAAAACATGACTGAATTCTCAGTTCTCCGCTAGCAAAGTTCAACAAAAATACGAGTTTTTCGCGAATTTCTCTGAACTTCGAGGAGAAAGGAGATGAAAATTTCAAAACGAAACTCCACTCCACAGATACCCTGCCTTGGAACCAAAATTAAATTTGCTCGCGAGCTCTAACTCCCCTCAAAATCTGGCTGAAGGCTCAGCCTGCCGCTAGGAAGGTTTAGCAATATTCGAAAAAATGAGCTTTTTGGGAATTTCCCTAACCATTCAGCAATAAAGCGATGAAACCTATGAAAACGAAACCCCACTCCACAAATATCATTTTCTGTCGGCCCTCGGGGCCAAAATTAGTTGAATGCAACCCTATCTCCCCTCAAAACCTGGCTGAATTCTCAGTTCTCCGCTAGCAAAGTTCAACAAAAATACGAGTTTTTCGCGAATTTCTCTGAACTTTGAGGAAAAAGGGGACCAAAATTTCAAAACGAAACTCCATTCCACAGATACCCTGCCTTGGAACCAAAATTAATTTTGCTCGCGAGCTCTAACTCTCCTCAAAACACTGGCTGAAGGCTCAGTACGCCGCTAGAAATGTTAGCAGTATTCGAAAAAATGAGCTTTTTCGGAACTTTCCTGACATTTCAGCAAAAAAGGGATAAAACCTATGAAAACGAAACCCCACTCCATGAATATCATTTTCTGTCGGCCCTCGGGGCCAAAATCAGTTGAATGCAACCCTATCTCCCCTCAAAATCTGGCTGAAGGCTCAGTACGCCGCTAGGAAGGTTCAGCAATATTCGAAAAAAATGAGCTTTTTTGGAATTTTCCTGACATTTCAGCAAAAAAGGGATAAAACCTATGAAAACGAAACCCCACTCCATGAATATCATTTTCTGTCGGCCCTCGGGGCCAAAATCATTTGAATGCAACCCTATCTCCCCTCAAAACCTGGCTGAATTCTCAGTTCTCCGCTAGCAAAGTTCAACAAAAATACGAGTTTTTCGCGAATTTCTCTGAACTTTGAGGAAAAAGGGGACGAAAATTTCAAAACGAAACTCCATTCCACAGATACCCTGCCTTGGAACCAAAATTAATTTTGCTCGCGAGCTCTAACTCTCCTCAAAACACTGGCTGAAGGCTCAGTACGCCGCTAGAAATGTTAGCAGTATTCGAAAAAATGAGCTTTTTCGGAATTTTCCTAACATTTCAGCAAAAAAGGGATAAAACCTATGAAAACGAAGCCCCACTCCATAAATATCATTTTCTGTCGGCCCTCGGGGCCAAAATCAGTTGAACGCAACACTATCTCCCCTCAAAACATGACTGAATTCTCAGTTCTCCGCTAGCAAAGTTCAACAAAAATACGAGTTTTTCGCGAATTTCTCTGAACTTTGAGGAGAAAGGAGATGAAAATTTCAAAACGAAACTCCATTCCACAGATACCCTGCCTTGGAACCAAAATTAATTTTGCTCGCGAGCTCTAACTCTCATCAAAACACTGGCTGAAGGCTCAGTACGCCGCTAGAAATGTTAGCAGTATTCGAAAAAATGAGCTTTTTCGGAATTTTCCTAACATTTCAGCAAAAAAGGGATAAAACCTATGAAAACGAAGCCCCACTCCATAAATATCATTTTCTGTCGGCCCTCGGGGCCAAAATCAGTTGAACGCAACACTATCTCCCCTCAAAACCAGGCTGAAGGCTCAGTACGCCGCTAGGAAGGTTTAGCAATATTCGAAAAAAATGAGCGTTTTTGGAATTTTCCTGACATTTCAGCAAAAAAGGGATAAAACCTATGAAAACGAAACCCCACTCCATGAATATCATTTTCTGTCGGCCCTCGGGGCCAAAATCAGTTGAATGCAACCCTATCTCCCCTCAAAATCTGGCTGAAGGCTCAGTACGCCGCTAGGAAGGTTCAGCAATATTCGAAAAAAATGAGCTTTTTTGGAATTTTCCTGACATTTCAGCAAAAAAGGGATAAAACCTATGAAAACGAAACCCCACTCCATGAATATCATTTTCTGTCGGCCCTCGGGGCCAAAATCATTTGAATGCAACCCTATCTCCCCTCAAAATCTGGCTGAAGGCTCAGTACGCCGCTAGGAAGGTTCAGCAATATTCGAAAAAAATGAGCTTTTTTGGAATTTTCCTGACATTTCAGCAAAAAAGGGATAAAACCTATGAAAACGAAACCCCACTCCATGAATATCATTTTCTGTCGGCCCTCGGGGCCAAAATCATTTGAATGCAACCCTATCTCCCCTCAAAACCTGGCTGAATTCTCAGTTCTCCGCTAGCAAAGTTCAACAAAAATACGAGTTTTTCGCGAATTTCTCTGAACTTTGAGGAAAAAGGGGACGAAAATTTCAAAACGAAACTCCATTCCACAGATACCCTGCCTTGGAACCAAAATTAATTTTGCTCGCGAGCTCTAACTCTCCTCAAAACACTGGCTGAAGGCTCAGTACGCCGCTAGAAATGTTAGCAGTATTCGAAAAAATGAGCTTTTTCGGAATTTTCCTAACATTTCAGCAAAAAAGGGATAAAACCTATGAAAACGAAGCCCCACTCCATAAATATCATTTTCTGTCGGCCCTCGGGGCCAAAATCAGTTGAACGCAACACTATCTCCCCTCAAAACCAGGCTGAAGGCTCAGTACGCCGCTAGGAAGGTTTAGCAATATTCGAAAAAAAAATGAGCTTTTTTGGAATTTTCCTGACATTTCAGCAAAAAAGGGATAAAACCTATGAAAACGAGGCCACACTCCATAAATATCATTTTCTGTCGGCCCTCGGGGCCAAAATCAGTTGAACGCAACACTATCTCCCCTCAAAACCAGGCTGAAGGCTCAGTACGCCGCTAGGAAGGTTTAGCAATATTCGAAAAAAATGAGCTTTTTTGGAATTTTTCCTGACCATTCAGCAAAAAAGCGATGAAGCCTATGAAAACGAAACCCCACTCCACAAATATCATTTTCTGTCGACCCTCGGGGCCAAAATCAGTTGAATGCAACCCTATCTCCCCTCAAAATCTGGCTGAATTCTCAGTTCTCCGCTAGCAAAGTTCAACAAAAATACGAGTTTTTCGCGAATTCTGAACTTTGAGGAGAAAGGGGATGAAAATTTCAAAACGAAACTCCACTCCACAGATACCCTGCTTTGGAACCAAAATTAGTTTTGCTCGCAAGCTCTAACTCCCCTCAAAATCTGGCTGAAGGCTCAGCCTGCCGCTAGGAAGGTTAGCAGTATTCGAAAAAATGAACTTTTTTGGAATTTCCCTGACCATTCAGCAAAAAAGCGATGAAGCCTATGAAAACGAAACCCCACTCCACAAATATCATTTTCTGTCGGCCCTCGGGGCCAAAATCATTTGAATGCAACCCTATCTCCCCTCAAAATCTGTGAAGGCTCAAGTACGCCGCTAGGAAGGTTCAGCAACATTCGAAAAAAATGAGCTTTTTTGGAATTTTCCTGACATTTCAGCAAAAAAGGGATAAAACCTATGAAAACGAGGCCACACTCCATAAATATCATTTTCTGTCGGCCCTCGGGGCCAAAATCAGTTGAACGCAACACTATCTCCCCTCAAAACCAGGCTGAAGGCTCAGTACGCCGCTAGGAAGGTTTAGCAATATTCGAAAAAAATGAGCTTTTCTGGAATTTTTCCTGACCATTCAGCAAAAAAGCGATGAAGCCTATGAAAACGAAACCCCACTCCACAAATATCATTTTCTGTCGGCCCTCGGGGCCTAAATCATTTGAATGCAACCCTATCTCCCCTCAAAATCTGTGAAGGCTCAAGTACGCCGCTAGGAAGGTTCAGCAACATTCGAAAAAAATGAGCTTTTTTGGAATTTTCCTGACATTTCAGCAAAAAAGGGATAAAACCTATGAAAACGAGGCCACACTCCATAAATATCATTTTCTGTCGGCCCTCGGGGCCAAAATCAGTTGAACGCAACACTATCTCCCCTCAAAACCAGGCTGAAGGCTCAGTACGCCGCTAGGAAGGTTTAGCAATATTCGAAAGAAATGAGCTTTTCTGGATTTTTTCCTGACCATTCAGCAAAAAAGCGATGAAGCCTATGAAAACGAAACCCCACTCCACAAATATCATTTTCTGTCGGCCCTCGGGGCCAAAATCAGTTGAATGCAACCCTATCTCCCCTCAAAATCTGGCTGAATTCTCAGTTCTCCGCTAGCAAAGTTCAACAAAAATACGAGTTTTTCGCGAATTCTGAACTTTGAGGAGAAAGGGGATGAAAATTTCAAAACGAAACTCCACTCCACAGATACCCTGCTTTGGAACCAAAATTAATTTTGCTCGCAAGCTCTAACTCCCCTCAAAATCTGGCTGAAGGCTCAGCCTGCCACTAGGAAGGTTAGCAGTATTCGAAAAAATGAGCTTTTTGTCCCTGACCATTCAGCAAAAAAGCGATGAAGCCTATGAAAACGAAACCCCACTCCATGAATATCATTTTCTGTCGGCCCTCGGGGCCAAAATCAGTTGAACGCAACACTATCTCCCCTCAAAACCAGGCTGAAGGCTCAGTACGCCGCTAGGAAGGTTTAGCAATATTCGAAAAAAATGAGCTTTTTTGGAATTTTTCCTGACAATTCGGCAAAAAGGGATAAAACCTATGAAAACGAAGCCTTACTTCGTAAATATCATTTTCTGTCGGCCCTCGGGGCCAAAATCAATTGAACGCAACACTATCTCCCCTCAAAACCTGGCTGAAGGCTCAGTACGCCGCTAGCAAAGTTCAACAAGAATACGAGTTTTTCGCGATTTCTGAACTTTGAGGAGAAAGGAGATGAAAATTTTAAAACGAAACTCCACTCCACAGATACCCTGCCTTGGAACCAAAATTAATTTTGCTCGCAAGCTCTAGCTCCCCTCAAAATCTGGCTGAAGGCTCAGCCTGCCGCTAGGAAGGTTTAGCAATATTCGAAAAATGAGCTTTTTGGGAATTTCCCTGACCATTCAGCAAAAAAGCGATGAAGCCTATGAAAACGAAACCCCACTCCACAAATATCATTTTCTGTCGGCCCTCGGGGCCAAAATCAGTTGAATGCAACCCTATCTCCCCTCAAAATCTGGCTGAATTCTCAGTTCTCCGCTAGGAAAGTTCAACAAAAATACGAGTTTTTCGCGAATTCTGAACTTTGAGGAAAAAGGGGATGAAAATTTCAAAACGAAACTCCACTCCACAGATACCCTGCTTTGGAACCAAAATTAATTTTGCTCGCAAGCTCTAACTCCCCTTAAAATCTGGCTGAAGGCTCAGCCTGCCACTAGGAAGGTTAGCAGTATTCGAAAAAATGAGCTTTTTGTCCCTGACCATTCAGCAAAAAAGCGATGAAGCCTATGAAAACGAAACCCCACTCCATGAATATCATTTTCTGTCGGCCCTCGGGGCCAAAATCAGTTGAACGCAACACTATCTCCCCTCAAAACCAGGCTGAAGGCTCAGTACGCCGCTAGGAAGGTTTAGCAATATTCGAAAAAAATGAGCTTTTTTGGAATTTTTCCTGACAATTCGGCAAAAAGGGATAAAACCTATGAAAACGAAGCCTTACTTCGTAAATATCATTTTCTGTCGGCCCTCGGGGCCAAAATCAATTGAACGCAACACTATCTCCCCTCAAAACCTGGCTGAAGGCTCAGTACGCCGCTAGCAAAGTTCAACAAGAATACGAGTTTTTCGCGATTTCTGAACTTTGAGGAGAAAGGAGATGAAAATTTTAAAACGAAACTCCACTCCACAGATACCCTGCCTTGGAACCAAAATTAATTTTGCTCGCAAGCTCTAGCTCCCCTCAAAATCTGGCTGAAGGCTCAGCCTGCCGCTAGGAAGGTTTAGCAATATTCGAAAAATGAGCTTTTTGGGAATTTCCCTGACCATTCAGCAAAAAAGCGATGAAGCCTATGAAAACGAAACCCCACTCCACAAATATCATTTTCTGTCGGCCCTCGGGGCCAAAATCAGTTGAATGCAACCCTATCTCCCCTCAAAATCTGGCTGAATTCTCAGTTCTCCGCTAGCAAAGTTCAACAAAAATACGAGTTTTTCGCGAATTCTGAACTTTGAGGAAAAAGGGGATGAAAATTTCAAAACGAAACTCCACTCCACAGATACCCTGCATTGGAACAAAATTAATTTTGCTCGCGAGCTCTAACTCCCCTCAAAATCTGGCTGAAGGCTCAGCCTGCCGCTAGGAAGGTTTAGCAATATTCGAAAAATGAGCTTTTTTGGAATTTTTCCTGACAATTCGGCAAAAAGGGATAAAACCTATGAAAACGAAGCCCCACTTCATAAATATCATTTTCTGTCGGCCCTCGGGGCCAAAATCAGTTGAACGCAACACTATCTCCCCTCAAAATCTGTGAAGGCTCAAGTACGCCGCTAGGAAGGTTTAGCAATATTCGAAAAATGAGCTTTTTTGGAATTTTTCCTGACCATTCAGCAAAAAGGGATAAAACCTATGAAAACGAAGCCCCACTTCATAAATATTATTTTCTGTCGGCCCTCGGGGCCAAAATCAGTTGAACGCAACACTATCTCCCCTCAAAACCTGGCTGAAGGCCAGTACGCCGCTAGCAAAGTTCAACAAGAATACGAGTTTTTCGCGAATTCTGAACTTTGAGGAGAAAGGAGATGAAAATTTCAAAACGAAACTCCACTCCACAGATACCCTGCCTTGGAACCAAAATTAATTTTGCTCGCAAGCTCTAACCCACCTCAAAACCTGGCTGAAGGCTCAGCCCGCCGCTAGGAAGGTTTAGCAATATTCGAAAAAATGAGCTTTTTTGGAATTTCCCTGACTATTCAGCAAAAAAGCGATGAAACCTATGAAAACGAAACCCCACTCCACAAATATCATTTTCTGTCGGCCCTCGGGGCCAAAATCAGTTGAATGCAATTCTATCTCCCCTCAAAACCTGACTGAAGGCTCAGTTTGTCGCCAGGAATGTCCAGCAATATTCGAAAAAACGAGTTTTTCGCGTATTTCTCTGACCTTTTAGGGAAAAGGGGATGGAAAATTACGTGAGATCTCCATTTACACAAAACGTTGAATCTGGATGCTCACAAATTAAAACTCCCTCGAAAAATTTGTGAATGCTCGTTTTTTCGCTAGAAAAACAAAGTTAGCTTGTCAGCAGTATCCCAATAGGTGAGTTTTTCGTGGTTACATATGGGATTTGAGCGGAAAAGAGAATGAAACTTTCAAAATGAGGCCCCACTTCAGAGAACGCCGATTTTTGCCGCCCATTCGGGCCAAAATTAATTGAATGCTCAATCTTCCGCTGAGGAAGTCAAATTTTTAGCATAGTTGTTCTGTAAGGCATAGTTTGTGGGGATTTTGCTGATATCTGTGCGGAAGGCTCTACTCCACAGAAGGTTAACTTTTTGTGAAGAAAATTCCTATGAAGAGTCAAATAAGAGCCGTGAGCTCCAGTAGGTAACAAAATACTGCTTGCATGCGTGCACGACAGTATAAAATGACACAGCGATCAATAACTTTCTTCGTTCCCATCGGCGAGAGCCACTGTGACAGAAACACAACAACAATAACTCGCCCAGAATAACGACTACCTGTATACCGCATATAGATTACCGGTAATTCTAAATGTAATGTTTTTGTGATCAGCCTTCACACGTACACTCCCTGTGCCAAATGCTAGCCGCTTAGCTCAATGTTGAAAAATTTCCGCTCCGCACGGGACCCATAGTGCGAGCGAATCTCTCGTTGGCATAATGGCTACTGGCCTCTCCTCTCGCCATCACTGAGCGCCGTTATATTTTCGCATTCCTTTTTCTGGATTCCTTCAGCAACTGGACCCTCCGTCACGCTGGGGTTAAGGATAGGAGGGACGCAGAAAACTCTGCCGTCGCGCTTGAAAGGATCGAATGTATATTATAGTAAGGATTCAACACTGGTGTTGAACGATCCTTTTTTTGTTGCAGCAATGTCGAGAAATTCAACCAAGGACTCATTTTGTGTCATTTCTGAGAAATTCAACTCGACCAAGAACTACCTTTCACACTATGCAAACATTGGTTTGCGGTGTCATTGGCGACCTCGCAATCGCGCAGTTTTTCCTAATATTAAATGGTTGTCCTTGCATTGCAGTACAGAGAGCGTTTGGAGAATCACCGAAATCTGCAACTCATGGCTTTTGCCGTGATCAGTTGCGCTGTTTGAATTTTTATGCTTATTCTTGTGCTCCCAAAGAAATGCAGTTAACAAATGGATAGACCAACCCAATAGGACAGGCTCCGTTTTCACAACAACAACAGCTTCACGCACTAAACATTTCTCAAGACTTTGCGACTCATTTTTCGTGTACTGACGTTCAAAGAAGGTTAAGCAATTGCAATCCATGCAAGTACATCCTCGCAGAGAGCTTCATAACTCCGTTTTCCGAGATCTGGTCTCTTATAAAATATTCAACTTTCGCAAGTTTTACTACTCTACCACCTTAGCATATTGAACGATAAATTGCATGCAAGGTGAGTTTTCCAATGTCTTTATCACTTCCATGAGAATTATCAGAGAAATCATTGCTCCTTTCCAAATGACTTATCTTTCCACAATCAAAAACATCCTAAAGTTGTATTGAAAATCTAGTGTGACAGTGTATGCATGATGGGCGAAGGGAGAAGTAACTCGAATTTTGGAGAAGTAATTCGAATTCTTTAATGAGCCACTACTTGCTAGTCGAGGTTAATCGAAGAAATTCAAGTTGGAAAAAGCTTGCGTAGAACAATCATGATCCTTAGCTCAACCTCTACAACTTTATTGAGTTTGAAGAAAGATAGTGACTTTTAGAAACCACGGCGATTTCATGGGAATCCAAGGGGATCGCACAAAACCTTGAAAAAATTTAGCTAACATAACCATGCACTGTTCTTCACTGCGCTAAGGTATCAGTGTAGATGAGCCTCCAACATGGCTAGGACAAGAAGGGCACAGATTCTTAGAAAATCGAGATATGAGGCGTTCCTTCACAGCTCTTTCCATTCCACTGAGAGGATGTACGCGCATACGGGCCTAACCTCTGAATTTTTCAATGGGCATTTAACCTTTGATCAACGCTGAACTCTAATTAAGCGATTCGTCAAGCTTCATAGCGCAACAAATGACCTTCGAGTTAACGGGCGCATGAGCTAAAGTGATGCTAAAAATCAAGTTTTGTGAGAGCAAACATTTTTAACAATAGAGATTGCCTAGCCAGAAATCAGGATAAAATGATAGATACTGTTAGTTTGCTTCACTTACGCGCTACTCAATCTTTGCTGTATGAGTGTGACAAAGATTTTCAATGCGTTCAAATTTAGGCGTGATCGGTAGCTAATTAAACCCAGCGCAAAACTCTCCTGAATATGTTTCAAGATTCCAACTTAAAATCATGTCTAAAGTTGAGAAACTGCAACGCGCAATTGTTTACTAATTTTTGTTCTGACGGATTTGGCACCTTATTACTTGAGCATGCGAAAATTCAATTCAAACAATTAAGCATCTGATTCTGCATCATTTATGTGCGTATTCAGTGGGTAACGAAGCCTTGATACAGATTATGTAGAATAGGTGTAAAAAAACGCAAAAACAAGTATAGAAGTTTGAGTAGCTCAATATTAAGTTAACTTCAGTGTCCGCTACTTCTTCGACATCCGCACGTTTAAGTGCGACGCCTACTTAGTGTGTGGGAGATTCGGATTTGGAAGCTACGACAAGTGCAAAGAAGTCTGTGAGCTGAAAACGTTAGATGACTGTCACTCTGGAAAAAAGCGCCTTAGAGCAGAATGAATCTTCTCTTACGTTTTTGTACATACGCTGTAATATGGAAAGTTAATGGTTATTTGAGTATTGTCGATCTGTCTTGTCATAAAACTACCCTATTCTCAGGTGTTTAAGCCGCACTTTTTTCAATTCTTCAAGAGCGAGCTGCCGCTTTATTGTGTTTCGGGAAGCGATCCTTCTGCCTCACGATTCTTTCAGCCAATACACAACACGGTATAGCGTCCCTTAGTTGCGAGTTCCTTTGATGTGTTCGTGCTGGTCGATGTAAACTATGACCACCCCGCGGCTTATACACCTGAAAATAGGGTAATTTGATTATGAATTATCAGTTGAATCTTCATATGCTGTGGTTTTAATGTATAATAGCATTTTACAAATCGTTATGGTAGTAAACTGCTGTGTGTTGCATTTTATACCGATTTACTCTCTGTACATTATTGAAGGTGTAAAATTTTGAAGCGTTCACTTGTAAAATGAAACCAAAATTAATTTGAGGTGATTTCAATATTCTTCTTTTGCCGTACATATTACAAGCTGATATGGTTTGGCTATGACATTATAACCTTTGTTTTGCTGTATACGAAAGTTTGAGAGTCTACGTTACGGAAAAAATCACGGCAATATTTTCTATAAGCCAACAAATATGCCTCCTGGTAGTCGAGAAACAAAAAATCCATTACACCCTTTCTTTACATGATTTTTCTTTTGCTATCGAGTACCTTCTGCGATTTACGCGTGTTCCGAAAAACGTCCCTAGGGTTCTATTCAGAATATCTCTCTGTATCGCTGTCGTTCGCCAAGTTTTAATTAGCAAAAATTTCGTTTGAGAGGTACTCCGCAAAAATTGCAACTCAGATTTGTTTAGAAGAAATCAGCGATTGCTCTTTAGCAATGAGAATAAGTCTTGCCTCATAAGTATTGAAATAGTTGAAGTTTTCGCTACCGAATGTATTGAAGGCGCAAAAATCAAAAATTAAAATGCACTCACCGTAAGCCTCTGTACAAAAGCGCCAGGTGATTAAAAAAAGCAAACTTTACCAGTACCTGCTCTCTTAACTGCTTTACAAATTTGTGTGATATATTTGCTAGAATCACACCTCTCAAACCCATACGAAAGGTTTCAGTTAAAAAATGGCTGTTGGTGGCTAAAAGAACTCAAACTGTAGCTACTGCAAGTATGCTAGATGCTGCAAATTCCTACCGTAATCTTACAGTAACGAAAAGCGTCAATGCTTCCCTTCAAACTGTAAATTCATTTTAAGATAGTTTCAAAAATGGTACTCAAAGATTGGCGGAAGATACCTGAGCAAAGGTATTTGAGTCGCACATAGCTTTCTTGCGATATCCTGTACACTTTGTGTTAAGAGGCATTCCTCAAAGTGGTAACCTTGCGCGGGCGTTTTGCGGAAGCTTCGAAACCCACGTTTCCATGAAAGGACACGACAGTGCACATGTAGTTTGTGATAACGCAGTTTAGAGTAATATTCTGGCACACTAGTAGAGCCGCCAGTCTGTTCAATTACGTATTGCCAAATGAAAGCCTTTTCATTGCTAAAAAGGGCAAAAATCGGATTTGGATAATTCGCACGGGACCATGCTTGTCGTTGTCTAGTACCGTAAATTATTCACAGAATTCTAGAAGAGGTCTGAGCAGACTAAGTGACAAAAATATCAAACTCTGGAATGATGTGGTAATCCCTCTCACAATGTCAAAGTACACTCACGGTGTGATGCATACAAAAGAGGAAATGAATTGCTGGTCATGTGATTCTAAACAAAAGAGATAAACACGACCACAAGCTGAAGTGGCTTTCTCTTTGCATGGAGAATGAAGGATTGTTGCAGTAACAACGGGAACGGTTTTCAGTGGCCCTCATGCCTTACTGGATATTGAACGAAAGACCCTGGGCATACCTCACGCGAATTTCAGTCGCGACACGATTTGTCAATACTCCACTTGCTCATAACTTATCGTAAGGAGTTTTTAAATATACGGAAGATAGGCATTTTATCAACCTACAAAAGTTATGCATGCTCTGCATTTGGGATCTGCCAGTATTGAATTTGAAGACATCTGGCAAATTGCCGATCGCGTGGCGACCGAAATCGCCTAAGGTATACCCGCGTCATAACCCAGTCTATCATGAGATAGAAATTTGTCTGGGAGGCAGCATCATCACATTTTCCAAATTATTGTCTCCACTTAGACAACGCCGATTGAAGTTGATAGTTGTTGACACAATCTACTCCTCCTGAAGTATTTCTTTATTCATTCACACTATTGTAAAAATATAACGGCGAAAAGCTGCGTTGTCAACAATGGCACCGCTACGGCGCTTTTCACATACTCTGCTTGATATAACTTTTTTCAAAGATGAGCTCTTCTTGGACTCGCTTGTCCTTCCTTCGTGTATGAAGAAGATAATTGGAACACATGCGACATGGTTCTTCGAAGCATGATGCAGTGCCATTGGTGGAACATAGACTTTTTAGTAGACTAATATTTTCCACAATCTCTTTCTTTACTCATATCTGCGTATTCAATTCCTAGTATCAGGCTCACAATTTTTATTTGCTTATGTAACTCTGAATAGAATATAAGAATCGAAGAATTTTTTGATGGGTTATTTACCCAATGTCATTGTTAGGACCACACAAACTACGAACTCGTTAAACGTTCGACTGGGTGAGGCTAGTTCCCTTTTTATTTCTCCTTTTTCTTTGGATGATTACGACCTTTTTTCGCCATGATGATTTCATAAAAATGTCCAGGAATAAAACGATTAGATACTATGTTAGTTGATACTTCTTTTCTTTTGATGATTGCGTCATGAGAATTCTGGATTTGTAGATCTGCAAGTCTTCTTGCGTGGTTCATTCATAATGCTGTTTTATTGAAGTGAAAAGTCCTCTTCTGAGTGAGCAAAGCCTAAAAATGTTGCGAGGAGCAATCACACAATCTCTGATGCCCAAGTTATCGAAAAAATAAGATTACTCAAGGATTTCTGATGAGTGTCGTTTTTCAAAGTTCTCTGCTGACAATAAATAACCTTACACCTCATAGGTTTTGAACCATCATCGATCAGACCAACCAACCAAGTTTACGATTTTCAAAAGTTTTGTTCGTATTTGCAACTCCACTTTTGTGCAAAAGCTAACTTTTGCCACAGTTTTTACCATAGAACACATCATCTTCTTACTGGCATCTATCACGTGGGTGGAAGTCGAAGACATTAAGTAGCTACCTTACCGTTGTAGAATATTCAGAACTTCAAAGGGATTATATTTGAAAGTTGCATGATTGTTCAGTCTTATTATCTCAACAAAACACGAATGTTAAAGATCAAAATTCACGAAAATGAAACTAAAAGCGAAATATATATTTCGGTCATCTCGAAACAAAACCCATCAGACTCAGCAAATCACAACTTCAAACAGATAGTGACCAACTTTCTATATGTTATTTGAATACTCGCATACACTAAGCTAAAACTGAACTTGAGTTGATGACAGCAGGAGAAAAATCGCGCCTTCTGACCGTCTTGCATATTATAATCTGAGAAATTTTCTGAAAAATGTTTTTAAGCTAGGGCAAGCTTACTCTTCTTTTGTTTTTGCAAGAAAATGAAGTATTAAAGCAATTAATTTTTCTAAGACGCCTTCAGCTACGAATTGCCGATTAGGCATCCTATGCAACTTGTTTTTTCTCACAAAAGCTCTCATAAAGTATAAAAATTTGTTCCTAAGATACATATGAACGCTCGTGTTCATTTTTTTCAAAATGAAGGGTTTGCTTGTGGCTTTGCTTTGAGCTGTATCGGGTAAGCTGGCATATTTTGTTTTCGATTTTAGCATAGTTTTTCAGCTCTAGCCTTATCCGATGAGTGTTTGGAGGAGCTCAACTTTGGTAACTGCACAGAACTAAGCCCAAGAAGGACAAGGTGAACATTCTTGGATATAAATACTCCGCTGGTTAGATTAAAGATTCAACAAAACGAATCAAAGTTGAGGAAGTTTTAGCCGGTCCGAAAGTTCGCGATTTTTTCAAGCAAAGCTTAAATCACTTAAAATAAAGATAGAAGACGCTGTAGGCACATTCCGATGCAGACTTTCCTCCTCTTTCTAATGGTAATGTTTTTGTTCAGATTCCCCTTGATAACCGGCAGGGATCTCTAACCCATGACTTACACCTTTCTTAAGTTTGGCTATTTCTTGAAATCTCCATTCTCAACTTTTGGACTAGCTTCGATAACAGTCAGATAGATAAACAAAATGCAATGCAATGAAATGTTTTGGCTTACTCAAGTAACTTTTCAGTATTCCTAGAAATAATTTTTCGAAAAGCTCTTACTTTTGCGAGCGCGAAATAAACAGTCGCTTCAAGCACAAATAAGTGTTTACAATACAATACAAGTACAATTTGAGGATTTCAAAAACAGTTTATCACTTGATGCTGATCCTAGCGAGCAGCTGAGCATTTAGCGGTTCAAAATTTATGGATTTAAGATTTTTCTGGTTACAGCTTGGGACGAGTCTCTAAACAATAATTTTACAATAATTTTATCTTCAGATATTATACAAAAAGAGTCCATCAAAAAAAGAGGAGAAAAAACTGTATTGAATGACACCTGGTTGCTAGTCGTTTATCGTTCTGATTTCAAAAAATCAAACTCAAGAGGGATGAAAATCATGGGTTGGAGATCCATGCCGATTATTGAGAGGATATTGGGGGGATCTAAACAAGAGCATAATCATCAGAAAGAGGAAGACGTTTTGCATCAAATAATGCTTGCAGCTTTTGCCTATCTTTATTTGATGTGGTTTGAACATGGGTCTAAAAAACAGCGCGAAATTTCGGAACGACCTGATATTATCAATTCTCGTCTAGAGTATTTAATGTTTTCATGACATCCCATGGGTCACAACATTCGAATTATCAAAATCTTCGCGTTCTAAGCTCCATCGTCAAGCTGGTTTACAGCGAAAATCTAGTCTTGATTGAAGAACCATATATGTCATGATTCATTTAGCAGCCACTTCTTGCAAACTGATTATAAATTGTTTTCAGGTATGGTCATAGTAAATTTACCGGTGGCATTGGATACACAGAAAGCGAGTGTGGCCCAAAGCTCAATAAATTCGAGACCAAAGAACAATGCGAGAAAAAATGTGCACCAGGTACGAATATTAATCGCGCTCTCGGAAGTGAAAATTTTAAGAAGAAGCATGGACAAGTTGCCTAAATAGAAGGTCCCATTTTCTCGTCTGATTGAAAACATTATACACTTGAATTACCTCGATGCCTAATAACGATTTTCTTATGCTTATTTTTGAGCGCTTGTGCACAATAATGAAGGTGATGCATTGACGAAATGAGAAGCATTTCTTTTATCGAGCTCATGGTACCATGTCCACTTCCAACCATTGTTTACTGACGCTAGAGAGACCCAAGGGTGCTCAGCCAATAACTGTTGATTTCATCAGTTTTGTCAATCTATCAAACTAGCATGCGAGTGGCAGCTATTTTGAGCAAAACCTTTTTGCTTTTTTTACTTTCAACTAAATTTCCTTCAAAGTTGCTCACTTTTACCAAAAAGAGAAAATTTTCCGTTTAGGATTTACATTATCACTAATGCCAATATAGGCTTCTTGGTTTTCCTTGTGAAAGACGAATTTCTGGTCATCCATTTGCATGTTTCTTTGCACGCTTGAACCATTGAAAGAAAACAACCCAGCTAAATTAAAGCAGTTCTCGAGAAGTTCTCCGGATCAAGATACTAAAGTCATCAGATGGAAGAAGAGAAGTGCAATTTTGATGAGGATACGTGTAATTACCGAATTCTCTTTAACTGCAATGTGCAATACACCTCTTTGAGGCGCAGCAACATAGAAAGAGCTACCAACATGTCAAGACGTGCTAGTAAGACTTGAGAGAGTTTTTTTGCACATCCTGGGTATACTATTTTCACTCGCGCAGGAAAGCAAAAGGAGAGATTTTGAGATATAGTCTCGATGTCATTCTTGAGTTAATAAAGATCGCCTCGCTCATTTTCTAACCGCTCATAAAAGCACAAAATGCCCAATATGCTTTCGAAAAATTTTCAGAATATGTTTTTAAGAAAGGGGTTGAAGTCTTGAAACCTTAATCTCTTGCAGATCGCTGCACAAAACCTCTCGAGAAAGGACCATGTGAGGGTAACTTAAAACGGTAACTTCTTTGCCTTAATCCCTACTTCTTCAAAGATATCTGCCACTTGCAGCTATGGGTACGATACTGTCACTAAAAAGTGCTGAGAATTTACTTACGGCGGCTGCGGTGGAAATAACAACATGTTTGAGACTATCGCGGAATGTCGCGAAGTGTGTAATGATCCTTTTGTAGAAGGTAAAGTAATTCATATTCGATACTTCTCACTGACTACACACTGTGAAATAATGAATAAACGCGATTTAGACATTTGCGCACTTCCCATAACAGCTGGTCTCTGCAGAGCGCAGATAACTCGGTAAGTTGTCTGTACATGCAGCTTCGTTACATAACAGTCTCTCAAATAACGAATCAACAAGCAGAGTAGAACGCTGAATTCTTCGCCGAAAGTGCATTGCTGTTTTAAGCTGCCTGAGGTAAGCGTCGTGTGCTGAAATCGCAGCGTACGACTTTTTGCAGCAAACCGTTACGCTGCACGCTCGTTTTATCTCACGAGGTAATGGCCAGGAGTCGAAGTGGCCAATCCATACAAGCTGCATACCATTAGATGCAGCATAAAACGCTGATTCTAAATCTGTCTTCCCTATCTGCAGGGCGCTTTTGTGGACGAAATTATAAGCCGTTGAATGCCATTATTCTGCTAAGAAATTGTGCGTGTAAAGTGCAAACTTGGCCGTACGAAGCCATTCTTGGCTCAGCGTTGGACCAGTGGCCGTATTCATCAACGAACAACCCAGTGGGTTCCGAAACCCATTTAGTGGTTTTGATGAATATCGATTCTACATCGATATTCATCAAAAGCACTAAACTGGGTTCCGGAACCCACTGGGTTTTCGTTGATGAATACGGCCACAGAACATGCAACTTGGTCACTTCTTATGACCGTACCTAGAGGTGAACTGGAAGAGCAATAATGTGCCTAATATTGCAACTTTTGTATGAGGCTTTTTCGCGGTAAAGCTGCTCATAAATTCGCCTACAAAGGCGCTCTGCGGATATGGGGACAGATTTGAAATCAGCATTTTATGCTGCGTTGAATAGTATGCAGTTGTATGGATTGGCCACTTCGACCTCTGACCATTCCCTTGTCAGTAATATGACTCAACGTTATTATAACCACCCTATCTTCAGTGGCCGTATTCATCAACGAACAACCCAGTGGGTTCCGAAACCCATTTAGTGGTTTTGATGAATATCGATTCTACATCGATATTCATCAAAAGCACTAAACTGGGTTCCGGAACCCACTGGGTTTTCGTTGATGAATACGGCCACAGGTGTATAACACAAACTCAATTTACTCCAAAGGCGAGCAAACCCAAAGGCATTGCTTTGTCTGGGCTTCTCTTCCTCTCGCATCTTCTTATTCAAGGCCTAGTGTTGAAAGTACCAAGAGGCACAGTGCACTTCGAGCAATCAGGATGCAGCATACAGATCCGAAATAGATTACCTTCCTTTTCAAGAACATATTGACAAACATAGATCATTCTGGCGTTGCGAGCGCTGGGAGTGCCATAGCGTACGTTACGCAGTATGTAAGGGTTGTTTCAGACTGCCGCAGGTGGGTCTGCGGTTGTGCAATCTGCTGCAGTCTGCTGCGGTCAATGCGGCAGTCTGAAACAACCCTGATAAGCGCTAGCATTAAAATAAATCCAAAAACTATTAATGACAGGATCTTTACTAGTAATGTAGTTGCAATGCAGATAGAAATGAGGATAGCGACAGCCGTCAATAGTAGAGCCGTAAATGTCTGAGCGTCACAGCAATACACAGGTGGCACGCCTCAGCCAGAAACGAACTTAAGCAGGCGGTTTGTAGGAGCATGTGCCCAAATGTTATTTTTCCTCATCCTTGCTATAAGATATGGATTTTGATATTCTTTTGGATGGCAACAATTAACAGTTAGGACAAAAACGCGCTGGCTTTCTTGAGCTTAGTTCATCGTGTCAAACATGTAGGCCTCTGTGGCCAGTGAAGAAATAAAATAATGAAAGGAAATAAAATAGAGACTTTTTCTTTTATGAAAAAATGAGGGTGCTTTAAATTAACAGCAACTGGCAACTGGCAGCTAGCAGTTGGCAGAGCATCGTTATTCTTGGCACCCACAAAAAACTACTGAACCTTTTCATATTCTTACAGTTACGCTTACGATGGTGAGCAAAAGAAATGTGTTGCATTGAATTACGGAGGCTGCAAGGGATGCGAGAATAATTTTCAGTGTTTGGCTTGTTGTACATTGAATTATGTGCGTCAAGGTGCTGAACCAACTACATCAGAAACTGAAGGTTTCTTCCTATATTGAACACATTCTGATATGAGGGCGAGTCAAACATTTCAGATGGTGCTCATGCCCGTAGATGCTGGTCCATGTCTCGCCATGATACCTAGGTGATTCTTGTAGTTTTTTTGCATCAGACGATTGCCTTTCAAAGGTTATAGAAAGTGGTCGATGCAGGTTAGATTTTAGAATACGTTTAACATGTTTTTCTTCCATCAACCTTATGAAGACCGGTTTGACTTTTGCAGCTGTCGCAAATAGACCTCAAATTTATACAAAGGTAAAGCATAAGAAAGTAATAACCAATTTTGGTGGAAAGTTTTTCTAAAATAAATTTGCAGATTTTGTCTCTCTGCTGTACACAGACTGTCATCTTCAACAAGTTAGATAAGCTAACCTGAAAAACCCAATCTGAATGTAATTTTGACAAGCGAAGAAACAACTGAGCGTACAAAGATTTGAGTCCAATCTGTAAAAAACTGCATATATTCTATAGTGCATGTTCTCCACAATTCTGGTGTTCTAGAGAGAAATCATCTTTCTGCTTTATGATACATCTGCCAGTTTCAAAGAGTCCTGTGAAGTCGCTAGAAAGTCATTAATATTAAAACAGCCAGTTTTGTTGGTAAGAACCAAAGGAAACCATTTTTGCGTGAGCTAAGCTATCGGTTAAGTATGCTATAAATGAAAAAATTGTCATTGTATTGACAAAGTATTGTGTGCCAAACAGGTTTGTTGGGTGATCTTTGTTAATACGTTGACGACCGCTTGACACACATGGTGTGTCAAGGCCTGACACACCATGACTCTCATTGGAATGGCTACTAATTTGTTTCAAACCAACTCTGGGAGTTTTCATTTATGCTAAATCTACATACAACGGCTACTGTTGTTGCGAGCATTCCAACGCTACTGTAGGTGTACTGTAGATAGAGTTGTGCGTGATTTTAACTGAAAAATGTTGGCTGGTCCGAGAAAGGCTTTGGTCGTCAATGTATTAATCCAATCGAAGCCTAAAGTTTAGACGCCTTCGTCTTCCTCAGAGTTCTGAAAATGGCTCAAAGTGTCATTTGTAGCTCCACGCCATCAAATACCCTTCCTAATCCTGCTAGTTCTCGACTTTCGCCTGACTTCCCTATTGCAAAAAGTCAGGGCGAAAGATGATATCGACAGATCACCACTATGCGAGTTTCTGCACCGGAAATGATGGTCACGGCGGAAGAATGGATTTCACCATAGATGACCATCGGATGTCATCTACAGATTGCATAACGATATGAAGGGAAGGAAGTCGGAGGTTATGGACAGGCACTCATTTTTGTTGTTCATAGCTGGATTTCCCGCTCCTAACGCTTTCCTAACCAAGGTTTCCTTTTCGTCAATATTTTACATCTGATATCAAAATCATCTTCACCATACGCCTTTTATCTGCCATCTGTTCGTTTATGTGAGTGCCTAATGGTCTTCCTGTCTCCATTCTGAGGAAGACGAAAACGTCGAAACTTTAGGCCTCGATTGGATTAGTAAAGATCACCTAACAAACCTGTTTGGCACAGAATACTTCGTCAATACGAACAATGCCCAGGTTTGAAGAAAGTGGAACTTGGAAGTTATTGTCAATCTCTTCGTGCAAATTGAAGCGTGGCACTGATGAAAGAATTTTCACAAAACTTTTGGGTACGCAAGGTGATTTAAAGCTGATTTTCTTGAATAAGATCAACTGAATAAAAAATTTCAAGGGGTTTGACATTTATACGCCCATCAATCCAACAAATTTCCATAGCCTTTCAGTTTACAATAACAAACGTATACCTTCGCTATTACCACATGAACCATATACATATACACGATTCATGACACGCGAAGACTGGGAGCCATTGCGTCCGGCCAAGATAGTTTGTGCATGGGAGAGACAGCAGATGGTAGGAAAAACGAAAGAGCGCTTGGTCAGTGAGACGCCAATATGTCCGCACTCTTTGCGTGCTACGAATTGCCTATACATATCCCAATTGTTCTCAAGTCCACTTTTTGCAAAACCCACAGAATCTGCTCTTGCTGCAAGCGCGGGAACTGAAAAGTGTGCACCGAATTTAATAAAAGGCTCGTTTACAGCGAGGAGGAAGTGACATGACCCCAAATTTAGTGTGCAGGCTTGTAATGCGAAATCGAAACAATTTATGAAGGATTATGGAAAAGTTTTGTATATTGGAGGCGTGGCATACCTGAGTTGGGTGGCATTTGAGCCACCTGGGCCCGTAGTAATCCACCCTACATGCCGGCATCTCATATCCTCAGCTCGCCCTGATGTGGACTTGAAGTCCCTAAAATCTCAAACTCCCTCCGGAGACCCCCAACCCAGGCTGATCATCTATTTTTTTGTGTTACGGTCTGGTTTGCTGTCGAAATAGTATGGGAATTGAAAGAAAATCCAAGAAATGCCCTCGTTTGCATTGAAAGTGTAAACCTGCCGGCAGGTTCACGATCTCTTTTCGTCGAAATTTGAGATGCCATCTCGCCCTCAGCCTGCCAGGCAGGTCAGAGAGTGCACGAAATAGTGTGTTTTTGGTGGAGTGCAACCTGCTGGCATGTGGACGTGCCCCTACCACGTCCAGATGCCGGCACCTTTGTCGACGGCGTCTGTGAAATTACGTCGCGTCTACCACACAATTTACGTCAAGCAGAAGGATCAGAAAATTCATTTTCTGTCAAAAAAACATGCTTTTTATCATAATAAGGGTTTTCCTTGTTCAGATTCTTGATATATCTGTAGAAAAAATAAATAATTATATCATATAACCAAAAAGAGCGCCATCTTCTTCTTGCAATTCCTTTGAATCTTGTTTGCAACACTTTCGCCTGCCTCTCGCCCTTATCAATCAGCTGTTCTTTCAAGTCAATATCTACCCGCAATGTACTCATCTTGCGCTCTCACAGGCGCGACTTTTCTGTGCGTTTTGTCATTGCTGCTGCACACAGTCAAAAACTGACCGCGTAGTTAAATGGCTAGTTTGACACATGCAGGTTCGAACGCGCTTGATGTAAGTGTTTTGCGGCTGCCTGCGTTATTGAAACTTCATGTCCATTTGACTGCGGAGTACGGGTATCTGAAAATATCAGAACGATTAAGGCAAATAAGACGTTAGTCTCGAGAAGTATAAGAAAGGAGAGAAAAACTAATCAAAAAGCGAGAATCTAAAGCAAGATTGAGCTTGCGCCCGAAACACAAACATGCCGCGGGGTTCGCGAACATGCCGGCATCTTTGATGTCATCTGGTAGGGTACGGGCCCTGGAGAGCCTGAAGTGGCTCAGAGAAAACAAAATCATAAATTTTTCTCATTTAACATTATTTATACACTAGCTGGCTCACCGGGCCCGGAGGGTCCTGTCAAATCGATATGATAAAGGTGTTATTCCTATCCCTGTGCAACCTTTCCCTGTGCCCACTTCTGCATGCCAGTTCCTTATTCCCGCTGTAATCAGCATGCTCCATTACTAACAACCCCTGTGCCAACTGCCATCCGGCAGGTCAAACTCATAAAAAATCGATAAAAATCGATGAAATCGACATGGATCGGTGACGAAAAGTAGCTTACGACACCCGCCCCGCCCCGAATTGTATGTGTGCTAAGTTTAGTCCGGATCTGTTTGATAATAAAAATTTCTATTCGGAACACACGTACATTCAGCTTTATGTGTAAGGTAACTTATCTCCATCGATCCCTACAAACCAGTTCCCAAAAATTACTAAACTCCTCAATCTCGGCCTAGTCACAGCCCTCATATATCTCCGTTAGCTGCGGCAATCTTGCTCCAAGCATGCGATGCTGCTCGCCGGATACAGCGCGCCAGTTCGGAGAATACGATTAACATTAATATCTTCATCGTCTGTTCTCTTTTTTGCATTCTACCATAGCAGTGGCGTACCCAGGATTCCGGCTCGGGGGGGGGGGGGGGACAAAAATTTTTCCTAATGAATGTGCGTGGCGTTATCCACGCACTCCAAAAAAATTTTTGGGATGCTTCTCAAATTTTTTGCGGGTCCATAAAACCAAAAATCCGGAAAAAAGGGGCGTGGATGACGCCCACGCCCCCGAAAAATTTTTTTATAAGGTTACAATGAAATTTTAAAATTTTTCAAAAAATATTTTAATTATTTACAAGTATGAGCAAGTCATTTGTACAATTTTATAACTCATGTAAGTAACTTCCAAAAATTTTGCGATCCGTTTTCGGTAGGGGAGGTGCCTTGATAACAGTCTTCAATTACTTAGTCAAAAGTGACAGTTCTGTAAAACCATCAGTTCCCAGTTAAGAGCGACAATCCAAAAAAACTCTTTTCAAACGACTGCTTAACTTATCTATCTGCTAGATCATAGTTCTTAAAGAAGATGAAAAGGTTTTTATTGTGGGATTTGTAGTTTGATAAAATTATGCGACTGTTTGGAAGTTTTAAAGCAAATCACGTCTTTATTAGAGCTGTCTAACGAACACTTTGAAGAATAACTGGTACTTCCAACAATTTGCAACATAACGTATCAAGCAGGAAATTCTTAGCAAAAGATGGTCTTATTAGGTTGATACAACACACAAAGTTTTGCGTTCTGCCCTTGCAGTCGTCGTGGGAACAATCCAACAATCCGATTAAGCTTGCTGAGCTATTTATAAACATGCAAACTCTACAATTTACAGCTTATAAAAATTCGTAGAACCGTCCACAATTGTTTATCACGTTTCTTCTGTTAATCCTTATTTCAAAATTTGAGGCAGTGTTCAGACCAATTAGATTCCTTACAAGGAAAGGATAATTCGTTACCCCGGTCATTTGGAATGCAATTTGTGCCATAAGGTGCATCTCGAGACGCTGATTCTAAATCTGTGCTCGAAATCTGCGAAACGATCATATAAAGGCAGTGATGAACTTTTTTTCGTAGAAAATTTGCGTACTTTTAGGCAGTTGAAATCACCCAATTTGATCTATTTTACCGTTTGAAGCTATTGAAGAGAGTCTTGGAAGGTGTAACGTTGTATCTATACCTATATAAATCATATTTAGCATCTGAATGGCCGGGATCACCAAGTATCGTACCCTGTTTAGTCTCCTATCGGTAAGTGGTTAAAAAGCCTTAGCTAAGTTCGAAAAGGGCAACATATGATGATATTCATTGTAATCCTCGAAATCCTTTGAACTTTATCTCGTATCTCTTGTTGCCACGTTGACAGTTTCGCTCACAATGAGTACGATTCGAACTAAAAATAGGAGTTGCGTTTTCGCGGCTACAAACGATCGCATGAAACTGCTGGTTGGCAAGGACTTGACTGATTCTCTATCAGCAATCACGAAAAAAGCCATAAATGAACTTGTGTAACAGAGATGTCCCAAGTAGGTCACTCTGTTTAATTACCATTCTCTCATTGTCTTTTTTCGTTCAAGGTTGTCTGCTTGAATGAAGTTCAACATGGATCAAAAACACAGAAGTAATATATTCAAACAAGACAACACGCGCAAAGTTTCGCAATAATCGAACCATTACCTACTCACAAAATTGATAATGTCAGTCAAATATTTCCACTCTATAATAACTTCTTAAAAGCAGCGTCTCACCAGGTTTTGGGTAGACCGGATTTTGACAATATTTACAAAGCCGTCCTGTGCCAATGCTAAACTCCCACTTGATATGTTCCCTCCTGTAGAGAAAATTAGGCTCAAGGCGGCGCGCATTGGGCGACCTGTCGATTTTCCTGCTGCATTTCAATAAATCTTTCCAAGTGACGCCATTCGTCTTGACTTGTTCAACCTTGTCGAAGCTAAGGTAGAGCGGAATAGCTCATCCGCACTGCTTCTACGGGGGCTGCGGAAAAAGGGATTGCGGATCTTTACGCGGAAAGGAGCCCGCATAGGGTTATATAAGGTCGGGAGCGGTGGCGTGTCGCGGGGTTGGGGCCGAGAATGGATCGCGAAATTCTTGAGAGTTACTTACATAAGCTATAAAAATGTGCCAGTAACTTGTTTATGCTTGTACTCAATTAAAATAATTTTCAGAAGTTTTAAAAATTCATTTCAGTTTTATAAAAATTTTTTTTAGGGTTTCGGCTATGGGCCCGCTAGAACTCTAAGAAGCACACCAAAATTTTATTCAGAGTGTATGGATAATGCCACGCACCTTCACCAGAAACCCCTCCCCCTCCTTCCCGAACGGAAATCCTGGGTATTCACAAAAGTACAGGGGCCCAAATTGTGGTGAGACGCTGCCTTTAGACGAAAATTACGGATGTATAAAATAATCGTTCGGTTACATCAAATAACAGTTTAACAGGCATGTAAGAAATCGATTGAAAACTACTACACGAGATTTTTATTTTCTTAACGTTTTTTGAGAGGTCATGCAACACTGACGTGCTAGCAATTTCCTGCTGTATTTCTTCGGAAGTGAGCTTTTCAGAAAGAATTATTTGTATTAAAGTAATTAAATAGGATATCTTAATCATCTTATGTAATGGCATCTCTTCGCCATGCCATTACATAAGATGATTAACGAATAAGCTTCTGCGATAAGAGCTAAGCACCCCTCATTCCTCGTGACTGGGGCAAAGGTCACCAAAACTCCAAAATTCACTCAGTGTTCTCTGCAGGAAAGTTACAAAAAAGTTTAAGGAATGAAAATACACTATGTAAGTTTAGTAGAGGAGGAGAGTGTTCTAAATGTACACCAAGGTTCAACAAAATAGGGGCTTGACCATTGAAAATAGGTTGTTTGTTGACTTAAATCTCCTCGATGACTAAATGAAACAGAATCCCAAGCTGAAAACATTGAAAGTCGTTTTTTATTGGCATGAGAAATCGAGTAAGTGACGCTGATTGGAGAAGATATGGCTGCGTTCAAACTGATCCGCAAGTTCGGAAACACTTCCAGCACAGCGTTCAAACTCAGTATGAACGCAGCCTATATGCTGACGATTTTAACGGTTTTGCACTTCTGAGGAATGGTACGATCTGGTGTTAGCGCAGAGATTAAAACGTGGTTTATCTCAATCAGGAACATGCTGCCAATCTGTCTTCACGGAGTGGAGCAATAGATGCAGATAAAAGGTTGATCCTAATGGTGAAGCGCTTATCATACTGTAGCCTACAGTAGTATGATGCCTCTCACATATCGTTTTCTCCATTAATTCCTCCAATCAAAATTTCTCGGAATTTCTCGACGTGAAGCCACACATTCCCCATCCTTTTCTTCGGAACGATGATTTGACCCCGAAGGAATTTGATTTTAAACCTTTGAGAGCAAGCCTTTGACTTTTTTTGGTAAACGCCCGTTTCACTTTCATCTCTAATCTCTTTATCACAAAAGATTTAAGCCGTAAAAAAAGTTGAGGAAATGCATAAATACCAGAAAATAGTGTGGACTTGTTGTGTTTCTAACCATCCATACTCTAACACGGTAAATTTGTATTAGCTTTTTATCAAAAAGTCTCTCTGAAAACATTTTTGGTGTTGTTTTATTGCTTCTAGATAGCCAAAATGCTGTTTTTGCTGGCAGTTTTCTTTATACCGGCTTCAGGCATGTCTGTGGGTGAGTGCGTAATAGCTTATTGAACACTATAGATTTGTACAAGTAATCGAGCTCATCTGAGCTGAAAGTTATGTGAAGTAGCTGGAATTCACCTTAACAAAACAGCAGAAAGAAATTACGTATTTCACAGATGCCAACCACATGTCGGATCAGGAACTCGTTAATTATCTCAACACGAAACAGCATTTCTTCAAGGTAATCAGATAAGCAACGAATTGAGTTACATAGGATCTGCTCACCCCGTAAATGATACAATGTTCTTCCAGGCAGAACTTCCAACGATGTCGTACGAAAAGTTCAAGTCACACCTGATGGACCTTAAATACATGGTAGAACCTGAGAGAACTGAAAGAGCACAGCAGCTTGTTATGAATGAGGAACTACCAGAAAGGTAAGTGCTCTTCTTCTAGGGCCCATGCAATATAACTTTAATATGCGTTAAAGTTTCGATGCTCGAGAAAAATGGCCCGATTGCGTTTCTATAAAAACTATCAGAGACCAAGCAAATTGCGGTAAATTGAACTCGAAGTGATAACTATGGTGCTCTAAACCCGTAATTCAGGTTCTTGTTGGGCTGTATCTGCAGCTTCAGCCATGTCTGATAGATTGTGCGTACAAAGCAAGGGACAAGATCAGGTTTGACATAGTCGAGTTATGAAATTATAAGACAGAAAGCACGTTTTGTTGCAGAGGATAATCTCAGACGCAGACATTCTTTCATGCTGCGGTGAATTCTGTGGCCATGGGTACGTCTAGTTTAAATGGTTGTTCTCTAAACAACATCGGTAATAACGTTTGAGGCCGCGTTAATAAAAGCAAGCTAGTTCGCGCTGTACGAAACAGCTCTACATGCGTGACCATCAAGGACAAGTGTATTTACTGAAATTTAATTGTAGACTACATGGTCTGTAAAGATCAGAAACTGAGCGTATGAGTAGAAAGTTTGTTTCTACAAAGTTTAAAGCATGATTTTCAGAAGTTTTTCGACTCCAAGTGATAACTTAGCTCTTTAGTACCTAAAGTGCTTTTTTATGAACACCATTATATTCTGCTTTCAAAATTTATCGAATCGTACCAACTATTGTAAAGTGCCCATAGTGACTCGTTAGTAACCTTTTCCAGCATTTTTGCTCGGCTTTGCCGATGACCTGCTTGTCAGCAAACGAGTTTTTAACAATTCCATAGTAGAAAACATGAGATCAAAAACTGAATTTTCCGATTCTTATTAGGATTATACTCGTTTTGGTATGTACTTCTCGTTGCTGAAAAAAAGATGTATTTGCAACCTCTTTCTGATTCATCCTAAAATTGACAAACCTCTAATCCTCACCACAGGGTTATGCTCGAAAATTCGATTCGGGAAGACTCGAACGCCTGTCTGAGAAAAAATAGCGTTTGTGAAAGCAAAGCCAACTCGCACCGACACAAATCAAACTGACATCCACTATGGAATAACGCAATGCTAACCGCTAGAACATTCGACATCTCTAGCCCTTATCGACATTATTTCTAATCTATTGCAAACATCAGAAGCGAAGAGGTACGGTTTTCCCGAAGAATCGTTCCGCAGATGATGAACACAGTTTTGATTAGCGTTTCAAGGCGAATGCTATGACATATTTCGCACTCCGCCACGTTCACCAAATCCTTTTCCCGCTTAAAAAGAAAGTAGCATAATCATGATCGTCTTTATCTCTTTTCTCGGAACTTCACCATTTTTTGCATCAATGCGCAATGTTTGACGCTTCTGTGATATTGTAGCCGGTCTACTCCTCATCGCTCAGAGTATTACCGTTCAAATTGTGCACTGATAATGATCAAGTCAGGATAATATTATAGACCAAGTTAAAAAAATTCAGTCTGAAACCCAAGCTTCACTACTTATATTACTATTGCACTTTGGAAGTCTTCGTATTGGACTGATTTTCTCAAAAAACAGCTTATATTCAGAAAAATGCTTGTATTTAAGGAAAACACAGATATTTTTGTTTCAGGAAGATTCTTATATTTAAGGAAAACACATTTTTAAAATTAATACAGCAGAAAAACATGAGTCCAGCAGCTTTTTGTATTTACACCTTAATTGCAATCCAGTCTTTCTATTGGAGTAAAAGCGCTTATGGATAACTTACAGATGTAATGGAGGGTACATGCTTAGAGCCTTCCTGTATGGAGTGAACTCTGGAGTATGTACTGGCGGTGCCTACAAGGCAAAGGTATGCCATGCCCTCAAAGGGATAGAGTGGATGCTCGGTTCTTCAGGATTGCTGCAAACCATACCCCTTCCATCCATGTGGACAACACAAGGATCAGCCATATTATGGTGAATGTCTGAAAAACGAAGATACACCAACTTGTCGTGCGCAATGTCAGCTCGGATACAAGACAGAATATGACAAAGACAAGATTCACGGTAATTGACATTACAGTCTCAAAAGCATTAAAACTAATGCTGTTATGCTGTATAGCAAAATCCGCATATTTCGTCGATAAGGATGAAGATGCGATTCGGAAGGAAATCTTCACGAATGGACCCGTTCAAGCAGGCTTCATAGTTTACCAGGATTTCAGATATTACACGAAGGGAGTATACGTGGTAAGTACTCAGTATTGAGCTGTGCAAAACTTGAGCTTTTCTTAGTATATCCATCATCTGAATCAGTGCAGATTGCGCGAATCATACATGCATTGTATGAGAAAACAGAACTTGATCAAAACGTTTAGACGTGTTAGGTTTGTTTCAACAATTTTGAAAAATGTAACTCAAGATGATTTCGAAAAGCATTTGATGTACTCTACTGTGCTGCAAAGAAAAGTCTCTTGCTTTGTAGAAGTAATGTACAGAAAGAATTATAGACGCAATCGATGCTTTCATTGATTTAATGAGTTCAGCACACATTCGGAGCTCAGGCAGGAGGTCACGCTATCAAAATTATAGGATGGGGTGTAGAGAATGGTGTGAAATACTGGCTCGTTTCAAACTCCTGGAACTCTGACTGGGGAGAAGACGGTAGATTTGCTTGAGCCTTTGCACACTCGTACCAGAACATCATTTTTCTCTACTTTAGGCCTCTTCAAGATACGCCGAGGAACCAACGAATGCCAGATTGAAAGCATGGTTGGCGCAGTTATCATGGATGCTTAAATTGTCGTTTGATGGACAATAAACTTTTTTCACTTTCTAAAAGATTTTAACTAACAGAGAATTGCCTAATCGATATCCATACAATCACCAAAACTCCTGATTTGGGCATCACTTCATTACAACGAACAGGAGTACAATAAGAGCTAATGATGGAACTCGAGATTGGCTGATTGATAGCGGCATCCATTTTCAAGCTATCTGAAATAGCACTGTTGACACATTGACAACCGCCTGACACACATGATGCAAGAATGACTACCGCGTGCAACCTCTTGACGCACATGTTGTGTCAAGGCTTCTATGTAAAATGATGATTATTTCGGTCCAAACTCACTTTAAGAGTATTCCTTTACGCTGTTTCTGGAAACAACTTCCATGTTTGTTTGGTTAATCTCTGAAAGCTACTAGATACAGTAAACAGCAGTATATGGGATGTGTCTACAAGATGTTGACCGTCCCTGAAAGGCCTTAGTCCCAGAAAGCATTCAACCAAAAATCCTCGTTGCTAAGAAGGCTTTTTTCATAAATTCCGAATAGCAATCCATGTGCTGATACGTTAAAGGAATGCTAAGTCAAGTTCAGTTATCTATAACCTTTTAGAGGTTTTGAAATGATTAAAAGTTCCAGAACGGTTTTGGTTTTGGCTGGTATTCGGTTTTTCGCAGATCACTGTTATCTTGTATTTATGCTGAGGCAGGGGCTAAACTCCTCAAAGACTATAGCACAGCGACGGCTAATGCTGGTCCTACGACTGGCGATTACCAACTACAGTTGGCTAATGCATTTTAGATAGCCTTTGATTCAACTGGCTTGGCGGCTGAAAGGCGGGGCTTTGTAACCTAATTAAGGCCGCTCGCGCCCTCTACGCAATATGCGTTTCTCTCGCGGGCGTGCTCTCTGAAAATTATCTAGCTTTAACCAGGACACGAAGCCCGGCCTTCTAGCCGCCAAGCCAGTTAAGCCAAGGGTAATATCTGATTTGTCGCCAGCCACAAGAAATCTTGTAGTTACAAGAGAGACAAGCTGGAGTGGAACAAGCTCTATCTCCCGCGAGACGCCAGGAACAACATTAAACGGGCGACAGTGCCGCCAAACGATAACAGGTAAACAAGTAATGCGAGGTTTGCAAGATACCGTACTCTCATACTTGCAAACTTTACTTTAGGTTATTGAAAACAGCGCGACCGAGTGACTCAGGGCGGCAGCTGCGGCAGATGGCAACGACTATCCCCACCATGAGGAGCTTGATTTGGTGTTCATTCGGTGGCGCTCCGCGCACATGCTTTATAAGTTTGATCTTCTTTATTATGAAAGCTATCTCCCAAACATTATCATATCAACAGTATCATTGAAATTCATTTTTGATCGTATACATATCTTGCGTAGTCATTATTCCTGTGTGTCACTACTATTTTGGCACCTCACAATCTCTTGTTATGTAATTTTAGATACATGTTGCGTCATTTGTTTATCGTTTATTCACCTTTAGTAAATGGTTTGATTACCCAAGTTTGAGGTGGTACGCGACATCACGGCCAGTAGTAATCCCACCGACCTGGCGGCAGGTCTCGTCGGCAGGTTGCTGGCACCTTTCCGCGAGGTGGCCAGAAACTAAGAACCGAAATTTAGGCCGTCCCAGGCCTTTTTCCAAAAAATTTTCTCGATAAAGTTGCCGCCTTGACTCTGTAGAAAACTTCATAAAAACCTGCGGCTCCAGAACTCCTCCTTTAGTAAAATATCCGGAATTCCAGGAGGAGCTGCCGGCAACTTCGCGATGTCAGTTGTCGGCAAGCTGCCGGCAGGTTGCCGGAATCCGCGAGATGGCAGCTGCCGGCAGGTCAGAGAGCACGGGAAATAGCGTGCTCTTTTGAGAGAGCGAGCTGCCGGCATCTCGACGTGCCCCTACCACGTCGAGGTGGTGGCACCTTTGCCGACGGCGTCTACGAGTTTGCGAATTGCGGCGATATCACACAATTTACGTCAGGCGAAAACATCAAAAATTCTACTTTTCATCAAAAAACTATCATTTTTCTCATTATAAGAGTTTTTCTTTTTTAGAACGACGATTTTCTTACACTGAAAAAATCCAGTAATGCCTTAGAATCATAAAGAAACATCATCTTTTTTGGAAATCCCTTATAAATCTCGTTTGCACAGATTTCGCCGCTCTCTCGCTCATATCAATCAGCTGTTCTTTCAGGTCAAAGTCTCTCACGCAATGTATCGATCCCTCTTACAGGCAGCCATTTACCAGCGCGTTCCTCCTATTGCTGGTGCAAAGGGCAATGGCTGACCGAATGGTCGAATGGTTAACGTGGTGGCACTTCAAGTTAACACGCATAGGTTCGACCGCGCGCGAGGTAGCAATTTTGCGGCTGTCTGCGTCATCAAAACTTAATGTGCGAAATGAGTGCGTGCTAAGGTTACATAAGATTATTAAAACCTACAATCACTGCTGCCGGCGGAGTTGGCATCTTTCCGCGATGTGTGCCAACTTGCCGGCATCTTTGATGCCACCAGATAGGGTAGATTACTACCGGCCCACAAGTCAGCCCGCGTGACCTCTATCATTATCGTTGATACTAGAAGATTATCGTTTCAAATATATTTCTCGTATCCTCATATCATGATTTATGACGAGGGCGGTCACCCAAATAAGCTGGGCGTATTGGCGAGATTGGCGCGGGGATGGCGCGCGGGTCAATGTTATGCATGGAGTGCGTTTCGCAACAGCTACAGTCCGTGTCACCCACGTGCTCCCTCCGTAGATGCAGTGAGCTTCGCGCCACGTTCGCGCGCGTATGACGCGGGCATTCAAGTAAGCCTTATCGATTGGAGGTCCGTATGCAGGACCCTTGCGTTGTGCATACGTAGTTCCCATGCGAAAAGGAGTACGTAATTGACATCGACTGTAACCGTCTAGGCAGTATTTTCCTACATTCGGACTCTTCTCAACGCTTTCATTCGAAGCTAAGCTACTATTCACAAACTTTACTACTATACATGTCTTGTCAACACTTTTGTATGACTACAATCATCGTTTACCAATGTACATATAAAAACTCTTGTATTAATGCGCACATCGTTACCCCTTCTTGTGTCCTTTTTTTCCTTTAATTATTCGCACGCAATTATTCCTCTGATCAACAGATTCAGTGAAGTTCTTGTGCCGCACAGGTTTCTTTTATGACGACACACTTTTTTCTTATTTATCAGTGTATCTTAGCAAACTTCTCTGCGTCAGTTTGAGGCCTGGCTGCTTTCTTTACTTTGTGTTCCCAGAATTTTTGACTTTTCTTCTTTACGGCGGACCTTGAGTGAATTCATAATTAATTGAAATAAATAAATCTGCCTTAGTTTTGGCAATAAGCCGTCGTTGGAGGCCTAAAAGTAGTCACGTTAACCTACGTTCTTTCCGACAAACACCATTTTCCACTTGCGTTTTCAGTTCGTCCTTTGTGGAAGTAGAGAACTTGGAAGAATAGGTTCACTCGCTTTGTGTCATCAATGCAGCGTTACTACTGGGAACTTATTCGTTTGACTGCGAGTCGGAAATGAGCAGCGTATACTAGAAAACTGCTTATATGTGTGCAGACAATCTATAGATCAAAGAAAGTCAGATACGGCATTAGATCACTTGTAATGGACAACTTCTCTTCTTGCTATCAAGTTTCGAATCACGAGCAACTATGAGGACGCCTCTAATGCCTTTTGCGCTGATATTTGAAGTTTGTAAGCTATGATCCTGTCGCTTTATGTCGTACCTTTATGCTCTTTTTTTTTCAATGGTGGGCTAATTAGCTTTCCCTTCTTGTTAGCTAAGTAGTCGTTTACACGTTCAGCAGGCGATCAGTCTCACCGATATAGATGGCAAACGACACCAGACTTCCCGCAATCTTCGGACTTTCCATAAGGGCATACCACGCAGTCTCGCGAGATACATGTTATATCATAAAGCCTGTTGCGGATTAGTCAACAACTCAGACACGTCAGAGTTGCCTCTTTCCGCTCTTTGAGAGTATGCAGCATGTTAGGGCTGTAGATGAATTGCTGGTGCAAGTATTCAGACACCGTCAGAGTCGCCTCGTTTTATTTGAGCGGACATCAACATTAGAACTAACAACAATATCGCGAGATGCGCTACCTCTAGAATTTCTAGCCGGCCTAGCTCTATCGCGCTCCTCTCTGGGCAATGAAGGCCTAATAAATATGCCATGCTTGTGCGGGAAAAATCTCAAACTAGGCACTCTATTAAGAGCCAAGTTAGCGAAAAAGGATGCGAGCAAAACTACTTTGAGTAATCGGTCATGGGATGCGTGGGGTCGCCCCATGCGGTAAACGGTTAAGGGCCTACAATCCATGGAGAGATAATCCAAAATTTGACCACGCATACGTGATCATGATTTGTCCTCAGGCAGGCGCTCCCTTGTCGTTGTTCAGGCACTCCGATGAATACAAGAGATCTTTTGGGTTCAGTTTCATCGTAGCTGTCCACAAGGCTGGGCGGCGTTGGACGTTGGTCAGTGGCACCGGTACTGGAACTATTGATTCCATTGATTTTATCTTTCATCTCGACATTCTGCGCCTTTAGTTCTTCTACTTCGCCAGATAAGCGTTTGACTCCAGCATTCAACTCAGGATTCATTCGGATAACCTCCTCCATGTCCTGGCCCCACCATGTAAGCTTCTTTAAGCAGTTCATTAGCAGCCCGGATGAATTCAGGCGATAAACGGGGGATTGTTCAAACTCAAGTTTTCGCTTCTTGAGTTTGTCGACTGGGGCCAAGGGGTATTGTCTCCATTTTCACTGACGAAATAGCTAGAGGCAGGAACTTTTCAGTGAGAGTCGAAGAAAAAACCCGGGTAGACGCACGAATAATCCAAAGTCGCGCAGGGGAATAATCCAAGTGATCGCAGAAGAGAAGCTGTCTTAACTGCGAAGACTATTTAGAATTATATTTAGACTTCTATTTAGAATTTTATAGAATGACCTATCACCGGATATTAAATTTATTATCTCCTTTTCCAAGTAAGCGTTGTATTCCCTTAACCTTTTCACAAACCTATCATTGATTTTCTCATAAACTTCCAGTGCGGATGGTTTAGTAGTGGCTCTAAATTTGCACCAAGCTCTCGCGCGTAACTTAGAGAGGGTCACAATGTGTTTAGGTAACGGACCAGCGTGCGCTGGTATCTTTCTCAATGGTACAAATTGATCAATGGTGTGCTGTAGCATAAAAATGAATAATTCATACATCTCATTTACTGTCCCAGCTGTAATGAAAAATCCAAGCCAGGCAATGTCTTCAGGGTATTTGATAGCTCCCGTCATATCCGCATTTTTGTAGTCTCTTCTATAGACAAATGAAGCTCGAGGCTTAGCTTTGTAATGCATAGAGAAGCTCACAAGGCCGTGGTCACTTGACCCTGGACCGACCCTTACATCATCGACGAGTTTTTCATCAATGGTAAGAATCAAATCCTTCTTATATATAAACTGGAAACCTCCGGCTAGACGACGAAAACTACACATTGTTCACCCACCCTGACGCCCCCCTTCAGCGTTGCGGAGGGAGAGTTGTTGACAGTCTGAGCGTGCGAAACATCACACTCTCTCGCAGAGGTTACGGACCGTAAAGAATTTAGGGATGCGGTGTACTCTTAGCTGCAGACAGGCTCGAGAGGAGAAGGTTGTCTCGACGTTTGACTATTGATCGCACCCTACATCGCATGCGATGACGGCACGTGTTTAAACTTTGCCTGCGATGACGAATTATGATGAAATACCGTATGCTCGATTTGATCACAGCCTTCACAGCTGGAGCAATCTCTATTGTTTACATACACGTTTCCTCTTCTTTTCATGTCCTTAGCTACGTTCCACCTTCATTCTAAAGGTTTCCTTGCCCCTCACCCTGGCCATTTTGCTCTTTCTGTGACTGACCAGTTTTCAGAGCGAAAAGATTTGTTTTCCTCCACAATTTCCATGAAAAACGGTGAAAACCTCGATTTCGACAGAATTTCCGCCAGAGAAAATGCATTTGCTCCTGGAGTGAAGACAGCATGGAAGATGTGGTCTCACTGGTTGAGTTCCGGCGGCTCTTTTTGTGGCTGAGTTTTTGGAGTGAAAAATATTGCTTTCCCTACAATTTCCATGAAAAACGGTGAAAACCTCGATTTCGACAGAATTTCCGCCAGAGAAAATGCATTTGCTCCTGGAGTGAAGACCCAGCATAGAAGCTGTGGTCTCGCTGGTTGAGCTCCGGCAGGTACTCTCTGAGCTGACCAGTTTTTGGAGCGAAAAGTTTTGTTTTCTCCCACAATTTCCATAAAAACGGTGAAAACCTCGATTTCGACAGAATTTCGGCCAGGAAAAATGCTTTTGCTTCTGGAGTGAACACCCAGCATGGAAGCTGTGGTCTCGCTGGTTGAGTTCCGGCGGCTCTTTCTGTGGCTGAGCAGTTTTTGGAGTGAAAAATATTGTTTTCCCCACAATTTCCATGAAAAACGGTGAAAACCTCGATTTCGACAGAATTTTCGCCCCAGAAAATCCCTTTGCTTCCGGAGTGAAGACTCAGCATGGATATACCCTGCATATACCCTGCATGCTATTGTTTGATTTTCAACAGCCAATCATCTTTGCTTTAAAGTTCTTTATTTTGCCCTTGCTCTCGAAGTGAAGACCCAGCATGCGTTTGTATTGATCAGCCTTTAAAGGAAGCGATTATGTTGATTTTATTCAAGAAACGAAAGAAGCAAGCTGTATTAAATAACTGAATTTTGGTGGTGGCATTTGAAAGGAAAGATCAGATATTTTTTGTGCTTACCTGCGAAGTTTGATTTTTATTTATTTAGCTTCTCTAGAGGGGAGATGTGAACACCGTTCAAAGTTAGATGCAGTCCCAACTAAGCAAATAGTAATGTATCTGCCCGACCCACTTACAGCTGCCTATAGGGCGCTAGTCCAAAATATTTCTTCCTAATGTCGGCTTTGTAACCTTCTGAAACAGTCGATATCTTCTACACATACTCACAAAGGATCTGGCAGAGGGTTTGTCCTGAGCTCCTAAGAGAATAGAGGCATGGTTGCAAGCTAACAAGTATGATATAGCTTTTATCATTTGTTCGCAGTATCTTCTAGTGCAGGTGGGCTCTATACACCAGTACAAAGCGTATTGGGACTTGCCAAAATATATATCAACGCAGAGCAATTCATTATCAGGAACCGACTCATGGTAAATTGGCTGAGGACACAGTTTAGTGTTAATCAACAGTGCCACTCCACCACACTTTTTGTTATCCCTGTCACATCGATAGATAGTGGACGTGGAGGTGAAATCTCCAAGTAAACAAGACTTGCTAATTTTACAATTAGGCCACGTTTCTGTGAGCGTTTGTGTGAGCGCTACAACATAAGGGGTGGAATCTTTGAGAAGGAAGATGAGGCTCGAGACATTTTTAGAAGTGACCTGACGTATGTCATCAGATATAACAATTAATATCCGCTTTCCGAAGATTAATCAATGGTTTAAAGAATCAGAGAATGGTATAGACAAACTATGATTTGAAGGGAAAGAGCTGATCTCATGCTATTTCAACGAACATCAACATCAGAACTACCGACATTATTACGAGATGCGCTACCTCTAGAATTTCTAGCAAGCCTAACTCTATCGTGCTCCTTTTTGGGCAATGAAGGCCTAATAAATATGCCATGCTTGTGCGGGAAAAATCTCAAACTAGGCGCTCTACTAAGAGCCAAGTTAGCGAAAAAGGAAGCGAGCAAAACTACTTTGAGTAATCGGTCATGGAATGCGTGGGGTCGCCCCATGCGGTAAATGGTTAAGGGCCTACAATCCACAGAGAGATAATCCAAAATTTGACCACGCATACGTGATCATGATTTGTCCTCAGTCAGGCGCTCCCTTGTCGTTGTTCAGGCACTCCGATGAATACAAGAGATCTTTTGCGTTCAGTTTCATCGTAGCTGTCCATAAGGCTGGGCGGCGTTGGACGTTGGTCAGTGGCACCGGTACTGGAACTATTGATACCATTGATTTTATCTTTCATCTCGACATTCTGCGCCTTTAGTTCTTCTACTTCGCCAGATAAGCGTTTGACTCCAGCATTCAACTCAGGATTCATTCGGATAACCTCCTCCATGTCCTGGCCCCACCGTGTAAGCAATGATAGCCTTTGCATAGAGAGGAAGGGCATCGTCTTTAAGCAGTTCATTAGCAGCCCGGATGAATTCTCAAGTTCTCGCTTCTTGAGTCTGTCAACTGGGACCAAGGGGATTGTGGAGTCTCCTTTTCACTGACGAAATAGCTAGAGGCAGGAATTTTTCAGTGAGAGTCGAAGAAAAAAAAAACGGGTAGACGCGCAGATAAATAATTAATTTACTTACTCCCCAAAGTCGCACAGGGGAGTAATCCAAGTTAGTGCAGAAGAGAAGCTGTCTTAACTGCGAAGGGGGAGGGGGAAGGGGAACGAGATGAGGTAAACGTAGAGACGAGAAAATATCCAAATCGTTGCCGTGGAACAGTCCAGATAGGCGTCGAAGGCTGGCAGGGGTCACAGGGATCGTCGAGAGCAATCGACCGCTCAGTAAGGACGCACGAAAGCGAATAATATCGTTGTATATCGTTTTATATCGTTGTTACTGCTTAACCTTCTTCTTTGTACAGCAGGAATTTGAAATAGATTTTCTAAGAAAAGATATATTCGTTTTTCCTTACCTATGCAAATGGAAAATACTTTGAAATATTGGGTTACGGTAACATCTAAGTCTACCCTACTACGTGAATGGCGAGGTAGACAAGAGTGTTCGTACTTTACACTAAAGTGATTTGAGCCTAATTGGTCTTCTCATGTCTAAGATTTGCTTGCTCTTAATTCCTTAATTTGTAGGTCATTTGGAGCAGGATTCCCAAAGTAAGTGGAGGACTAGTAGTTTTCTTTATTAAGTAAGTAAAAAGTAGTTAACTCATCTTTGAAAACGAAGTTAATATGATCGAAAATGACCATCTCTTTTGAGTGGCTCAATATTTGGAAAACCCAGAATTTGCTGAAATTTAGCCCACAAGATTTATTCGAGATGCTATTGAGTTATTTTTGATTTAATTCTAGTTATTACTGTAAAATCTTTGATTAATCGGAATGACGAAAATGATGCTCTTTCATAGATCTTTTATTATGCTTACTGACGTATACTCAATATTCACACTAATTATTCGACAAAAAACGCAAAAACTGACGATCCGCGTTTATTTTTTTCTTCATAACTTCCTTCAGATTGCATAAAATACGAATCCGAAGAAAGCCTGATGTTCAGCTCCTCAAGGCGAATCTTTTCGTGTACTGTACTCCATTACTACTCCGTTTTCGGTCTAATCGATTTTTGTGTAAGAACGGTTTTTCGTAGTGGTGTAACTCAGCGGAGAACAAACATGGCAGATTCAAGTGAACACGATTCGGTAGACCTGTTCTCGTAGATTATCATGCGCTAGAGTTTAGCAGAAAACCCCCTTTCTATAGAGAAAGATAGGCCGGTAAACTTTGTAATAACCGATGTGGGTGTGGTGAGAGGAACGATAGCAATTGCCAGCCGCTGCTGCCAATGCAATATTTGCCTCAAAATGCGCAGATTTCAGACTTTAAACTTGAGTGTAACTGGAGTAAATGCTTTACTCGTTGAGTTCTGCTCACTCTGATTACGATATGGTGCTCTTTCTGCAGCTAAGTTCTTTTTAGCATAGGTATGCTAAGAGGAATGCTGCGACAATACGCACTTTCCTAAATTTGTCTGCCTTTTTCGCGTATCTGTTGTGCAACTTACCTGCTCCTTTGTGTAATTTTTGAAATCATCAGAGACAGTGCTCTTAGAGCCTGCTTAAGCTAGGCCCTTATCTGTATTGATCGCCGAATTGTGAGCTTACGAACTCACGTCCTTATAAAAATCGTTCAAAATTTTGATTGTATATTTTCAATCACCGCAAATGTTTTCAGATCACTCTGATTGCAGATATTATGTTTACGTATATATGTGGATTAATAATTTCAACATACTTGCTTACTTCTATGCCACTCTTACATCTACAGCTCAAAGTTTGCGAAAAATCGATAGAGTCGGTAAAGGTAATCGTTTTTGAGAACTAATATTACATCCGTAATCAGCACTCTCACTCACCTACTTATACCAGTTCCCGGCTCGGTAGCTCACAGTTTGCACAAAAAAAAATCTGTAAATAGTTATCGACCGATGACGAAATGAAGTTTAAGGGACCCGTCATACTTCGCCGAAAAAAGCCCAAAGAAGCCCGAAAAAGCCCAAGAAAGCCCGAAAAAGCCCAAAAAAGCCCAAAAGCGCCAGAAAGAGCCGGAACACTTCTCGCACGTTCTGGCGCTAAGGCATGTGTGTTGACTTCGCAATCGAGCCTTTTTGTCATTTTCTGTCGTCCGCATGGCAAGATAGTGTCAGAATTCTACCAAAAGTTCGTTTCTACATTCTGGCGCTTTCGGGCTTTTTGGGCTTTTTTAGGCTTTTTCGGGCTTATTTGGGCGCTTTTGGGCTTTTTCAGGCTTTTTTGGGCGCTTTTGAGCTTTTTTCGGCGAAGTATGACGGGTCCCTACGAGTTCGTCTCGGCCCCCAAGTTGTGTGCAAAGTTTAGTCTGCATTAGTTCAGAGAAGCAATTTTGCTGGAAAAATACGCACAGCCACACGGACACATGCTAAATAGACATTTACTCAAGTTTAGTATGTTAGCGATAAATGATAAATAACTATTGCAATCCTCTAGTTTGTCGATCTAATATATAAAGAATCGTAACGCCAACAAAAAATATTAGATAGCGGAGAACCGCAATGGGTCCCGAAGCGAACACTTCAATCTGGCACCTTCAGATTACTGGGACACTAGCCTCATCATGAAAATCGTAGGCGTCCCTTGCTATCTATCGTTCATCAATAGATGGAGATAAAAGTGTGGGCCATTCACTATTCGCAGTTTTGAGGTTGTAAGCAATTATACATTACGCTCTGATGGAATTCAGGTTTAATCCTGTCATGGTACCTAAAACACAATGAAAGTGCACTCAGCGGCATTGCGCGCCCGCAGAGATTCAAGAGCATTGTAAAGTAGCAAGAATGACCAGTCTTAAGACTACTAGTAAGCAAGTATGTTAAAATTATTGATCCACATATGTACGTAAACGTAATATCTGCAATCAGAGTGATCTGTAACCATTTGCAATGATTGAAAATATGCGATCAAAATTTTAAACGATTTTTATTAGGACGTGAGTTCGTAAGCTCACAATTCGGCGATCAATACAGATAAGGGCCTAGCTTAAGCAGGCTCTAAGAGCACTGTCTCTGGTGATTTCAAATTACAAAAAGGAGCAGGTAAGTTACCCAACAGATACGCGAAAAAGGCAGACAAATTTAGGAAAGTGCGTAATGTCGCACTATTCCTCTTAGCATACCTCTGCTAAAAGAACTTAGCTGCAGAAAGGCGCCATATTCGTAATCAGCGTGTCCGAGAATCTCTATGGGCGAAGTTTACGGCCAATTCAAGATCATCAATGTTTAAGCCAAAACCCGTCGGCGAGCTTCAGAGCTAGAACAAAAAACCGAACCCATTTTTTTGGAAAACTTGCGCATATAGGTTATTTAGCCTGATAATCACGAGAAAACACACCTGTTTTGCAAAATAGGGTCTTACTGTATAGTCACGGTGGCTAAAATTTGAGAGACATCGGTTGGGTGGCGAGCAAGAGGAACGATAGCTTGTGGGTGTCAATAACTCGCGCAATTAACGTCGTTTATGTCCACCAGCTCACAGAAATCTTGAGTATCTCCTCCTATTACACTTTCATATGAACAGAAAAATGAGGTAGATTCTGCTTGCTTGAAAATGAGATGTGAAAATAAGTTTTGATTGCCAAAAAAGGATTTCAAAGGTTAAACTTCAAGTATTTCAAGTTTTTCTTGCAATAACATTACCAAACTGCACTTATCACTGGGCTCTGAGCAGAGCTCAACGAGTAAAGCATTTACTCCAATTATACTCAAGTTTACAAGTCTGAAATCTGCGCATTTTGAGGCAAATATTGCATTGGCAGCAGCGGCTGGCAATTGCTATCGTTCCTCTCACCACACCCACATCGGTTATTACAAAGTTTACCGGCCTATCTTTCTCTATAGAAAGGGGGTTTTCTGCTAAACTCTAGCGCATGATAATCTACGAGAACAGGTCTACCAAATCGTGTTCACTTGAATCTGCCATGTTTGTTCTCCGCTGAGTTACACCACTACGAAAAACCGTTCTCACACAAAAATCGATTAGACCGAAAACGGAGTAGTAATGGAGTACAGTACACGAAAAGATTCGCCTTGAGGAGCTGAACATCACGCTTTCTTCGGATTCTTTTATGCAATCTGAAGGAAGTTATGAAGAAAAAAATAAACGCGGATCGTCAGTTTTGGTTTTCTGTCGAATAATTAGTGTGGATATTGAGTATACGTCAGTAAGCATAATAAAAGATCTATGAAAAAGCATCATTTTCGTGATTCCGTTTAATCAAAGATTTGACAGTAATAACTAGAATTAAATCAAAAATAACTCAATAGCATCTCGAATAAATGTTGTGGGCTAAATTTCAGCAAATTCTGGGTTTTCCAATATTGAGCCACTCAAAAGAGATGGTCATTTTCGATCATAATAACTTCGTTTTCAAAAATGAGTTAACTACTTTTTACTGTACTTAATAAAGAAAACTACTAGTCCTCCACTTACTTTGGGAATCCTGCTCCAAATGACCTACAAATTAAGGAATTAAGAGTAAGCAAATTTTAGACAAGAGAAGACCAATTAGGCTCAAATCACTTTAGTGTAAAGTACGAAGCTTATACTTTCGAATACATACACTCTTGTCTACCTCGCCATTCACGTAGTAGGATAGATTAGATGTTACCGTAACCCAATATTTCAAAGTATTTTCCATTTGCATAGGTAAGGAAAAACGAATATATCTTTCCTTAAAAAAACTATTTCATAATTTGACAGTAATAACTAGAATTAAATCAAAAATAATTCAGTAACATCTCGAATAAATCCTGTGGGCTAAATTTCAGCAAATTCTGGGTTTTCCAAATATTGAGCCACTCAAGTGAGACGGTCATTTTGATCATATTATTAGGTCATTTGGAAAGTTTTTTTTGCTTTTTGCGCCTTTGATGTTGGTGCCATATTTTCAGAGAGTGCCGGAGGGCTGATAGGAGTTGCTGCCTATGGATCTGTAGAGGAAGTCTTCTAGTTTCCGAGGATCCCACCGAAGTTGCTGAATACGCTTTGAAGGGAAGTTTACACGGCTCTAAATTCGACATACGAAAACGCGATTTTCGAGTAGTTGCATTCTCTAAGCTTAAACTTGAGTGTAAGACCGTTGAGGAAACCATCATTGTGCGCAATGCATTTGCCAAGACCACATCTTTCTTGAGGTAGGTTCAAGTCTACTTCAGAAAGTTCAGATCTAGGGAAGTGAAAGCTAATATTTTGCAGTGTCCTGGAAGGTGATCTTGCCATATAAACGAGCAACTCAGAGGGTTTTTTTTTATCCTTGCATCTGTCCCTATACGGGGTCTGCCGCTCTTGTCAGTCTCTTCCATTCTTCTCTATCTACGACTCGTCTATCATCTAATTCAAGTTCTCTGAGGTCTGCTTTGACTCGGTCCATCCATCTTAGCTTTGGTCTTCCTCGTGGTCTTTTTCCGGGAACATACACTTGACATTGCTAGTCTTGTAATGTGTTCTTCTTCTAGTCTTCTCACGTGCCCGTACCATCGAAGCCGCCGTTCGCATCTTCTTGGCTATCGGGGCAATTTTCATCGTGGTTCGTATAGTATCATTCGTGACGTGGTCGAGCATGGTCACACCCATCGTCCATCATAGCATACGTGTTTCCATCTCACCAAGCTTCCTCTCGTCATTACGTGTGCTTGGCCAACACTCGCTTCCATACAACGCGGTTGGACGGATTACTGTGCGATACATTTGTGATTTCAGTTTCAGTGGCATCCGTTTGTCACACAAAATTCCTGTCAAGCTTCTCCATTTCAACCAAGTTGCGCTTATTCGGCCGTTTATCTCGTCGTGAAGCGAGCCATCTGCTGTGATGCAACTTCCCAAGTACTTGAACGACGTGGTCTTCTTGATTGCTATGTCTGCGTTCTGGATCGTTCCTGGCATCTGACGTCCCAGTCCCATGTATTCTGTCTTCGCGGTACTGATCTTCAGACCATGCAGCTCGAGTTGCGTTTTCCACATCTGCACATCATTCTCCAATTCTCTCCTGCTTCTCGCCATCAGGATCACATCATCTGCGTACATGACGGACCATGGGAGTGGGCGTATGAAGTCTCTTATTATCGTATCCACGACTGTGATGAAGAGGAGTGGCGACAGTACGGAACCTTGATGCATGCCGGCGTTTATCTGGAAGTCGTCTGAGCGTCCCGCTGCACTTCGTACGTGGCTGGTGGCTCCTTTGTATATCATTCTGATCCAGCGGACGTATTCTTCTGGTACATCGTGCTTCCGTAGTGCCCACCATATTATGTGATGTGGTACTCTATCGAACGCCTTCTCCAGATCGAGGAATGCCGCATGAAGCTCACACTGCTTTTCTAAGCTTCTTTCCATCATTATTCTAACGGTGTGGATGGCATCGGTTGTACTGCATCCCTTTATGAAGCCGCATTGATGAGGGGCCAGTTGTATGATACTTCGAAGCCGCGTATCCAGTATTCTTTCGAAGATCTTCAAAGTGTGGCACATGAGTCGAATTGGCCTGTACGTGGAGCAGTCGGCTATCTCCCTTGTACTTCCATATTGGTATCGTCGTGCATCTGTAACACTCGTTTGGCATCTTTCCGAATTCTATTATCTCATTCAGAAGTCGTGTAAGCCACGAGACTCCAGCTTGTCCACACTTCTTCCAGAAGTCGCTGGGGATATCGTCTGGACCTGCCGCCTTGCCGTTCTTCATCTTCGTTATTGCGGTGCGGACTTCTGCTTCTGTGATAGCTGGTACTGGTCCATTTACAGGATCGGCTGTTACGGTGGACGCGTAATCTGGATTAGCGGACGCCAACTCTGCGAAGTGCGCTCTGCATCTTTCGTTCATCTCCTGTGGCTTCCTCAGCATTCTTCCGTGTGTATCCTTGATGTTGTGGAAGTGTTCGATGTCTTTCGTAGCGTTGGCTCTTCTTCTGGCAATCCGATAGACTTCTCGTTCGCCTTCGCGAGCGTGCAACTTCCTGTATAGTTCAGTTACATATGCCTCTTTCGCTTCTCTGACACTTTTCTTGTCTTCTCGTTTCGCTTCCATGTATCTGCGGTGAGTGTCTTCTGAACGTGTCTTCTGCCATGTTCTGTATGCTGCCTTCTTGTTCTTTACCACGATTTGCACTTCTTCGTTCCACCATCATGTTTCTTTCTCGAGCTTCCGTCTCGCGGGCTTCATGCGGCCTAGTAGGTCTCCGGCTATCCGATGGATGTTGTTCTTCAGAAGCATCCGAAAAAGGTTTGGATCACTTTGCATCATTGGCAGGGCAGATTGCATTGACGCTCTGGTGTGAGAGTTATCTTTGAGCTTCCACCACTTGATGCGTACTTCTTGTTCGGTCATCGCCCTTCTTCTCCTGTCGACTGGGATATTGAGATCCAGTATCAGTGGCCGATGTTGTGACACGCATTCTTCACCTGGGATAACTTTGCTATCCTTCACATACTTGAGCTCGTTGTGTCGTACACTCCAGAAGTCTATCTGCGACTTGTGGTCTCCACTGGCGTACGTGATGAGGTGGTAGGTCTTCTTGATGAAGTATGTATTTGCCAAGGCTAGGTCGTGGGCTGTAGCGAACTCCAGAATACGTTCTCCTCCGTCATTACGTGTTCCGTAACCGTGATTTCCATGGCACTTCTGTAGACCACTTCGTTGCTCTCCGACATGTCCATTGAAATCGGCACCGATCAGTAACATTTCTTCTTCCTGTATCGGACTGACATACTCATCAAGCTGCTGTCAGAATTCTTCCTTCTCCGCTTCTTCACATCCCGCTTGCGGTGCATATGCCGTCACTACTCGGAGTATTCTCTTCCCAGAGTCCAATCTTATACTCATGAGACGATAATTCATTCGATCTACACTGGTAATCTTATCTCTTAACGCCTCAGAGACGACTATGCCGACACCATTTCTTTTGTTGGTGGTTCCTTTGTACAGAAGCTTGTAGCCATCACCGATGTCACGCGCCCTTTCACCTTTCCATTTGGTCTCCTGAATACAAGCAACGTCTACTTTACGTCTTCTAAAAGATCGGCAAGCTCGCGATGTCGTGATGTGAGAGAACCGACGTTGATGGTAGCTAGACGAGAACTTGGAAATCTTCCTGTGGTGAACTAGCTTCTTTAGCCGTCCCCGTTCACCTTGCTGAGACGGTAACCCTCGCCTACTGTCCACATCCGTCGGGCTCGAATGCGCGTCGCCTCCGGGGAACGCCCTGGCTTTTATACGAAAAACCTGTTGAGACATAAAAGAGCACTGATGCGACGTGGTGTCTTCTTCAGCCGGCTTGTCGCTTGTCCTAGGGATGAGCAGCCTGACGCTGGGATCGTGGGCAGAGCTTTTTGCCACGGAAATGAGGCCCGCTGCGGAACCGAACCTGTGACCTTCCTCGCCGTAGTCAAGCAACTAACCTCTCGGCCAACTCTGCCCCAAGCAACTCAGAGGGTACTTGAAGCAAATCGCAAATATAGCTGCGTAAAATTATCAACAGGCCTTGAAATGTCATGAAACCTCATAAAAAACCAATTTTGCTAAAGCTGCAATACCGAAAAATTTTCAGTGACATGTACCCCACAAATTTTCGCACTCGCAGGTTGAAGGCGCGGTGACTCTGCTTTCGTTGCTCATAACTTGATGGAGCAATCCTTTTTTGGCCTCGGTTATCAATTGCAGCGAAAAAATGGTCAAGTGCGGCTACAAGAAGCGGCATTGTGGTAAATCATTTGGAATAAGCATTGAAAGCATGGCCAGAACAATAAGTCTTTTCAAAAGGTTGATGTACTCAAATTAATGTAAACCTGCTGGTCTTGTACGCTATAAACTTGGTAAGATACGATTGTACTGTAAGACTAGAGTAATGTGATATCGCTTTGAAGACGGTTTGTCAGAATTTTGAAACTGAGCGGTCTTGCAAGAATAAGCTACGAGAGATGCCATCTACACCCCTGACGCCGAACCACATGTAAGAAAAGTGGCGCTCACAAAAGGGGTTAACTGCGCACCGAGGATCCTGTTTATTTTTCAGACTCTTTAGACATTCCTTTACAAATCGCCAAATTTTTTTAGTTCCTCAATGCCTACTGAAAAATAATAGGACCTAATAAAGGTTAGCTAGTCAAAAACGCCTTTTTAGGCTTTATTGAATCCTCTGAGATTATTTCGCGACAGAAAAGTACAAGGAAAGTGTACGAGTGTTACCAGAAATTTGCTGAACACAATGCAATTTATTTGATGGAAAAAGGTTGAATCTGGAAAAAATTGTCCTCGCTTAAATTTGAAGGTGCGAAAACGAAAAAACCTTCCGAATGACGTAATAACTTTGTTTTCAAAAATGAGTTAACTAATTCTTACTGTACTTAATACAAAGAACTACCCAAATGACCTACAAATTAAGGAATTAAGAGCAGGCAAATCTCAGACTAGTGAAGACCAATCAGGCTCAAATCACTTTAGTGTAAAGTATGAACACTCTTGTCTACCTCGCCATTTACGTAGTAGGGTAGACTTAGATGTTACCGTAACCCAATATTTCAAAGTATTCCAATTAATTGAAGTACTCCGATTATAGTCAAGTTTATAAGTCTGAAATCTGCGCATTTTGAGGCAAATATTGCATTGGCAGCAGCGGCTGGCAATTGCTATCGTTCCTCTCACCACAACCACATCGGTTATTACAAAATTTACCGGCCTATCTTTCTCTATAGAAAGGGGGTTTTCTGCTAAACTCTAGCGCATGATAATCTACGAGAACAGATCTACCGAATCGTTTCACTTGCCATGTTTGTTCTCCGCTGAGTCACACCACTACGAAAACCCGTTCTCACACAAAAATCGATTAGACTGAAAACGGAGTAGTAATGAAGTATGGTATACGAAAAGATTCCTCTTGAGGAGCTGAACATCACGCTTTCTTCGGATTCGTATTTTATGCAATCTGAAGGAAGTTATGAAGAAAAAAATAAACGCGGATCGCCACTTTTTGCGTTTTCTGTCGAATAATTAGCGTGAATATTGAGTATACGTCAGTAAGCATGATAAAAGATCTATGAAAGAGCATCATTTTCGTAATTCCAATTAATCAATGATTTGACAGTAATAACTAGAGTCAAATCAAAAATAACTTAATAGCATCTCGAATAAATCCTATGGGATAAATTTCAGCAAATTCTGGGTTTTCCAAATATTGAGCCGCTCAAGTGAGATGGTCATTTTCGATCATATTAACTTTGTTTCAAAGATGAGTTAACTACTCTTTACTGTATTTAATAAAGAGAACTACTAATTCTCCACTTACTTTGGGAATCCTACTCCAAATGACCTACAAATTAAGGAATTAAGAGCAAGCAAATCTCAGACTAGTGAAGACCAATCAGGCTCAAATCACTTTAGTGTAAAGTACGAAGCTTATACTGTCGAATATAAACACTCTTGTCTACCTCGCCATTCACGTAGTAGGGTAGACTTAGATGTTACCGTAACCCAATATTTCAAAGTATTTTCCATTTGCATAGGTAAGGAAAAACGAATATATCTTTTCTTAGAAAAACTATTTCAAATTCCTGCCGTACAAAGAAGAAGGTTAAGCTGTAGCAACGATATAAAACGATATACAACGATATCATTCGCTTTCGTGCGTCCTTACTGAGCGGTCGATTGCTCTCGACGACCCCAGTGACCCCTGCCAATATACTTGGGTAATTCGAGAATTTTTCATCGAATGAGTGAATATCGAATAAATTCGGAAAATCAAAAATATCGAATGAATGAATATCGAATATATTCGAACATTGGAAATCGAATTTCGAATAAATATTCGAGAGCCGATCCAATCATAATCAGCCCCCTAATATCCCCTATACCAACTCCTAGCTCAAAATTTTCCAGAAATTGTTGAAATCGATAAAATAGATTTCGGTTTCAATCAGCATCCTCATTTACCCCCTGTACCAACTTCCAAGCTCGTAGCTCGAGGTTTTCCAAAAGTCGATAAAACTTATAAAGTAAATTTTTATCTATAATCAGCACCCTCACTTACCCCTTGTACCAACTCTCAGCCCCGCAGCTCAAACTTCCCCAAAAATCGATAAAGTCGGTCGGTCGGCAACTAGTCTATACATCAGCAAAAAGTCATATTTTACCCATTATGGACGCTCTAAAAAGCACTCGATATAAATTTTTATGCTGTGCCCAAAAGATTCTTCTTCAAATGGTCATGAGAGTGATGTACACCAAAATTAACTTTATTTCTTATCAGCATCAACAATGTAAAAGCAAAGGGCATGCTCTACTTTTCACATTACTTAAACACATACCATATGATTTTTTACTGTCGCAAGCAGTCGGAAGAATGCGACTCTCCATACAGTTAAAAGGTATAATGGTTGCAAAAGATGCATTACCGAGTTCGCGAAAAAAAAACGCGGACGAAGTGAGCTTGATACTCAGCAGTTGGCTTTGCAACAAAGTCGAATTATTTGACTACGGACTCATTCGAATACGAATTCGAATAAACATTCGAATAAAACATTCGAATAAAATCTATTCTAAACCCCGTTTTTTGATTATTCGAGTTTCGAATAATATTCGAAAATGGAAGAACTCCGAATATCGAATTTCGAATACGAATATATTCAAATGTTTTATTCGAATGATCGAATTTCTATTCGATTTGGACCCAAGTATACCTGCCAGCCTTCGACGCCTATCTGGACTGTTCCGCGGCAACGATTTGGATATTTTCTCGTCTCTACGTTCACCTCATCTCGTTCCCCTTCCCCCCCCCCTTCGCAGTTAAGACAGCTTCTCTTCTGCAATCACTTGGATTACTCCCCTGTGCGACTTTGGATTATCTGCGCGTCTACCCGGTATTTTTTCTTCGACTCTCACTGAAAAATGCGTGCCCCTCTAGCTATTTTGTCAGTGAAAATGGAGACTCCGCAATACCCCTTGGTCCCAGTTGACAGACTCAAGAAGCGAGAACCTGAGTTGGAAGAATCCCCCCGTTCATCGCCTGAAATCATCCGGGCCTGCTAATGAACTGCTTAAAGACGATGCCCTTCCTCTCTATGCAAAGACTATCATTGCTTACATGGTGGGGCCAGGACATGGAGGAGGTTATCCGAATGAATCCTGAGTTGAATGCTGGAGTCAAACGCTTATCTGGCGAAGTAGAAGAACTAAAGGCGCAGAATGTCGAGATGAAAGATAAAATCAATGGAATCAATAGTTCCAGTACCGGTGCCACTGACCAACGTCCAACGCCGCTCAGCGTTATCGACAGCTACGATGAACTGAACGCAAAAGATCTCTTGCATTCATCGGAGTGCCTGAACAACGACAAGGGAGCGCCTGCCTGAGGACAAATCAAGATCACGTATGCGTGGTCAAATTTTGGATTATCTCTCTGTGGATTGTAGGCCCTTAACCGTTTACCGCTTGGGGCGACCCCACGCATCCCATGACCGATTACTCAAAGTAGTTTTGCTCGCATCCTTTTTCGCTAATTTGGCTCAACACTAAACTGTGTCCTCAGCCAATTTATGAGTCAGTTTCTGATAGTTATGAATTGCTCTGCGTTGATATTATATTTTGGCAAGTCCCAGTACGCTTTGTACTGGTGTATAGAGCTCCGCCTGCACTAGAAGATACTACGAACAAATGATAAAAGCTATATCAGACTTGTCACCTTGCAATCATGCCTTTGTTTTCTTAGAGGACTTCAACTTCCCCGTTATTAACTGAGTCAAATCAGGTTCTCAGGACAAACCCTTTGCCAGATCCTTTGTGAGTATGTGTTAAAGTCATCGACAGTTTCAGAGGGTTACAAAGCCTACTTTAGAAAGAATTATTTTAGATTTGATTCTTACCAATGATGAAAAACTCGTCGATGATGGGTCGGTCCACCGGCGGGGTCAAGTGACCACCGTCTTGTGAGCTTCACTTTGCATTACAAAGCTAGGCCTCGAGCTTCATTTGTCTACAGAAGAGACTACAAAAATGCGGATATGACGGGAGCTATCAAATACCCTGAAGACATTGCCTGGCTTGGATTTTTCATTACAGCTGGGACAGTAAATGAGATGTATGAATTTTTCATTTTTGTGCTACAGCACATCATTGATCAATTTGTACCTTTGAGAAAGATACCAGCGCACACTGGTCCGTTACCTAAACACATTGTAACCCCCTCTAAGTTACGAGCGAGAGCTTGGTGCAAATCAGAGCCACTACTAAATCATCCGCACTGGAAGTTTATGAGAAAATCAATGATATGTTTGCGAAAATGTTAAGGAAATACAACGCTAATTTGGAAAAGAGGATAATAAATTTCGGTGATACATCCTTCTATAAAATTCTAAATAGAAGCCTCAAAGAGAAAAACAAATCGGGAGTCATCGCATCCAATATGGTACTGCTTTGTATGCTGATCAAGACAAAGCTGAGCGCTTTGCAAACATTTTTGAGAGTGTATTTGTGAGGGATGAATGTAGTGACTTACAGCATCATGCTACCTCTCGCTTTGAGGTGATGAAGGATTCCGTATATTTTGACGGCAACATAATTTATGAGCTTCTCCGTAAGTGGCCTCCTTCCAAATCTTTGACACCGGATCACATACCGCTACATTTCATCAAAGAAATAGCACATTTAATCGCGAGGCCCCTACAATTTTTATACAATTTAAGCCTGATGAGATCCGAGGTCCCAGAAAGGCGGAAGATTTCTTTCGTTACCCCCATTCTCATAAAGAAACTCCAAGCCAGTCCCTATAATCACTGCCCCATCAGCATTACATCAGTTTTTGCAAGACTTTTTAAAGAAATATTGAAGAAACGTATTATAAAGCATATTGATCTAAATGAAATCATAGCTCGTTCCAGAAAGGAAAGTCGACAGTGACGGCAATGCTGCAATCCTTAAATAATTACGCTCCTTAAGCTGGCAAATCTTCGGGCTTTGTATACATCGATTTCACTGAAGCGTTTGATAAGGTTTTGCACCAAAAATTAGTTTATGAACTAGAAATGATTGGAGTACACTCGTGTATTATTTCGTGGATTTAAGCCTTTCTGTCCAATCGCACTTTCAGAGTTGTGAATGAAGCTTTTTCCAGTCCAAGAATATGACCAGTGGTGTACCTTAGGAAGGGGTTCTTCTCCAATTCTATTCAATATTTACACTTATGAACTACCCGAACTTGTTTGCAACGCTGGAGTTTCATGCTGTGCATTTGCTGATGATATAAAGCTCTATAGTGATGTATCAGGCCTCAGGGATAAAGAGAGGTTGCAGGGAGCTTCAAATGCCGTGGTCAGCTGGTCAAAAGAATGGGGACTACCCATTTCTCAAGAAGAGACTAAAGTACTTCATGTAGGATCTAATGATATTGAATATTTCTATCAATTAGATAGTTAGCCGATAGAGTATGTCACTGAAGTGACGGACCTGGGATTTTTGATCTTATATATAAAGCTGAATGTCTGTTTGTCTGTCTGTCTGTATGTATGTATGTGAATGTATGTATGTATGTATTATGTATGTATTATGTATGTATGTATGCATGTCTGTATGTACGTATGTCCTGGATAGAAAATTCCATTTCTGAACCGATCCGGAGCGGCGGGTGTCATAGGCTACTTTTCGTTATCGATCGATATCGATTTTGTTGGTTTTTATCGATTTTTTTGCAAAGTTTAATTTGCGGGGCTGGGAGCTGGCACAGGGGGGGGGGGGAGTGAGCATGGGGATTCCGAATGCAATATTAGTTTCCAGAATTATCGATTATTTTTATCGATTTTTCTGCAAAGTTTGAGCTACGAGGCTGAGAGTTGGCACAGAGGGTTAATCGAGCATGTTAATCACGAATACAATATTAGTTTTCAAATTATCGATTACTTGTATCGACTTTATCGATTTTTCTGCAAAGTTTGAGCTACGAGGCTGGGAGTTGGCACAGGGCGGTAATCGAGCATGCTGCGAATGTAGTAACTTTTGTAAGAACATCCAGTACTTTGTTTTGTCAGAACCTCGGATTAGAAAAGTGTGAGTTGGTATGCTGATTCAAACGAAATAATCTTTATTTTAAAATAATCTTTACTCATCCCAAATCTTGCATCAAAGTATTTCTCCTGTCATCTGGGACTGGATTTCGGTGAGGGATGAGCGAGTGCGGTAATTACAAAACAGCTTTCTTAAAACAATTCGAGTGCTAATGCCACGCTCAAACGTATCAAAAGGCACTGAATTTCTATAAAAACCACAACAATTTCAATTTTTGGCGAGGTCTAAACTATTCTAAAAATGTTTTATTTATGAAAAACTCTTTTAGATCTCAGGTTCTAATAGAGCTAGAATAAGTGTTGAGATTTTGCATGTACACATTCTATAACACATGTGGGTTAACTTGTCATAAATATTTTTAGAAAATTACCGTTTCTCCAGGTTTTTAAATTTGTTGGGAGGAAATCATGATGGCGTCTTGGAATAAAAAAGGGGAAAGTTACTTGAGTGGCACCGCTTGATTGACCATTGAAAGTTACCATATACGCATTTTTGACGCAAAATTCCAGGATGTCTCTGGAGCGAGATTCAGGCATTTTTGATTTTTTTCTGTTTCCGGTTTCACCGAATATCGATATATCCGTACGCTTCCGTAAAGTGATAAGTCTTTGGAAAAGACCAAGCAAAAATAACAACACCATTTTTTCATTATGAGTCGAACTGCATTGAATCTCGTCTGTCTCAAAGGCAGCGGCTTGGCAAAGTGGATCACTGGAAATGCGCTTCAGAAGGGCATAATGACACCCACTCAACGTAATTGGGCGGAGCTGGTGGACTTTTGGAGCGCCTTCTCAGGAAGAAATGTGCAACTGTTCCCGAACTTCGGGATTAAAATGAATGCAGCCTTAGCGCTAACATGAGGCTAGGCTCTAACGCAACACATGCCAATGGAAAAGAGACGCTGCGAATGAGATAAACTGTAGTGGTTGCAGGACTTTGGATATAAAGATGTCCACTTTTGTGGCCATCTTATATATAAAGCTGAATGTCTGTTTGTATGTCTGTATGTCTGTCTGTATGTCTGTTTGTGCGTGTACGTATGTTTCAAATAGAAGTTTTTACGTCTAAACCGATCGAACAAACTGCACGCACACTTGGGGGCGTGGGGGGGGGTCATAGGCTACTTTTCGTCATAGATCGATATTCGTAGGCTACTTTTCGTCATAGATCGATATCGATTTTGTTGGTTTTTATCGATTTTTTTGCAGAGTTTGATTTGCGGGGCTGGGAGTTGGCACAGGGGGTTCGAGCTTGCTGATTACAAGTACAATATCAGCTTGGCGCTATTCGGCTATCTGGGCCCCAAAAATTTTTTGTCATAGAGCTTGCTCAGACTTCGTGTATAAGGGTTATTTTGCATGCTGATTACAGATCTCACACTTTTTCCGCAGAACGACTCCCCGTGTGGTTACGATAGGTGTACGGTAGGGTCAAAACCATGAATTCGGCTGGAGTTTTGTCCAGAGAACTTATTCGACATGCTGATTACGAATTTCATACTCTCTCCTCTCTCTATGCATATTGGGACCTTTTCATGAAGTTATGGTGGTTATACGGTATGGGGTCGAAAACATAGATTTGCTTTGAACTTCGTCTAGGGTGGCCATAGCGCGCTGAACATGAATATCATGCTGATTTCGCAGGATAGTGCATTTTCTTGGGTTACGGTGGGTGTATGTACATGGGTCAAAGTTCCAGATTTGCTCAAAACCTTACCTGTAACGGTTTACAAGTATACTGCTTATGAATATGATGCTTGCTCGCTGTCATAACGCAAAGTGAAGTTATGGTGAGTTGCAGGGTTTGAATGGACATATTTTCGGGCTAATTTAGTCTCCAGATATGCACGAAATGGGGAAACGGTCGTTTTGCATGGCGGTCTTTAGCGCCATCCTGATAATATGTCCCAACGTGTAACGCACGCGGCAAGTCTCCCTCCCCCTGATTTGCTGAGGCAAAAGCCGCCGAAGAGTGTATCGCGCGCGGCAGTGGTCCTATAAGGAAAGCATTACGGTCGTGGGAAACTTTTATACCATACGAATTGCCTTTATGCGGGGATTGAGCATGATATCCTTGAAACAGCACTTTGGGTAAATTCCTGCCAAGGTTTGAGACAGGTTCATGATTTTTACCCGCTGACACGCGAAATGATTACGGTATTCCTCATCAGCGGCTTGAATGACCCCCACAACCGAGTTTGAGCAAGACCCACCACAAAAACTTTTTAGGGCCCGAGTAGCCGGATAACGCCACGTAAGTTTTTAAAATTATCCTTACTTTTATCGATTTTATTGTTTTTTTTTTGCAAAGTTTGAGCTACGGGGTTGGGGGGTTGGTGTGAAAGGTAGGTGAGCATACTGATTACTAACACAGCGGGAATAGGAAATTGCATGTAGAAGTGTGCACAGGGTAAGGATGTACAGGGATAGGAATGAAACCTTTATCGTGTTTGACAGGGCCGGGTGGAGCAGGGTAAGCCAGCTAATGAATAGTAAGCTTTCATTTAACAAGCAATGTGAGAGAATCGCTGGAAAAGGTACCGTTGTTTGCAGTACATAACCTTTTCAGAGCTCTTACAACTAATGATATGGAAATTATGGTTCGAGCATATAAGGTTTAGGTTCGGCCGTTACTTGAGTATGGTACTGTCATTTTCAATCCTTCTTTGAGTTACGTTGCCCACCGGATAGAGAAAGTTCAAAATAGCTTCACCAGGAAATTGCTGATACGTAAGGCAGGGTTTGTGTACAGCCAATTACCGGACTTCAACATTCGCAATGAATGGGGCTGGAAAATCTGAGCGTTAGACGGCGAAAGGTTAATCTCTTGATGGCACAGCAAATTTTATTTGGAGGTTGTCAAATGAATTCGGCGGATCTTTTTGAGCGTAGGAACTCTATAACCAGGGGCGGTCCAAGTAAGATTGTAATATTTAGAACGAGAAGGAATGTGAGGAAGAACTTTTTCGTAAACAGAGTCACCCGTGACCTTGATAAGCTTCTAAGAACATGCTTCCAGTGAAAGCTACTCAGTTTGGAACTATTCTTATGAACTATCTGCTTTCAACATCAAATTGTTCGTGACATGCGTTTTTTTTTTGTTTTGTGAATGTTTGAATGTTCCTATATTACTAATTGTTTTTTGTTGCTATGTTCTTAGTTTCGTTCCAACTATTCCGGTAATTTCTTCTGTTTCATTGCCCGCATGGGCTTGCCCATGTAACTAAATAAATAAATAAATAAGAATCGCAGGCATTTGAATGGTTATAATGTAAGCTATTGGAGTGTGGCACAACCCCTAAAAAGCTGTAACAAGTTGTGCTTTGTATTGAGTACAAAAAGAGGTAGCTAATTCACTTTTGCAATTTACTTTACCATGTTTGGTGACGGCCTATTCACTTGGGTGGCTCAATATGGGGAACCCTCAGAATTCGGTAAAACTCGGCCCACAGGAGTTATTTGACATGATAATTACGAATATTTTACTAGTTATCTTCAATAGAGCCTTTACTTCATGCCCACGGTAGCCAAACAGAATGTTGGGGAGGGGGAGGGGGTATTTAGACGGGGAGGTCGTATGCGGTTGTGTGCCTCACCTCTTGCTCGACCCTGGTGGCAACTGCAAGTATCCATCTGTACATGTTTCCACGTGGCACCCACTGAATCAGCGCCAGGGTATTTGCCTCAGCCGTATCAATATACGGCTTTTGGTACGGCGGTTTTGAGCATGGAAGTCAAGAATATGCTCCGACGCTGCCTTCAATTGAAAGTGGAGAACGGTCATTGTTTAGTGCCGTTTCGTCCTTTGCGGACTACTTCGAGTGCAGTTTTTTGGCGTCACGACGAGGCCGCATGAGATCACTCGAACAGTAGCTTAAACGTAGAGCCCGGGCAGGAATGGGGACAGACGAAAATGTATAATGCAATAGCGCCCGTGTTGTTAGAGTTTTTGCGAGTTTGCACACTTGCTTTTGAAGGAGAAAACCGCTTCGGAAGCTACGACTCAGACGGTCGACGGCATACCTCCGGAGCAGAAATGGCCGATTCGCGGGGTTTCCCCAGCTGGGGATTGCCACTCGTGCTCCGGAGCCCTCCCACTTGTGCGCCGAGGATTTGCGCTCCGGAGCCCTCCGATTTTCTGCTCCGCAAGTCTGCCGCGGCATACTGTAACTAGCCCTAATTGAGCTCCAAACCCCAATTATGTCTCTAAACCCCACCCAAATTAGCCGAGTACGACCCCCGGGTAGGACTTCAGAGCGACCCTCAACCCCGTTCCTTACCCCTCCCTCTCACCCCTAGCGTTTGTGGATAGAGATAGAAGAAAGTTTGAAGAGACAAGACATTTATTTCAAATTAACTGCAAACAATCTCCTGCAAATTGCAAAACAAAACTTAGCAGCTACAAAACGGACAACAACCCCTCGCCCCGCTCTCAATGGTCAATTGGGTCCGCCGCGGCTCTGCCAGATTTCGACTGTCTGGCGCGACTACGGCACCGATTGTCTGGGGAGGTGGGCGCCTCTTGTGGGCTGCCCGGCGTCATCGATACAGTCAAAACGATGGGTCCCACGATATCTCAGCGTCTTAACCTAGGAAGTATGCGTCTACCTTCGAAATCACGAGGCTCTGGAAGCCTTTTCTCGCTGAAGCTGCATTTTTAGGATCAGCGAGAGAGGTAAGCTCAGGTAAGCAAATTAACTGTTGATCGAATCTGAAAGGACATTATCTGCAAAAATAACTACTTCAAATTTGTTGGTTCACCGTCTTTAGTATCTCAGGGCCGTTTACTTGCGCAGCACTGCGTCGACATCGACCTAACTTTCAGAGATCCACCAAACACTATATGTCCTTCATATAACGATTTGCTATTTGCTTTCCACAAGGTCTATCCCATAATAACATGGGATAGACCTTGTGGAAAGCAAATAGCATTCTTGCTCTTTCGTATAAAGAGAAAAATTCATGTTTGACATGGTAGCCCAAGAAACTCGAGGAATCACAAATGTTGCGAGTTTATCACAAACATTGATACAGTGACGCAGACATGGCTGAGATAAAAATCTGCTAGACATCGCAAATTGCCTAGAAATGCAGCTGGTCACATCTAAAGAGAACAAGATTACAACATGAAATACTGCACCTGCTTTTTTTCAGGTACAAAGAAATTACGGAACATTTCTATAAATGTCGTCGATACCATTACATATGGCTCTGTTGGATACAGATGTATAAGAAAAAAGAGAAAGTGCCTTCCTTGCTGTTCTTACATTTGACGAATAAAAATCAAAACGTCAGGCTCACACAAGGTGTAACTAATCACCTGCCCAAGAAAAGCCTACGGACTCCGAAGTTGCTCACGCATATACATAGATATTCTCTAATCAAAATTGTATGCACAGTTCTGTAACTCATGGCTAGAAAACGACGATACGACACTTGGTATGCTTTTATAATGAGCTTCACTTGGAGAGTTAATTTAACAGCTTCACCTAGAGAAGTAGCTTTAGTAATAAGTTTTTATAGTCGTCTTTTGTAAGTATTAGGTCATAAAGAAAGTTCCTAGGCACTTGCGAAAATTTTCTTCAAATTGCTGTAACTTCAAGAGATTGACTCTTTTTTGAAGCTACAAGCTTTATTGCAAAAACTATTTTGTCTACAACAGAAATTTATCTTGCTGGCTTCTAGCAGCACCTCATTGCGGTCCACCAGCATGCGCAGAAGGAAAAAGGTCGTCGCGAGAAGTGGCCTATTTGTGCAGGATTATCTCAGGCACGATGAAAGCTGGAGAGCTCAAATGCTGTAGTTATATAAAAGTTTGCTGGGGCTGTTATGGAGACTATTTGAGCCTCCGAAGGACCAATGCAGAAAAGTTTTTCCAAAGAGTCTGAAAAAGCGATTATTTTTTGCCCCTAGAAATGCACCATTTTTCGAGTAAGTGACTCTGACTCTTTGAAGTCTTGTCATTCTGCATAGGGTGGACCAAATCTTTGATTACTGCGAACATGTTGGGGTAAGGCATTACAGTTCTTCTGGACCTATCATCCAGACGTGGCGATCCCGAAGCGACGAAAATAGTTGCGGTCAGAGACAAGTTTGACAGCTTGTAATTTCTAAGCGCAAGTCGCAAAACTCGAGTGCAGCTGTGTGTCAGAAGTTAACAGGTTTATCAATTAGATCACCTACAATTTGATCGAAATTCTTTGAAATGCACAAAAAGAATGGCCGTAGGAAAAAAAACTGTGAAATTTTTATGGTTGGGAAGACTTCTCTTTTTGATGTGCAGATCAAACACGTCTTGGCATCCATAAAAACCATAAGCCGTATTGAAAAATTCAGGCTTCCCACTGTTAAATGGTATAAAAAACTTGGTGTCAAAATCCGACAAAGCACCAACCAAATACAACCATGAATCTTCAGCATTTATAAGCGCGTTTTCGAAGAAAATCATGGTACGACACATTAAAAAAAGACGTCTTTACTTTAGTCTGTTCCTGTTTTCGTATTTTAGACTTGTAAATCTGAGTGTCTAATACGCAGAGTACATGCTTGAGCAGCTTGGAGGTTCATACTTTGTAGCTTTTGATTCAACTGGCTTGGCACCATTAGGGCGGGGTTTTGTGATCTTATTGAGGCCGCTCGCGCCCGCGACGCACCTGCGTCTCTCTCGCGCGAGTGCTCTCTGATCATGACCTAGCCTTAATTAGGTCACGAAGCCCCGCCTTTGCCGATGCCAAGCCATTTGAATCAACTGGTAGACGAAGATTCGGTGCAGTCTGCACAACTCGAAAGGTTTTAAAAGTTGGCACTTCGGTCGCAAACAGGAAAGTGGGATCGATTGTTGTAGTAGAAATAGCAAATGTTTTCTTTTTGCAAAAATTTGTAATGAATAATGAGACGAGTTCCTGAGGAAATGTGATGTGTGGTTTCTCAAGAGTGTACAGGCCGTCTACGGCCATACCTGCCTAATGCAGCCAAAACGACAGCGCGCAAGCTAGCATCCTACCCATGAATTATGGATTCAAGGTTTTGCCGTTTTTATGCCTACTCATTCTTTTATGGACATAGAACCTATGACTGTAATTTGTTTTAAGCCTAGTATCGGGGTTCCGAAAGTAATGTCGTTTCATTTTTGAAAATTTTGTAACTTTGTCTATCTCAACGCATTTACATCGTTGTAATTTTGCAAAAAAAACTAGCTGGACTTCGCTCGGTTCTGTGAATGATAAATTCGTAATCAGCTCGCCCACTTACTCCCCCCCCTACCCCCCCCCCCCTTATAACAACTCCCAGCCCTATACAACTCGCGAAAAATCGATAAAATTGTTATCGATCGATAACGAAAAGTATCATGACACCCGATATATCGACACCTCCGATATGTGTGCAAAGTGGTCCGGATCGGGACGGTAGTGGAATTTTCTATTCAGAGCATACATACTTACATACTAGTGGCGTAACGAGGGGGGCGAGGGGCGGGGAGGGGGCCCTCCCCCCGAGAACGGGTCACGAAATTTTAAAAGTTACTTACATGGATTATAAAATTGTGCAAATGGTGTCTGCACTTGTAAATGATTAGAATAACTTTTGAGATTTTTTAAAAATTCATTTTAGCCTTATAGAAATTTTTTTCGGGGGCGTGGATTTCGGGGTTCTGAGCCTGCGAAAATTATAGGGGGCATACCAAAAAAATTTTTGAAGTGCGTGACTGACGCCACGCACCTTCATCGAAAAAAAAGTTTTGTCGCCCCCCCCCCTCCCCCCCCCTCCCCCCCCCCCCGAGCCGAAATCCTGGGTACGCCACTGATACATACCGCTCGTAATCTGTGAAGGAAAATCACACATTCTGCCGGAACTCTCCGACTTCGCATTGTATCCAACACAGCTTGACGATGCATATTTTGATATACAGAATTGCTGTTTGAGCACGATAAACAGTTAAATTTTACAGGTCCCACCAGATTCTTCTTGCTCACGGTAGGTCGCTCAGAGTAATCAATGCACAACGATCGACCTACCATACGAAGATTAGAAAAGATCCCTAAAGTTCGATTCGGCTTCCTAATTATACTAGGTCGCGCCAAAAGTGCTGTTCAAAGTTCATATTTGCAGATCCGTAAGTTTGCTCTTTCTCAAGATTTGCATCCTTGTGATAGTTTAAGGAGAGACGTTTCCTTTCTTTTCGAATGCTACCTTGATGAGCTATATTTACACACTGATCAGAGATAAAAATGAAAAAGAAGACCATACAAGCTTTGATTATTTTTTTATGAGTCGCCAAAAATATGAAACGCTCAGAAAAATCTGGTACCGTCAGTACAAGTTGACCTACTCTTTGTACTGTAAAATCTGTGAGAAGTACGCATTTGGGGTAATATAGAGAACTACTTCAAGGTTGATTAATTTGTCACTTTTCTCAAAAATCATAACTTTCTACAAACACGTCCAAACAGCACAATTGCAAGGAGTATGTCTTCACAGTTGCAAAAAGTAGGTCGATAAATTTATGAGTAGACAATTCCAGATTTTTCTGCTGCACTCCAGATTTTTGGCGATCTAACTCAAAATGATCGAAGCCTATATGGCTTTCTTTTCAATTTTTCATTTCTTATCTCTGATCAGTGTGTGAAAAAAGCTCACCAAGGTAGCATTCAAAAGGAAAGAAACTGTTCTTTCTAAAATTTGCAAGGATGCAAATCCGCTGAGAGAGCAAAGCTACGAATTTACAAAAAAAAGAAATGACAGAACTTTTGACACGACCTAGTATATAGGAATCCAGCCCGCGCATTGTATAGTGTAATAGCATTGCGGACCTCCCGTTGGACGCATAGTTTATAATGTCATTTTAATCACACCATTTTCTTTAGGGATTCAGTATGATAGCACAATGACTTGAGACGTTTTTGAAGAATCACATGCCTTCACAATTTGCTAGTGCAACCTGATAGCCTTTACTTGAAGTGATGATGCAAAAACTCGTCCCCTAACGCAAATCTTACATGAAATTATTACCCATTATAATTGTGTATCATCTGATCATTTTTCATTTCAAGATAAAGATGGTCACATTCAGCGCTATCTAGGGAACATTCGAAAGGCAAGGTTTAAGTTACCAGAAAGGAAGCAAGAGAAACGGTAGCTGGAGGGATTTAATAACCCGCAGACTTACCATCCTCATTCTATCAATTATTCTATCATCATCATCAGCACAAAATTTTCGAGCATCATTCTTTTATGCTGTAATCTGGACGGGAGAACTGAATAAACTTTTTATTTGAGTATGATATGAGAAAATACGTCAAACTTATCAAAACCCACAGAGACACACAAATTATAATTCATTTATAAAATCGTAACGACGGATTTTACTGCGGTCTTTGCGCCTACGGAAGCATAAAACGCTTATGCAAGAAGGCAGCATCTCAACGTCCGGCTCAGCCACTTCCAAGGCTTAAGTAATATCATATGTAAGCAAAAAACCACCTGAATAGAGATGAAAACCAAGAAAACGCGATTTCCGGAAGTGGCGTGCGTGTCGCGAGCGGTCGCGCCATCGTCACGATTTTTTAAATGTCCTATACTAGATATAGAAAGATATCCTGAAACGACAGAAAATATACAATGTACACTGTTAGTGTGTGATGATTTGACATTCATTTGTTGTATTGTAGCAACACACAGCAGGGCTTGCCGAGTACATTAATTAAGAGCTAAACATACAGAGAGGATGTTTTATTCAGTTCTATGTGAAGAATCAGAAGATAGTGTATTTTGGCAATTTAGTGCCTTTTTGTCAGATGACGCTACTAAATTACGAAGCGTTCCTCGACATTCGAGTCTTAGTCAGCAACAAGCATCAGACATTATTTTGTATCTTACCGTTAGTAATTGGAAAGCATGTAACATTAACACGTGACATCATCTTAATGCTGATAGAAAGCTGTGATAGCTTTCAGTTATTCAAACATCGGCAAAAGACATTAGTTTTGAGAGAGCATCTTGATTTAGCAGCAGTATGAAACTAAGAGCTTCAGTCGATGTAGTGTATGAGTTTCTAAGCGGAATCGCTTTCCTCTATAATGTCTTGCACTTCAACACTTCCTCTGCTTACGTTGACAGAGTTAACTTGTATTTGATCCCTATATAGTCCAAAATGCCAAGCAACAGAAAGTTACTTAATTATCAATTACTTAATTATTAAGATTCTTTCACTCTGTCAATAGAAGCACTGACGCGGTTGTGTTGTTCAGAAGAGTTTTGTGACGCTTGGAAGAGTTTCAATCTATTTGCGATAAAAAATTTCTTAAAACTTTTTCCGCCCACTCACTCTGTAAAAATTGCGGGTTTTATATAAGCACATTGATTCTGAGATATTAAGTGCCACCCACTGATCATGCCGAAGGGATAACCTGTGACAAACTTGTGTATTTTTCATCAGCAACAATATTCAGCTTAGTTTGAGCAAGTCATATCGAAACCTCACTCACTAACTCTTTTAGTCTGCATTGTTCATATGAAAATATATACCAGAACTTTTTAACAGCTTTAGGAAGAATGATGCGTCATTTTGTTTGGATGCTGCTACTGTTAATGGCTTTGGAAGTGACGCTAGAAGCACGAAATCAAAAAAGAAGTGCAACTTCAACCCAGAATATGCATGAGCGCGGAATAACTACTGTATGGAAAAAAGCAGAAGCAAGCTGTGCGCGTGTCCATGCAAGCGGAATGGCAAGTGGGAAGGTAAGGATGGTATCAGCATCATTCCTCGAGCGAAGGCAGTGTCCAGGCAGATTTGGTTGAAATGCAATAAAAAAACTACTTCTGGAATCTCAGCTGTGCCATCGATGAAACGATCATTCATATGATGTGGCAACTCAAATACAATTGCAAACTCTAGCTTAAGCCCAATGCATACTTCCCGCGAATCCGCGAAATCGCCACATCAACGCGATTTGACGATTTAGCAGATGTCTATGGATTAACCATGCGTGGGTCTCAGATGCATGGGCGCGTAGATTTCGCAAGTCGTAGCAAATACACAAGTCTGGCCTAAGCAAAGTATTATGAAGAGTCTTTGCAGTGCCAGATCGCGCAGCGACTAAAATCGCATGAGGTGTGCCTTAGGCCTTAGACCATACTTAGCTTTTGAGAACGAATTTAGTGCGCTAGCAAACCGGCAATTTGGGTTTCTCAAAAGGGATTTCTTGGCAACGATTTGATCCTATGGGCTGCCTCATAGCCTAGGGCTCAGTTAGGGCCTCGCATGACCCACATAAAAACGCAGGTTCGACAGATTTCACTGAACTGCCTGCAGTGCTTCAGTGCTTGGATCAGGGACGTTACAAGGAGCAAACCTCCCGCAACGATTAGTTTTTGAGAAATGTCGAAATGAATCAAGAAACAGTAGCAGAGAGCTGACAATATTTCTCAAGTACTAACTATTGTAGAAGGCTGAAAATGTTATGCTTTCCAAGCCAAGTAACATAAACCTACTTATGCGTGGACATCCCAGCCTCAACAGCTTACCCTACTTATGCGTAAACTTCCCAGCATCACTCTGGCAAAAGCATGGAAATTTTCGACTCTTCGAGTCTGACGAAGAATTCCTGCATGTGAGCAAGTTGAAGGTCCGTAAAAACTTTGAATCGGGATACGAATTTTTTTGACTTTCAGTCACTTAACCTTTTTTATTCGGTCTTAACTTCAGGTGGATAAAACTTAATACAAACATGTAGTGTCTTCTTGTAGGGCTTGCTTTGCTCTATCGAATGGTTCCCCATATACGTTCTTGGGATTTATCTTGTTGAGATGCCGTGACAAGGAATCAGAAAGCGACATTCTTTTCTTTCCAACCTAATACCAGGGTTTCATGCGCGCTGAATTCATTACTCAACGTCTCAGAGGTTTGTAGAGTTTTTAAAGGTGCATTCACAATTTTGAGGAGAATTGTAGAAGTGTAGAAGCAGCTGTTGCGATTTACTTGGCTAAACTTATAAACGAATTATTGCTGTAAAGTGCAAAGCCCCATAGCGGTGTCAGCGGCCTGAGAGCCTGGTGTTAGAATTTTGCGGTTATTTGGTCTGCTTTCTGAGACGAGCCGGGAGCCCCCAATGGCTTGAAACCCTTTTTGAAAGCTTTATCAAATTTCTACAGTAATGAAGAGCGACGAGTAATTTGCCTCATACCTTAAATCTAAGTTGGAACCTGTTCTAAATGGTAATTCTGAGCTAAACTCTAAAGGAAGAGAGTTATTAACGGCTTAAAATGGTACTTACTTTTGCGACACCCTGCATACATGTTCGGCTCGCAAGATTTTTGCTTGTGCAAAAATCTTTAAAACTTGAAAAAGTCATAGATTTTTGCAAGATTTTTTAAAGATTGCTTTTTTACGGTACTGCCTATTACCCGCTACGTTCTCGAGCTACTTATTAGAAATTTTGAGCAAATCTTGACTCCCTTTCAGCTTACATGAAAAAAAATAGGAACAATCAATATTCTAACATGTCTGCAGCTTTGGAATTGCAAATTAGGCATGCTATACATTCGGCTGCTTCTCACAAAAATAAAAATTGATTGCGCTTCGTTCAAGAACAATTCTACCAACGCATTGTTTTACGAGGCAACAAACAGTACCAAATAATCGAACATTTGGGTTATTTCTCACATATAATAAATACATGCATGTTTTATTAGCCATTTCGGCGGTATCACAAAAGCGGCAGCTCTCACAAAGCTATAAAATCCGATTAGAAGTTACATATGAACGCTCGTATCCAGTTTTTCCGGATGAAGGGTTTGCTTGTGGCTTTGCTTTGGGCTGTGTCGGGTAGGTTGACATAGTTTTTTTTCATTTCAGCGTATGTTTTCAGCACTTGCCTTACCCGATGAGTGTTTGGAGGAACTCAAATTCGGTAATTGCACAGAACCAAACCCAAGGAAGACTAGGTGAACATTCTTGAAAATTATGTAATCAACAGGGCCCGGCACGAGTTGCGAATTTCAATTGGAATTCGTTCTGAATGGAAAGCAAAGCAATGTATTAGGTGGTCCCAAAGCTCTGTCTTTTCATTTTTGAAAATTTGTAATTTTGCACTATCTAAACGGATTTGCATCCTTGTAATTGTTTTTGAAAATTTTTTGCTTTCGATTACTTTCCTTCCTAGCTTCTAGTACACACTGACTGCAGAGATAAAAATGGAATGAAGACCATATAAACTTTGGGCATTTTAAGTTAGGTCGCCAAAAGTCTGAAACGCTGCGAAAAATCTGAAAACCTAAGTGCACAGGTTTTGTTACCTACTCTTTGCAACAGTGAAGATTTTGTGCTGTTTGGACGTCTCTGTGAAAAGTTACGAGTTTCAGCCTTACTACAGAAAATACCAAAATTAATTTCTCACTTTCCTCAAAAATTATAACTTTTCAACACATTCAAACAGCAAAAACTTTTCACTGTCGTAAAGAGTAGATCAAAAAACCTATGCACTAACGTTTCCAGGTTTTTCCGGAGCGTTTCAGACTTTTGGCGAACTAACCTAAAAAGATGAAAGTTTACATGGTTTTCTTTTTCCATTTTATCTCTGCAGTCAGTGTGTATTAGAAGCTAGTGAAGAAAGTATTCGAAAGCGAAAAAGATACTCTTTCAAAAACGAATTACAAGGATGCAAATCCGATCAGATAGTGCAAAATTACAAATATTCAAAAATGGAACGACGGAACTTTCGGGAAAACCTAATATATCGTGAATATACATTTACATGTACATAAAGGCTACTACATAAGGAAGGCGCAGAAGAATATTAGTTAAGCGGGCGCAAACGACGCGCGCGCGTCCTCACTGTTGTAACTACCACGTCTCGTGCGCTCTGCGGCTAATAAAGCCGCGTACGCTCACAAAGGTATTGCGCCTTCGTCATGTAGCAGACTATACACTCTCTCTACAAGTTGCTACACGACTGACATGCAAAAACGCGGTCTTACTCGCGTGTCAAAAATCCAATTTTTTTATTGAGTTGTAATCAACTGTGTAGTGCACAAACATGGATTAGGAGGATCATAGTGCAAAGTATTGCGAGAAAATATGTGACTGAAGGTTGTGGCAAATTTTTTTGAAGATCTCACACCACTACAAAATGATAAAATGGCTCGTTTGCAACGCACAGCTGACGATATGGCACAAATTTTGGTGTGCGTACGCGCAGTTGATCAAAGAAACAAATATGGAAAATTATGAAAAACTTATGTGAATAGGTAGCGTGAACTGCTCTTGCTCGCGCTCCTTTTAAGCTGAGCGGACAGTTGCCCACTTAATGCCCACCTAAGGTACGACTTCCATTTTATTAGGCTGTCTCATAAGTTTTTTCCATTTTGGATTTTACCGCAATAAGTCACACGCTTCTTGATTCTGATTGCACCAGCTTCACCACATCACGAATTAGATGCCGAAATCTGAGAACTTTCGGATGCCTAAAAACCCAAAAACCTTTTATATCTTTGTTCAAAGAAGACTTATCAGATCCTGAACTTGCTCTATACGCTCCACATAAGACATTCATATGTGCCGTTGCTGTGTTTGTTTTTGTGCTGAAACCGAGAAAACTCAAGTTTCCAAGCTCCAAAAAAGCGATGCTGCGCTGTTTTCACTTAAGCAATTGTATACTACAGGTCTTCTGAAATACACCGGTAAATTTCCATTCCCAAAACGGTTAGTTTTGAGAAATACCGAATTTAGCTTACTTGTTAGCGTATTTCGTGTTAAATTCAATCTTTCGTAGGAACTGGTGCTTCCAGAAATCTGAAAATCTACCTATGTAATTCTGAAATCTGTACTATACATTTTTTTGCCTATCCAAAGTAAGAAAAACCAGTAAGGTGCTCTTCGATTGTACTGTTCTCGTGTATTTACAGTGCGCTAAAAAATAGCCGCAGACTTTTTTTTTCAAATCACGCTTTTCCAAGTTCTACTCGCCCTAACTTCCTTGAGAATCAATATACTGAATCCACCGGAAGCAGCAATGTGTTTAGCTCATCAAGACGAATCTTTCCGTAAACGGCATGTCCTTGACATTCCGATTCGAGCATTCTTATGTCTTTCCGCGGACGTCTCTTTGCGAAGGCATAAAGCAGCGCGCGTTGCCCCAAGTATTAGAAAATTTTCGTAAAGTTCTCGGGCACTTGCGAAATTATTTTTTGGACTGCTGTAACTTGAAGCAGAGTGATTCTTCTTCAAAGCTGCAAACTTCATCGCAAAGGCAATTTTGTCTACAACATGAAATTGTCTCACCGATCGGCACCTCACTGCGGTCCAACAGCATGCGCAGAAGGGGAGAAGGTCGACGCGAGAAGTGGCCTATTTGTGCGTATGATGAGAGCTGGAGAGCTCAGATGCTGTAGTTATGAAGAATTCTGCTGAAGCTGTTATGGCACTTGAGTCTTCGAGCGACCACAATGCTAAAAAAAATTATCATCGGAAATTTTGAGAAATCGATCATTTTTTGCCTCCAAAAATGCACCATTTTTCGACTAACTGAGTTTGAAGTCTTACCGTTCTGCATAGGGTGGACCAATTCTTTGATTACTACGAACATTGTTGGGGTAGTGCCCCATATATCCTATGGACCCATCATCCAGACGTGGCGATCCCCGCAAAAGCGACGCCAGCCGGGAAAAGAGTTGCAGTTTGTGGGAAGTTCGACAGCTTGTAATTTCTGAGCGCAAATAGCAAGACTCGAGTACAGCTGTGAATTAGAAGTTGACAGACTTCTTTATCTTATCACCTATGATTTAGACGATATACTTTGAACTGGCGCTTTCCACTGAACAGTATAAAAAACTTGGTTCAAAGTCCCACCGAGCGCCAGAAAAATGTGTCAGAAAATGAAATTTTCAAAGGTGCCTAGGAATATACCCTAATTTTACGCGTATAAGGCGCGGCGGATTTTTTTTTAAATCGACCAGCCCAAACAAGCCAAAGGACTTCACAACCAAAGGACCCTATAACGTGGTGTACATTGCTTGAGAGAATGGTGCGATGTGAGGATTTCTTTCCGGAATACAGTGAAGCGGCTGAGCGGCTCGCTTGAAAATTCGAAAAAGTGCGCTTTATAAGCGTGAAATTAGGGTGATAGATTCTGCAAGAACCTTTCTATAGTACTCCTTTTGTGAACTTTGAAGAGCTAAAAACACTAGACGCACACTTTCTTCTATAGGAAATGGAATTTCTGCGAATCCTGAAAAAAAAAATCACTTCGTTCTAAATTTTACTCGCCATAACCCCAAAAAATGAGGCTTTCTCGCTAAGCAGATGTGATTTTCGTAATCAGCAGGCCGGATAACTTCCATAAAGAAATTATCCGAATTGTTCATGTTATTTCATTTTTTCTCGTACGCTCTGCTCGCCGATGGATTTTGGTCAAAATGTTGATGATCTTGTGTTGTAAGGAAATTCGTTTATAGAGGTTTTCGAACACGCTATTTACGAAAATTGTGGTCTTTGGGGAATTCAGGGTCTTTTTGCAGAGATATGGTGAGGTAACTTCAACCGTGCCACGAAAGTTTGTAATTTCGCCTGCTTTTTTCATGTATCTATCAGAAAACTCCTGCTCACTTCTATAGGTTAAAGGAACTGTGCCATCAAAAAATGCATGTCTCGGGCTCCAGTCTATAAAAATCGTCGATTTGCGAGCCTACGAAAACAAGTCCTCTTGAATCTTGCCCAAAATCAAAGATCGCATACCTTCGTCGAAATCCCACCGTGAGTGGTCCTTGAACGACTCGCTTTGACGAACTGAACAAAATGTTGCTTCCGGATTCAGATAATCTTCATTCCGGGGTGGTATGTATCAATCTCCCGTCCGGGTAAGTTATCCGGACAAGAGTTTCCGCTTCATAGCTCGGTGCTCTGAGGATGTCTGTCCTTGCTTGTCGCTCATATTTTGAGGGCTCTACTACCCTAATATTGTAGCAGAATGATTAGCAGCACTTTGCTGTATAAGCTGAGATAATTCGTTCTTTGTATGGTCCCGAACGGGATCTCCCACTGATCACGCTCATTTTGAAGTTATTCATATCCGCAAGAACTCAATGAGAACGTCACAGAGTTTGCTGTCGATCTATTACGACAGTGCTACGCATGTTTTTAGTAGCACAGATGAAAGGTACAGATTTTGAGTTTTTCGATAAAACCCAACTCGTTAGCACAGGTTCATCGAAGATTTCGCCAACTTGATTTTTCACTTATTTCTTTCACAAACATGCGTAGCACTGTCGTAACAAATCGATAGCAAAACTCTGTGACGTTTTCATTGAGTTTTAAAGGATATAAATAACTTTGAAAATGACCATGATTAATGGGGAATCCCGTTCGGGATCATGCAAATATCGAATCATCTCAGCTTATACAGCAAAGTGCTGCTATTCATGTGCTACAATATTAGGGTAGTAGAGCCTCCAAAATATGAGCGACAAGCAAGGATAGACATCCTCAGAGCACCGAGCTATGAAGCGTAAAATACCTGTTCGGGTTACCCGGACGGGTGATTGATCATACCAACCCCAAAGGAAGTTATGGCGCTAGGTATTTTGCGTGATTTGCTTGATTCCACGAAATTCCCGGGATGTCACGGAATTCCGTGGAATTCACGGAGTCCGGCGACATTTACGGAAATTTTGCATATTCTGTGAGCGGTATTGTACGCAGCTGGCGAAATCAGGAATAAAATCGTGAAAATCGATAGCGAAGGCAAAGTCGTTTCACAATATCCACTGCCGACCTCGTGCTAGGTTCTGGTGACCACTTTGCTGATTGAATTCAAGTTGTTTTAGCTGAATGTGGAAAGCAGGTACAGTCTTATTCCACATTTTATAACATGCCATCGGTATTGTAATACATTGAATATCATGGGTAAAACATCAAACTGCGCTACTGGTTGGTCATAACAAATTGTTGGCTCAAACTTTTTTCTTCAGCTTTTGCGCGAAGACTTACACGGAGAGGATACTTAGTCGAAAGCACCAATCCAGATGAGACATATATCATCTTAAAGCGCTTGAAACGCTGATTCCAAATCTGCAGTTTCCATCTGCGGAGCGTTTTTGTAGAAGGAGTTATGAAGGGTGTTCCCCTCTGGGGTTTAGGCGCCCTCCAGCGGTTTCCCCGTATCTGTAAGCACTGTAGAGGAGTATCAGCTGATGGCAACTGGCTTAATGGTAAGTAACTTGAATGAAGATTACAGTAAAGATTATAATACTCACATTACTTTGGTTTTTTTAACACTTCTAACTTCGATTAGTATCAACGTCATCAGAAGTTTCATGCTTTAGGGCTCTAAAGCCATTTAGAAGTTCAATTTAGCATGCGAAGGGGATCAAAACCTTCACAGCCTCTTTATCAAGCACGTCACTTACCACTGTCAGTTGCCGCCAGTTGGTACTCCCTACAGTGCTCATAGGTAGGGGGATACCTGGTGGAGGGCGCCTCAACCCCAGAGGAAACACCCCTCATAACTCCTTCTACAAAACCGCTCCGCAGCTAGAACTGCGGATTTGGAATCAGCGCTTCTCAAGCGCTTCAAGATGATATATGTCTCATCTGGATTGGTGCTTTCGACTAAGTATGCTCTCCTTGTTAGATTCAAGCACAGAACTATGCATGTAGCTCAGTTCATTTAGCAACTTTCTGATTGCAAACTGTTTCCAGGTACGGTTATAATAAATTTACCGGCGGGTGCATTGCATACACAGAAAGCGAGTGTGGCCCAACGCGTAACAAATTCGAGACCAGAGAACAGTGCGAGCAAAAGTGCGCACCAGGTACGAATATGGACCGCATTTTTAGAGGTGCAAACCTCAATAATAAGAAGGAGGCATGATTTCTATTCGTTTCTATGTTCATGACTAGCTCGATGTCAAATAATGACCTTTTTAAGTCCAATTTTTTGGACATAAAAAGTCATTTTTTGGGCGGTTATGTCTTAAATTGATGGTACGTATTGGCAAAGTTCTCTAATTAGAAATTATTGGCAAAAATTATTGGCAAAGTTCTCTCTAATTATGGAACCATACCCACCTTTGAGCATTGCTCCAGCATTGGCACTAATGGGATCTAGGAGGACAGGTCGTGCTCTCCGACAGTTATTGAATTTCACCAGTTGTTGCAAAGACTGACACTCAGTTAGCTGATGTATATTGAGCAAAACCTTCCTTTCTGTCACACTTCATCTTCGTCAATCTTGCTCACTTATTTTCGCCAAAATAAAGACATTTGTTGCAAGATGCACATTTTCGCTAATGTTAATATAACAGACTTCTTGCTTTTCATTGTGATATACGGATTTTTGATCATCCCTTTGTGTTTCTTTGTACGCTTGAGCTTCCGCTAGAAGACAAGAAACCCAACAAATCCAGAGATGACCTTGATACTGTGCTGAAGTTTTCAGATGGAGAAGAAAAGTACGTCACTAATTATGCACGAATTAATGAGAAACGAACATGAAAATTTAGAGATACAATTTATGCCCACATGGAGCGCAGCAACACATGAGAAGAGTTTTCAGAATGTTAAGAATTACTCTTCTTAAATGAGAAATATTAGAACTTTCCAGATATATTCATTCTCATGTCTACGCTCAGATTTTCAAAGCCACTGCACTTTGCAGTGAGTTTGCAGAAGAATAACGTTCTGAGATTCTCTTTTTCTCTCTTATCCCGAACTTCTAATTGTAGTGTGATGACGCAACTGTGACCCGTGGAGACAGATCTCTTGCGAAAGGGTTGCAACATCTCTTTGCTGACGAGAAGCCCAAAGCGCTGGTAGTTTTTCGAATTTATTGCTATAATTGTGAAGAATACCACAGCAATTTCGCCAAACGCATCTCATGCAATGACCGTAATGCAGACGGTTAGCTTTTGTTATGCTCATAGATTACTGCTAGATGGGTAAAAAGGTAGAGATCTTATGGACTTCCAAAGATATTCCGCTTTCATCTATAGATTAGCACATGGTCGTTTAAACTCGGAGATCATGTCCCCTTTCATTGCGCAAAGCTTACCACTTTTTCAAATTCTAGTATACAAATTTAGTAGACTTATATTCCTATAACAGCTTGCAGCAAGAATTGGTCATTTGGATACAAAATGAAGAATAGTAGAAAAAATGCCGAGAAGATAAAAATAGCTTATAGCTTATTTACATACGGATTATTAGCAAACCAGAGAGCTAACCCGCCTAGGATACTTTGGCTTTTAGAGCAAACATAAATTTGAGAAAGCTTTGAGACACAAGACCTTCTCTCTGTAATATCAAAAAAAAAAAATTCGTGAAAAAAACTTGGAAGTGTTTGAACAAGGGTAAAAACTATGAAGATATTTTTCGGTCAGCATGACTATTAGGATCAAGCTCCTAGCTAAATGAAAAGATAAACATGTGATTTTTTTATTTACTTAAGTTTTGAATTTCTTTTGTATTTTTCATAAGCTCCCCATAAGCACGTACACGTTGACAGCTATGAACAGATGTTCATCCGATACGGATAGTATAGTATAGTAGTTCTCCGTATAGTTCTCCGCTTTTTCAACAGCAAACAAATGGTAGATGTGGCTCACTTGTTATCCACTGATCTTGTTACTTGCATTGCATGGTTGAAGGAGTGTCACCGATTCGCATTAAATTAGGATGGCCCGGGTACGGAATAGCCCTTTTGAAAAGACTTCCTGTCTCTTTAACATAAAGCTAACAAAGACCGCCTAGTCTATTTTCTTACTGTCATTTTCCTGCTACCATGCTTTTGAAGTTATTCTCGATATGCAGTGAGTTGGATCTCATTGTCAGAGTACTGTAGTTAGAATCGAATGTTTTTGAATATTCGTATTTGAATGATTTGAACAAACTAAAAAAGTCAAGTATTTAGGAAAGGGCATTTATCTGATTATACGAAAGTCAGATGAATGATAAAGACCTTTATTCGAAAATCTGTTCATTTAAGGAAAAGAAAGAATAAATTATTTGAACATTCGCATAAACTTTCGAATAATCAAATAAGTTATTTTTTTTATCCGACGAATGAACAAATATCCGAATAAAGGTCTTTTTCATCCATCCGATTATTTGAACAATCAAATTATGCACTTTCCTCAATATTAGACTATTCAGGTTTGAATAAATCATTCGGATGCGAGTATTCGAAAATATTCAGTTCTAACTATTCAGAGTACCGTTTTGTCTCTTGCAGATCGCTGCTCAAAACCTCTAGAAAAAGGACCATGTGCGGGTAACTTAAAACGGTAGCTTCTGTTGCGCTCAGTCCATACTTTTTCAAAGATTTCTGCCATTTGCAGTTATGGGTACGATACCGTCACTAAGAAGTGCAGAGAATTTACTTACTCCGGCTGCGGTGGAAATAATAACATGTTCGAGACTATCGAGGAATGTCGCGAAGTGTGTAACGATTCCTTCGTAGAAGGTAAAGTTCGTTTCATAATTTGAGAACTTTCGCTGAGTATTACACGAAATAATGAATGGACGCGATTCAGACATCTGCGCACTTCCCATAACAGCTGGTCCCTGCAGAGCGCAGATAACGCGGTAAGTTGTGGCTGTACATGCTGTTTCGTTACTAACAGTCCTTTTCTCAGATAACGAAATTCAAGTAGAATACATTGCTGAACCCTTTGAATTGGATTGCTTTTTAAAGGGAGACAGCTGCCCGGGTACGCGTTGTTGCAGCAAACCGGGACGCTGCTACGCTCGCTTTTCCCAGTAATGTGACTCAACGCCATCACAACTATCCTATATTCAAGGGCAGCATGCATTAACATCCCCGCGGATAGGGGATCGCAGCTTTAAGAAAATCTTCATCTTTATATTATGAAGCTCCAGATATCTGGATTTTCACGGTGTATACCTCTCCGTAAGTATTCCTAATATCTTTCACTATGAACACATTGAACAGAAGCGAGAAGCTGCTCAACCCGCATTTTTCAGCTTTTGTATGATCCCTGATGATCTGCGGTGCATCTCTTTAAAGTCATTTTTCTTTTTTCAAGGTCAACGAAAGCCTTCCAAAGTTGTTTATCTAACCCAACAGTCCTTATCAGCAACGTGCTTACAAGGAAACGATACTCATTGTCCGTGGTTTTTTGAGACAATATGTATACCATTACACTCGTTTTCGAACGCTGATTCCGAATCTGGCTTCCGTTCCTGCTAATCGTTTCTCTGAAAGAAGTTATGGAGGATCGATCCAAGTTTGGCCACTCAAAGGAAATATGGTCATTGGAATGGCCTCTACAGCGACCACGTTCTGGTCTAATGGTTAGTGCGATAGCCTCATAATTTGATGCAGGTGTAGGTTTAAATCATTTGTGTTTTTACTTTTTGCATTGCCTTAATTAAGATTGTTCGAGAAAGTTTACGCGAATTATAACCATTGGGTACATTTCAGTGCGAATAGTACATTTTTTCCAAAATTTCACATTTTTTGAAGAGTAAGGGCGTTCACTTAGTTTGAGGATGCGAAAGAAGATTAATTGAGGCAACGCAAAACTGAAAAACACAAAAGGACACGAACCTACACATGCACCAACTCACGAGGCTATCGCACTAACCACTAGACCACAGCGCACCTGCGACATTGGCGCTCCGACTATATTTCACTGGGCAGCCAAACTCCGCGCGATCCATGATAAAATCTTTGAAGCGATAAGCAGAAACGGAAGTAAGATTTGGAATCAGCGTTCCAAGACGAATGTAATGGTATACATCTCATCACAAAAGGCCACGGACACCGAGTATCGTTCCCTTGTTAGCTCGTTGCTGATAAGGACAAGTGATGTATCGGAGTCTTGAAATTTGCGATGAACCACAAGTTGAAGTTGGGTTTCATTTATTTGCATCACAACATGCTTAGCACTGTTGTATTGGATAATCAGCACAACTTTGGAAGGTTTTCGTTGACCTTGGAAAAAGAAAAATGACTTTAAAGAGATGCACCGCAGATCATCAGGGATCATACAAAAGCTGGAAAATGAGTCTTGTGCAGCTTCTCGCTGCTGTTCAATGTGTTCATTGTGAATGAACAGTAGGAATACTTGTAGGTAGACAGCGTGAAATCGAGATACCTGGAGCTTCAAAATACGAAGCTTTCTTTTGAGCTGCGATCCCCTCCCCGGCGGGGATGTTAATGTATGCGGCCCTAAGTGTATAAGCCAAACTCAATTTGCTCCAAAGGCGAGCAAACCCAAGAGCAACGTTGTGACTGCGCTTCTTTTCTTCTCGCATGCTTTGTTCAAGGCCCTTAAGATTGAGTCTCTTGAGTTTGCTGGCGCGTTCCATTTCGAGCAATCAGGGTGCAGCATACATACCCGAAATAAGATACCTTCCTTTTTAAGACCACATCGACAACCCTGCATCACTTTGCCGTTGCAAGCGCTGGAAGTTCCGTAGCTCACGTCACCCACCATGTAATAAGCGCTAACATTAAAATAAAGCCAAAAATGATCAACAGCAGAAGCTTTACGATCAAATGTAATTGCGCATGCAAAATCCAAGATTCAACTCTCCTTTTTTACGCAAAAGAAGGATAAATGTGGATAGCAACAGCCGCCAATAGTAGCGCCCTATATGCATGAGTGTCAACGAGCTCAAGCAGACAGTACGGTTTGTAGAAGTATGTGCCCAAATGCTATTTTTCCTTATCCATGGCTTCTGATAACTCTTTTGATGGCAATTAGCAGCTGAAACACAATCACGCGCTGGCCCTTTTGTGCTCAATCAATCGTGTGAAACATGTAGGCCTCTGCGGCCAATGAAGGAATAAATTCTAATAAAAGGAAATAAATGAAGACCGCTTTAGAGTGAGCGCGGTCCACATTTATAGCAACTGGCAGCTAGCGGTTGGCAGAGCTATCGTTATCTTGGCACCCTCGAAAACTACTACACCGTTTCTCATTCTTACAGTTATGCTTACGACGGTGAACAAAAGAAATGTGTTGCATTCAATTACGGAGGCTGCAGGGGAAACGAGAATAATTTTCAAACTTTGGCTAGCTGTATATCAAGATGTATGCGTCAAGGTGCTGAACCAACTACACCGGAAACTGGAGGTCTTTTCCTACATTGAACGCATTGTGATTTGAGGGCAAGTCAAAGATTTTAGATCGGTGCTCACTGCCCATAGATGCTGGTCCATGTCTCGCCATGATACCTCGGTGAGTTTTACAGTTTTAATCAAATGATTGTCATTGGAAGCCTATAAAAGACGGTCGATGCAGGTTGAATTCTCGAATGCGTTCAAAAACTTTTTCGCACCCATGAACATTGTGAAGACCGCCTGATTTTTGCATGGCTGTCGTAAATTCTCTTATATTTCAGCAAAGATAAGGCTTAAGACAATAATGACCGATTCTAGTAAAAGATGATTCTTCTGAAATAAATCTGCAAATTTTGGCCTCTCTGCTGTACATCGCAGACTGTCGTCTCTCCACAGCTTAGATTTTTCAAATTTCTATTGTGATTTCATATGCCGAATGCACTAATCCGGAAAACGCTATACGAATGTCAGTTCTGATAAGCAAAGAAGCAATTTAACGTACAAAATTTCAGTCTAATCTATAGTGCATCCCTTCCACAGGTTTTTCAGTGCCGTTTTTTGGATATGAATCGTCCTTTTTTGAATGCATCTGCCACATTTCGAAGGGTTCTACGCAGAAGCCGCTAGAAAGTCTTCTTCATTCAAATGACCGGGTCTCGTCACAGGTGGCTTACGGGGCAGGTTGGAGATCGTTTTGAGGTAAAAGCAAAGATAGTGGGGCGGAGTCGCGGCAAACAATGCATGTATCAGTTGAATATGCTGTATATGAAGAAATTGCCAATCCCTTCTTGAAAAATCGGATGGCATTGATAAAACAATTTTAAACAATCTTCTACATATGCAAGGCAATCTAAAACTGGAGTTTCATGTAAAATCAATCTAGTAGAAACTTTGACGGGTTAAACAACGCCACGCCAATCAACCCAACAAGTTTCTGCAGTCCTCTAGCTTATAAGAACAACAAACTTATCCCATCGCTATTGTCATACAACTCATAATATACAGGGTGTCCCAAAAGTATGTATCGAACGTTTGATCGTTAATATCTCTCTTCCCAAGAAGTCTTTTGCCTTGCTTCAAGTACCATTTTGTAGAGCTAGCTTCAACTTAGATTTGCATTATAGAACGAATCACTCATTCCTCTTCATTACTGTAGGATTACGGTAGAAACTTCAAAGAGGGTTTTAAGCAATGAAAGGCCATATTTTGCCTTAGAAAGGAAATAAAACAGCCTGAAAGTTTTCACACTAGGCTAATTAGAGTTGCTGATTATAACTGTAAAGTTCCCAACTTATTATGATGCTTCATTGAGGAGTTATGCCAGGTAAGAGGTAGCGGCCATTTTTTCAATGTTCCTAAAAAGTGCGATTACACCGTTTAGAAAGCTTTGTAATCTTGTGAATAGTTGAGTATTGAACTCAGCATCCATAAAAACCCTATTACACAAGTTTTCCCAATTTTTTGAAGAATTTTGGAACTGCAGCTTTTTCCACATTGACACCATATGTTTCAAGTTTCTACCGTAATCCTACAGTAATGAAGAGAGATGGGTGATTCGTTCTTTAATGCAAATCTAAGTTGAAGCCAGCTCTACAAAATGGTACTTGAAGCAAGGCAAAAGACTTCTGGAAGAGAGATATTAACGATCAAACGTTCGATACATACTTTTGGGACACCCTGTATATGCAAAATCCCACTGCCCTACCAATCCCAATCTTTGCAAAATCCACAACTTCACGCTCCAATATACTCCGTGCAAGCGCAGGAAACAAAAAGTATGTCCCAAAATTTACAAAAGGTTACAGCAAAGAGGACGTGATATGACATCAAACTTGGTGTGCAGACGGGTGACGGGAAATCGGAGCAATGTATGAAAGATATCGTAAAAATTCTGTAAACGGCGTAACAAACTCCTACCGCAGGCCTTTGAACCCCCTGGGAAGGCGCCTAAGGTGGCTAGAAAAAACAAGGAGAGATTATATTTTGTTTCGAAGTCAGTGGGGCTCTGTCTCCAAATGCCAGAGCCACCTCCTGCCGAGGCCGGAAGAAAACCAAAATAATATGTCAAAGCTTCTCCCTTCTTGTAACCTGGGCATTCTAGTACAACCTCACTTAATCTTCTGTTCTACATACATTGACGATTGTTGCATCGTTACTGCAACTCAGTCCGAAATGGACGAGTGCTTCAGACTATTAAATCAACAGTCGCAGTACATAAGCCTAACAAGAGAAAGACCACGAGACGGCTGGCTTCCGTTCCTGAACACACAATTGATGGTGGCTAGCGGCTCGGTGCGCATTAAATGGTACCACAAAGAGAGTAATAAGAGCACCATTTTGCACGCAAAATCCGCGCTCCGATAGCCGCTAAACGAGCTGTCATACACAACAAGTTCGAAACGGCAAAGAATATCTGTAATGACAAGGCTGAAAGAGAAGATTCATTGGAAATTGCGGCTAAAATAATGAATTTAAATGGATATACGATGCATTTTAAACGCCTAAAAGAGTCACGACAAAGACAAGCGAAGAGAGTATCAACCAGAATAGCTCCGTGCTTGCCTTTCATCTCCGAGAGGGTCACTGCCGGAATCAAGCAATATCTAGCACAAGTACAGCTGCAAAGGATATTATATTGGTCAATATTTCAGGAGATAATATTAAGAAACAGCCTAGTGCGCAGTGCGCAACATGCTGTATGACAGAACCCGTACTATACGAGATTGCGGAGTGTGCCCTTACGGAAGACCAGGTGACTGCGCAAAAAATGGCGTCGTCTACCAAAGCGAATATACGAGCTGCTCTTCCGTTTACACCAGTGAAACGAGCGGCCACTAAGCGTAAGGATAAATGAACACCTCGCTAGTAGCAAACGTCAGGGCATAATGAGCCCGCTAGGTAAACATAGGAAAGTCGAACATAGCTGTGATGATTTTGAAATCAAGTGCAAAATATTAGCCTTGGAAGATCAAATCTCTGCACGAAAGGCTTTAGAGGCGTCTTATATACTTGCCCGGGATCCGAAAATGAACGGCAAGAATGAAAAGCTTTCTATCACAAGTGATCTATTGCCGTATCTTGCGCTATGCGAACTATGAGATAGCTGATCGCAGCCTCAGAATGTTCCGACTGCTCATTTCATCATCACTGCAGTCCATCGAGCAAGTCTGAAGCAGATAACACTGCTGCCGTTGATACACTCGGTGGGTAGATTCTCACGCCCAGCCTCTCGATCTTCATCCTAGACGAATCAAGTGCGTAGATGGGATGAGGGCTTGGCAGCAAGTAGAGTGATATCAATATGACTGACACCTTTTCAGGCCTCTGAAGACGGTGTGTAACCGAAACGTCAGGCAATAAAGTGTGTCGTCGTCAAAAACCTGTACGGCACAGAAGATTAAGTGAAGTTGTACTGGAGTGATATTTTCGTAATCAACAATCTCAACCGTGGGTGTGGCACACCACATGTGACGTCATTTGGTTGGGAGAAGGCGGGAGTCGTAAATGAGGTGATAACGATGACAGTGTTAACACGAAATTTCAACAGTCAAAGAGTTTCATTTGACAAATTACCATCACACTGAGAACATTCATCGATCTAAAGTACGCATGATAGAGAGATTTCTCCGAGCATAGTGAGCATCTTCGCAATAGGTATGCCAAACCTACGTGTACCCAATTTTAGTGAGTTCTGATTTTTTTTCAAATAGCAAAGGCTCCGTCCACTTCGACTTCCATATTCTCATCGCTACGAAACCTTCTCATACCTCTGATTCCGAATATGAAATTGAGGATCCGCGATAACCCCGACAGTCTCCTTTCCGAAAGGTGATTGAATGCGGACAGATGGGCGGGCATTGTTGGAGGAGGCGGTGCGGACTTGGGGTCCTTACGCATCTATTCCGAAGCGACATGTTGCGCCGCGACTTGAGCATTTTCTTGATAGAAGGTCTTATTACAGTCTGCCCCAATCCCAAACAGGCCAGAATTGACATACTGGGAATTCGTATCGCGAGGGTATTGCGTCACGTCTGCGGCTAGTTAGTTCGCTCTCTCCTCATCTCCTCGCTCTCTGCGACAGCGCGCTTATGCAGCGCAAACCCCTGGTGCTGAGCACGCAAGTTCAGTCGTCGGTTTGGCCGGGTCCCGATCGGGGCAGACTGTATCATAAGCTGCTAGAAACCTAAGACCTTTAATGGAGTGGACGATGCCTTTAAAGGCACCGTCCACCCAAAGTGAGGGTTCACGAGATTCAATGGCATGCTAATGTGGGCCCCCACACTAGGCCAATCCCCAAGTTTCCCCGCAAAAGATTGTTTCCGGGGCGAGAAATCCGCTCTGGAAATTACGTGATACGTGATCCAGAGGGGGTCACTCCGCCCATTTTGCAGCTTTGGGGGCTGCGGCGCTGATATACGCCGGGCGATAACCGCGCCGCAGCCCTGCAAACTGCACTTCCACCCGTCCCGCTTTCTCCAAAATAGGGGTTTTTGGGATTCTCGACTTCATATTCGAAATCAGGGCCTTCAGAAGGCCCGGAAGCGACAAAAACATGGAAGTCGAGAATTTGGGTGGACGGTGCCTTCAAGCTAGTTATCTGGAAGATAAAACGGTCATTTTCATACGTAATTAACTTTGTTTAAAAAATGAGCTAGCTACTTTGCCTTTGCTACAAAGCACTTTTAATTCTTGTGCTTGGGTCAGACTGCGTGCATACCAATACTTTGCCGCCTTTGAGTGAGTATTACAAGATTTCCCAAAAACATATCTGTTTGATAGTCAACTCTGTCCTCTCACAAAGACTTCTGCCTACTTTTAGCTGCTATCTTGCAAAGATGGCTTTAGCTTATTGTTAGATTTACAGAATGGAGCCAATCAATTCAATCAAATCTATACCAATCGCTCCTCATTAGCCCAAGGTTATGGTGGGAAATTTGAGGAGGGTTTTGAGTCATTAGGCAGCGTCCCACGTGATCGGAGGGTACCTGTCTCTAGTATTAATGTAATGTAGACCCCTAGCAAGCGACGACAGAAGTTTGCAGCGCGAACGGGGGTCTACGAGGTCTATAAATCGCTCTCCAAGGGCCCGAATCTTACAGTAGGCCCGAACGCCGCCCACAAATCGATTTCGAACTGCAGCGCCAGGGCACGCATAGCGCACACAGTCAAGAGCGCAGGGTCCTGCAGCGACTCTGCTTCTTTACCTTGCATGCACTCGCACTCACCCGAGCCTACCGTAGGATCCGGGCCACTTTCCGGGCAAATTTCAAGATTGGTAGACCCTCTTTTCCGCTCCGAACTTCAGTCATCGCTTAGGTAGGGGGTCTACTTTGACATCTCCACAGAAACCCGCCACCCATCTTTTTGCCGGGACGCCGCCTTTGAAGGTCATATTTTACCGCTTAAGAGAAGCAGAGAAGCAAAAAATTGAAGGTACTTGCCGTTAGCCACGTCTCAGAAAGATTTTTTGGGATGGGATGCTCCCCCAAATTTTTGCGCGCCCACCACAAAACCCCGAAACTTCAGAAAGCAGAAAAGGATTCTTTTATAAGGCCAATTCGGATTTATAGAAAGACTCAAAAACTACTGATTATTTACAAATATAAACGAGGTTATACATTTTTTTGACTGCCACTGCGAACCGTTTTTCAGATGTTCCTTAAAAACCTGACTTCCCAATTTGATCGCCGCCGAAGGTGGACTGTGTGTGCAATGGCACACATGATCATATGAAATGATTCGACTGTAAAGTTTTGTGACCTTGCATATCAGTGTCCAACAGGTCAAATGAGCTCCATACACAAAGTTTTAAAGTTCCGAAGTCTAGTGTTTTATCCCTTAAGTTTTGCTGCGTTCTATTGGAAGATAAAGAAGATAAAAAGTTCAAGCCCTTCAAGGCAGTGAGGGCAAAACTGATACCTTGAGGTTTTAAAGCTGTTGCTTATATCTACCAAATATAACAGACTATTTGGTCTGCAGCTTTCTCACAACGAGTAAAGTGCCCTCAAACCGCTCGCGCAAGTCATTCTTACAAGCGCTCGCACATGCAATCCTCCTCCCACCACAATTGCGGCATGCCTTCGTTGTAAACCGTAAGGGCCCTGCAACGATTTTGCCTCTCCAACCATGGCGGACTGCTGCACTCGTCCGAATTCAAAATGAAAAGCCTTGAAAAATGTTTTTTTTACGATTTTCACTCTTCACCAGGTGTGGCTTTGTAGGATCAGGGCATCGGATAATCCCCGTTAGGAAAAAATTTTCAAGTGCGGGATTTGCCCCCGTGCCTTTAGTTTTTGATTCCTTGGAGTATGATAGAGCTCTTTGTGAAACTGAAGGCTCCATGAAGCCGCCTGCTGGATCAATCGCACGACCTGTACGAATTATGTGAAAATTTGCCACTTTAGAAACAAACAATGGAATTTAAAGTTCAGCCAAAATCTCATCCATCGTTTTTCACGCTTTAAAGGCAGTATGCAAACAAAAAGTCAATTTCGAGAATTTGTGCTTACCCGGGCCTATTCGCTTTACTGAATCCGAAAATTGACAGTAGACAGCACAAAAACGGCGAGAAAGGGCTCAGTATGAGTTTTTCCCACTGTGAATTCACACTCCCAGCTTCCGGAGCGATATCGGTTCCGATTGCAAGCCACGCGTTCGCACTTGGCCGGTGGCTGTGTCAGGGCAGCTAGCGGTCGCGAAGATCGCTCCAAAACGTGAGAGCGTGAATTCACAGTGGGAAAGAGTCCGCCTACCTGCTGATTTCCCTGCTGGTTAAAGCCCTTTTCCCCGTTTTTGCGTGTGGATTTTCGGATTCAGCATAGGGATTAGATCCGAGTAAGCGCTAAATCTACTAGGTTGGAAACTAAGTTTTGCAACTACTTTAATAGCATTCTTCTTTTTGAAATGGCGCAATCAATTGTCATTGCGTAGGTTATGACGTAAGCTATAAGAGCAGCTGCTGTTCTGCCAACGCCGCAGGAGTGCTACGGTAGGTGTTTGGTAGTAAGGGGAAAAATTACAGAATTTGGCAGATTTGTCTAAAACGTGGCATAAGGGCGTTATCTGAGGTGCTGATCACGAAAACGACGCTTAAGTTGCTTTATAAGGGCTTTTTGTAAGATTACTGTAGCCGATATAGGTTCTCACCCTAGACAAGGAAAAAGGCGTTAATTTTACGAAAAAATTATATTTCGTGTATGGCAGGTCAAATAACCTTACTATGTGAAGTCTCGCCGAATTTTGAGGTTCTGACTTCTTGGTCAATAACGAATGCCCCAGCAGCCTTGCGTACAGCGGACTCGTTCGAATTTGTGATTGCGCCAAATCTCGACATGCTAATATTTTGTTTTTTTTCTTGCCTGAGCCAAATGAGTCGACCTCTAGCAAAAGTCGGCACACGATTTCGGACTATAGCGAATGGTCTAGGCTGCTAGCGGCTTCATTTTGGCTTATAATTCCAAGAATTCCCAAAATTCACTGGTTTGAAAAATGCCTGGAATTTTTATAATTCGTCTCTAAACTCTAAACAGGTGTGCGTAGTTGTAGCACACATTGCTCTCTATACGTTGCCAAAGTTGAGTCTGCCACATCCGAACAGAGTGAATTTGTGAAAGGAGTTGTAAAACTTAGTTTCCAGCCTAATATATATCGCGAACTAGAATGCCAAGCTTCAGCTCGAATATCAACCTGTAGAAAAACGAGATTCTAATTGGTTGAGTTAAATCAAGCTAGTTACTAATTATCTATATATTCACAAACTTACTAAATATGAGATGCAACAGTGAGCCTCTTGCAGTTATGCTTATATGAGCCGCTTGGGAAAATGTGTAGCTTTTACGTATGGAGGATGCCAAGGAAACGCCAACAATTTTGAAACTCAGCAAGATTGTGAAGACTCATGTCAAAATCCAACATCAAGTTCGAAGCCAGAAGGTGAACATTTATCTGGTTTTGGAAATTTCATTTGCTTGAACTTACGATTTTTGCCTGTTGGGAGCAAACAGCATTCAGTCGTTAGATTTATAACAATAAGTTTCAGATGTTTGTTCTTTGCCTGTACTGTCCGGTCCATGCCGTGCTAGGCTGTTACGGTCAGTCATATCCTTTTTACTTGAAGTGAGATTAATCTTCGAAATGAGTAGATTATGTTGCGAATAGCCAAGACTTTGATTGGCATTTCCAGAAATCTGCTGGGTAAAGACATACAATTATTTGTGCCTACCAATAAACACCGACCTATGCTTCCCATCTAGGTAGTGTGATTTCAAAAAAGCTAAGTACTTATTTCCTTCAAAAGGATAAAAGATTCGAAGTTTTCCAGATAGATTAGGTTGTTCCATAAGTTCGTAGCATTTTCATTCTCGTCCTAATTTTTCTGAAAGGAGGTTGATTTGCGGCAAGTTGTCGTATGTCGTTAGAAAAAGCCAATTATGCTCTTTATGACGAACCTATTGGTTTCTATGGGAAGCTGACCCGGTTAAATTTTCTAGCTTTCAAACGTGTAGTTTTCGAAAGACAAAAGAGCAATTTCGACATCTGGCTTTTTTGGGACCCGGCCTGCTGAGTTATGAAAAAACGAAAACGAAAACTTACGGCAACGTAAAACGGTTATGCGCAACAACGGAAAGCACATCATAAACTAAATTTTGATGAAATTTTGTCATTTCGATGGTTCCGAAAACGCTAAGAACTTATGTAACGACTCAATAATTTGCGTATGCGCAGAACGCATTCTACTTCATAAGCAAAGAGTATTTGAAAGCGCGGACTTGAAATAACTGGGGCCAGCAAATTATCAAGCTTGTGCTTTATCCTCCCTACTCTAATACCAATTTGCCATCCCAGGAGGTTAAAGGTCTTTTGAGTTAATGACGAGATCGAAGCATCGTCTGATTTGGTCACAGCGGCGCCTCATACCACTATGCCATTTTCCCCTTCATCTTCCTCAACACGGTATGATATCACCGGTATATCAACGTTACGTAATGCAATAAATGCTTCGACCGAATGCCTAGCTTTGTGTGATAAGAGACTGCTGCCAGCTAGCAGGGTTAAGAGTTCAGCTACTTCGCTTTTCGACATAAATACCAAGCTTTCTTAAGGCAGTAAAAGCGGAGCGCAATCATCTCATCTCTAAATACCGTGATGTGAGTATTTTAGTCCCGAAACATATCCATTGAACATCCAATTAAGTGGTGAATGTATTTCCTGAAACATGCGCTAACACTTGCGAAATCTGCACTTTCTAACGCTCACAGCTCCTTCCTGATAGTGGCTAAACACATAACAAACATACAATTGTGATTAGCATTTCAGTGCGGATGAGATAAAGTCCTGACCATTTTCCACGTTAGGAGTTTATAGGGCAAGAGTTTTGTTGTGTCCTGTCAGAAGAGAAAGTCTTGCTAGCCAACGTTCTTACATACCGTTTTTAGCTTCACATACGACAAAACAACAAAATCTTGTGTGGCATTTTACTATGGCGGATGTGGAGGAAATGCAAACAACTTTGAAACTTTGAAAGATTGCAAAGCTACCTGTCAGAAACCCGATGCAAGTGAGTGGTTTTATTGCGAGTCCCAGAATGGTACTTGGATTTTGTATAGCGTTAACATTTACGTGATTATTTTGGATCACGTTCAACCGTTCCACGAACATTACAACTGATGAGGGCATTTTATTTCTTCTCATACGTTTGCATAATATCAAATGTGGTCCATTTTGATTTTCAAAGCCTGTCTCTGCCCTTAGTTTTTAAATGTTCTGAAATTCTCTCACATATTTCAGAGCCATCACAATTTCTTAAGCGGAGTTATGCTTCATTATGTTGCTAAGGTAAAAGGCAAAATAGATGTTGACGCTGTGAAAGCGCAGCAATGAGACAACATGCATCTAACCAAGTGAAAGCATATTGTTTGCGATCACGATATTCAACTATATCTGATTGTCAAGAGCGCTGAATTATAACAAACACTAAAACACCAAAAAACTTGCATCGTATCTGTCGCAAAATTCCGAGAGCAAATTAGTCGGTTTGTTGTCAAATGTGCTGTGTCGACCACGCAACAAATGCAGTCGTATACTCTTCCACTGATTCTTATAGAATACTAGCTGGCTTACCCGGCTCCGCCGTATCCGGACCAAACTTGGCACACATACACTTCGGGCCCCGGCGGGTGTCACAGTCCACTTTTCGTTATCGATCGATGTCGATTTTAACGATTTTTATCGATTTTTCTGCAGAGTTCACCTACAGGGCTAGGAGTTGGCACAGGGGGGGAAGTGAGCATGTGGATTCCGAATACAATATTAGTTTTCAGAATTATCGATTACTTTTATTGGTTTTATCGATTTTTTGTAAATTTTGACATGCGAGGCTGGGATTTTGCACAGGGGGTAATCGAGCATGCTGATTACGAACACAATATTAGTTTTCAGGATCGTCCATTACTTTTATCGATTTTATCGATTTTTTGTAAAGTTTGACCTGCGGGGCTGGGAGTTTGCACAGGGGGTAATCGAGCATGGGGGTTCCGAATACAATATTAGTTTTCAAGATCGTCCATTACTTTTATCGATTTTATCGATTTTTTGAAAATTTGAGCTAGGGGGCTGGAATTTGGCACAGGGGTGTAATCGAGCATGCTGATCACCCCCAAGGGGGGTGATCAGCATGCTCGATTACCCCCCTGTGCCAACTTCCAGCCTCCTAGCTCAAACTTTGCAAAAAAAATCGATAAAATCAATAAAAGTAATCGATAATCCCGAAAACCAATATTGTATTCGGAACCCCCATGCTCGATTACCCCCCTGTGCCAACTCCCAGCCCCGTAGCTCAAACTTTGCAAAAAAATCGATAAAATCGATAAAAGTAATGGACGATCCTGAAAACTAATATTGTGTTCGTAATCAGCATGCTCGATTACCCCCTGTGCAAAATCCCAGCCTCGCATGTCAAAATTTACAAAAAATCGATAAAATCGATAAAAGTAATCGATAATCCTGAAAACCAATATTGTATTCGGAATCCCCATGCTCGATTACCCCCCTGTGCCAACTCCCAGCCCCGTAGCTCAAACTTTGCAAAAAAATCGATAAAATCGATAAAAGTAATCGATAATCCTGAAAACCAATATTGTATTCGGAACATGCTCGATTACCCCCCTGTGCCAACTCCCAGCCCCGTAGGTGAACTCAGCAAAAAAATCGATAAAAATCGATAAAATCGATATCGATCGATGACGAAAAGTAGCCTATGACACCCGCCGGGGCCCGAAGTGTATGTGTGCCAAGTTTGGTCCGGATCGGTTCAGAAATGGAATTTTCTATTCGGAACATACGTACATACATACATACATACATACAGTCGAGTAGATTCAGCGGTAAATATAGTGTGCTTGCACAGAAGGTGAAATGCGGTAAAATTGGCGCGTGAAGAAATAGCTTCGACTGTGACGCCGGCCAATTGCGCGGGCAAAATACCCGCAGTAGTGGCGTGGCTACTTGTTCACGCGCAAATTTCACCGCATTTCACCTTCTGTGCAAGCACACTATATTTACCGCTAAATCTACTGGACTGTACATACATACAGACAGACAAACAGACATTCAGCTTTATATATAAGATGCTATCAACAAACTACTACCTTCTAAAGTGTTCCCTTCGGTGACAAGTAATGTCTTCAGTTCACTTCAAATTATCCTTTGAGTTGCATTACAATACTAAGCACCCTTTGAAAACGTGTCAATCTGTATCTTGCTGAGTGAATCCTCCATGTAAATTGGGCTCTTGGCAGCGGAAAGAAAACTGTGAAACAAATTGAATGATCGGTGTGCTCAAGAGAAGGCGCAAACGCATAGGTCTGTAGGGCTTAATAAAGACCAACAGATGCTTTTTGACAGCGAACACACAACAACGCGTAAGGAGCAATCAATGCAACGACAGGTTCAAGGGGGCTTGCACCCATTGTTAGTAGTGTATGTACACGTAAATCACGTAAATGGTGACATATTTACATTATAGAATTATTGGGAGTTAGACGTCATTTTTGCACATGCTTACTTTAGGTGTCTGTACTCAACCAATTAACGTCGGCCCCTGTGATTCACTAATACAGCGGTGAGTGCTTTTGCGTAGCTCATTCATTTTTCTCCTATTTATAAAAAAAACATGCGTGCAAAATTTAGCTACGCTTACGATCTAACGAAGCGGTCATGTGTTCCATTCTACTATGGAGGATGCCAAGGAAATGGAAACAATTTTGAAACTAGGGATGTTTGCGCGTCAACATGCGAAAAGCAAACAATTAGCGTCAATGCGAAAGGTGAGAAGAATTTCGTATTTTTAGAAATTTGAGGCAGCAGTAAACATTACTTGCAGTATATGCTAGTTACGTACGCCCTGCGTAGGAGTACGCGCCCGCAATCCTTAGCCTTGTCAGCAGAACTTCAATCGATGATGCTAATATGAATCAAACCATTATGCAAGCATGCATGCGCGAAACTCTTGCGTGCTAATAAAAACGAACTACGCGACAATAGCATGGTGTAGTGTATATCGTAACAGTATCACTGAAACTTCGCTTTTGTTGGCAAAGTAGTTTGACAATCATGAAATTTACCTGCCGTTCTTCAAACCTTTCGCAACACTGCAAGTTAAAGCAGTACGTCAATTCTGTGTGAAGGAGTTAAAAATGGGATGACGCAGGCTGAGCCGTATTGGGGCAGAAATTGTATATTGTGAAGAAAACGCACTCCGTCATCGCAATCTCGTTGGTTGATGACCAGCAAAGCGTCAGTCAAGAAGTCTATGAGGAAACGCAAATATGCTTTTCTTTAACGACTTGGTACAGTGAGCATCTAGCAAAACCGTATTGTTCTGATGTCATATGCTTCACCTTGTTTCCAGTCAGAAGCAAATTCAACTGTCAAGTTTTCCGACTTTTCAATTCCTCAAAGTGTAAGTTCGATAGTGCACTGCGCTGTAACGGAAAAGTTGTTAGTATTTTTAACATCAAGGCACAGCAGCCACTGCAAACAAATTCGGAACCTACGACACTCCCGCGTGAAATGAATACACGCGGAATGTTTTGTTGTATTGTGACATGTAAGCATGCAGTTTCCACGCGAGCTGTGAATTAATTTCTAAGCTTTCGGTTTAAAACCATCTGTCGTTAATTAAATTTCAAAAATTCTTGTTTACGCATTCATTTAGATACTTGTTCGCAACCGATTGACCTTGGCTCATGCGGCGCACAAATACCTAGGTAGTGCTGTGTCCCCCACTTGAAAAACTTTACTAAAACTTGATTCTAAGATACGCTTACGACAGCACAGCTCAAAAGTGTGTTCCTTTCTTCTATGGTGGCTGCCAAGGGAACACCAACAACTTTGCAAGCAAGGGAGAATGTGTGTCAATGTGTAGTACTTCAGCGAATCCGGAACCTACAGAAGGTAAGTTTTGTCAAATAATGAAAAAAGTCACTTAGTTTCTAGGCGATTACAGACGTGTGCCAACAAGACATCGATAGAGGCGCATGCACTCTAAACATGGAACGGTGAGTAGTGGAGAACAATTGCAGGGTTTGCAACTTTAGGCTAATTATGTTTGCAAAACGTGAACCAACGATTCTGTACAAAAGGCACGAAACAGTAACTGCGAAAATTCAAATAAGGAGAGGAAGAAGAAAGTTGCTTCAATCGAGGTTTTGAAAATCAAGTACTGACACGGAAGGCAGAAGGGAGAAGCACTCATGGTGTAGCACTTAGTTCTGCCTAGTTTCTCGCTCTGTATCCATCCAGATTGAAATGGATCGTTTTGATGAGATTTGTGAGTTGAGTGCGGCCGGATAAACGGATGCGACATGTCTTAAAAATGATATTATAAAATTGCGGATTGAACGAAGAAAATTGGATTCAAAAAGTTTTGCGCCGATCGAGCGTCTCTATGGAAAGTTAAGATTTTCAAGCAAGCAATACAAAAGGGCGAATTTGATTTATTTTGGCATTTTTCAGGGAAATCATAACTTTCCATAGAGACGCTCGATCGGCGCAAACTTTGCAAGCTGCTAAAAGAACCTACAATATCCACTGCTCCGATTTTTGTTGGAAGTTTCCGATTTTTTATGACCGTACACGAAAAATTCAAATTTGAGTAATTTTTTTAAGCGGGTTTTAAGCTTATATCTCCTTCATTTGTATATATTAACGAACATTTCAGGTACAGATGCAAAGAGCATGAGTTCCTCTCTTACGCAAAATTTTGTTCATACAAATTCGTTGAGAATTTGAAGAGTTATGAATTTTTGAAAATGTTGCGAACGAACTTTCGAGACAACCTAATATTAGGTCGGTCCGAAAGTTCGTGCCATTTTTCATACACATGCTCAGACCACTTAGACTGCAGATAGACAAAAGCTGTAAGCGTTACCGGTGCAGAATTTCTTCCTCTTCCTAAAAGTTATGTTTTTGTTCAGATTTCCTTGATGTCCGTTCATTAATCGGCAGGAATCTCCAAGCCATGATTTCCACCCATATTTCCATCTTGAACTTTTGGAATAGCTTTGATAACAGTTGGATAGAATAAACAAAATGCATACAATAAACTATTTTGGCTTCATCAACTAACTTTTCAGTGTTTCTTAAAATAATTTTTCCAAAAGCCCTTACTCTTGCAAAGGCAAAATAAACAATCGCTTCAAACACTGACAAATCTTGGGATTTGAGGCCTCGAAGAACAGCTTATCAATTAACGCTGATTTTAGAGGCAAGTGAACGTTTACCTATTAGATTTTGGATTCCGAATTTTCTGATTAAAGCGGGGACGAGTCCGGAAACATTATTTCCAACAACTACAAATCAGAAATAAAAGAGGTCTATCAGAAAGAGGAGAAAAAGCTGCATCAAATGACACCTTGATTGCTCGTCGTTTATTGTTCTGTGAGGATTGGAATGCCCAAATATGGAATTTGATAGCATCAGAAAAATATTTTTGAAAATTTTGAGAAGCGGCTATCGATGCAGACAACCGCAAAACCGTACATCGATCGCCTTCGAACCTGCGCGTGTCAACTGTAAGCGCCGCCGCACTAGCCTTTCGGCCACGCGGTCGGCAGTACAGAAACGCGCAGGTCAGTGGCGCCTGTTAGAGGGCCTAATCATTCGCGTGATAGACGTTGACCTGAAAGAACAGTTGTTTGATATGAGGAAGAGAGAGGCGAAATCATTGCAAACAAAATGTAGAGGATTGCGAAAGAAAATGTGGCGTTCTTTTTTGTATTCATAATATTACTAGGCATTTTTCCACATATTTATCATCAATTTGAACGAGGAAAACTCATATGATGACAAAAATGACGGTTTTTTTTTGAAAAGTGATTTTTGGTTCTTTTGCTTACTTAGAATTGCATTGCATTTTGTTTATTCTATCCAACTATTATCAAAGCTAGTCCAAAAGTGAGAATGAGGAATTTCAAAAATTAGCCGAACTTAAGATGGCTAAAATGGAGATCCCAGCCGATTATTAAGCGGAAGTCAAGGGAATCTGAAAAAACATAACTTTTAACAAAAGGAAGAATCCGCATCGGTAACGCTCACAGCTTTTGTCTATCTGCAATCTAAGTGGTTTGAGCATGGGTAAAAAAACGGCACGAACTTCCGACCGTCCTAATATTTTTCGTATACTAGTAATGCGATAATGAATGTATAGGTTTCCTTTATTTATGCACTTTGTGGGCGATCTTCAAGTTAGAGCTTCAACATGCACTCTTAACACATTCACGACAGTTCCGATTTTTTGATGACTGCCATCTCGGACCAGAGCACATTTCGCAAAATTGAGTTTGCATAATATTTTTAGATCACTGATGGTCCTGTGGTCTGAAGTCTTAATCTTTTGGGAAGTCTCCAAGAGATGTGTGCAAAAGTTTACTCGGTTTGCCGAAAAAGTTTCACCGTGAAATAGCAAAATCAAAAACTTTAGAAAGCATACGACCCAACGGTGGGTCGTGTTGTCCGAAATGGCAGGACACTATTGTCGCAAATGTGTTAGAACTTGAACGTCTCTATTAGTAGCAAAAAATTGAGCTTATTGAAAGGTACAGGACTCATCCTATAATCAGCATTTTCTTGCTTCTGTTTCAAGCTCGCACTGGATCAAATACATTCCCAAGCAAAGAATTGCCTTTCAATCCAAGAAATTTTCAAAACTGCTTTCCTGAATTAGATGGTGAATATTACAGTTACGCATACGACAAAAATAAAAAACAGTGCTTGGCGTTTACTTACGGCGGCTGCAAAGGAAATGAGAACAACTTTGCTACCATGGAAGAGTGTACGGCGAAATGTGTACCACAGTCAACAGGAAAAGGTTGGCATAAATTTACTATGAGTTGAGACACTATTTTCTTTATAATAACATGTACTGTGCGGCTTTGAATTGGTTTCGATGCATCATTGTGGGCGAAATAAAGCGGAGCCTAATTGTGGAGCCTAGTTGTGAACAGGGCTGCAGGTAATTTTGAGAGGTTTGCAGGTTCTCATGGAAAGCCTCGTGACTTCCTAGACGGGCAGCTAAAACAGCGCAGAAAGTGTCATCAAGACCGCCTTGTTTCCCGTTTCTGGGAAATACTCACGCTCCAAAGACGAGTTGACATGAGACATTTCTATCAAGAGCGATCGCTTTGTTTTCTTTCTGATTCCTGCCTGTTGTGAAATTTAAATCAAGCCGTGCCTTTCGTTATGTTCCAAAATACTGATAACTTGATCGCTTTAAGAGCTTATTTGTAAATGTGAAATTTTGATGATTGACCAAAACGACGATGTTGACCTTTGACTACTTTGTATGGAACTTTTCAGACATCTGCTCACAGCCCATAGAACCAGGTCCATGCCGAGGCTCATACAGACGGTACGCTGCAGACATTTTGGATCAAAGAACTTATAGTTTTTTAGCTATGCTTATGACGCAACGTCGGGAAAATGCATATTGTTCGCTTATGGTGGATGTCAAGGAAATGACAACAACTTTTTGAGGAAAAATGAATGCGAGCAGATGTGCTTGGGAGGAGAAGGATCTGGTGAGCACGCCATGTAAAAAGTAAACAACCATGAAATAGAAACAACTTTGTCTATGGTTTGGCGGCAGAATTTTGGGAGCGCTCGAACCATTGGGTTGGTGCACAACTAATGGCGTTTTTCTAGCCCTTGTTTTAGGACAGCTTTTCTCCATCAAAGTTTCTCCATTGCAAAAAACTAGCGTACTATCAAAAATCTATTTTCATGCTCTATCCGATGGTGGTCGAAAATTCTAGCCTCACTTGTTACAATTATATAGGCTTCACACAACCGCACTCGAAACTAGAATCTCATTACATTTATTTTTTCTGCCAGAATTCGAACACGAATAAAGGCATTTTATTAAACAATCAGCCATTGTATGTAATTGAATTATCTACATTATGCGTACTTCACTATTCTCTTAGAAATTAGCTAGATTGAGATTTCGGCGCATCATCATACAGTCTGCACCAAGTGGGTTCAGGCCGAACCGTTGGCTAGATTTGCGCGCTCGCAGCGCCACTACTTTGCGCTGCATACGCGCACTGTCGGAGAGAGTGAAGAGATAGGAGTGAGAGCAGGCAAGCAGGGCGTAGACGTGGGTATAATCCTTGCGACGCGAACTCCCGCCATGCCAATTTTGGCCTGATTGGAATTGGGGCAGACTGTAGATCGTTTTGGTCAGCTCATAAATTTTTTGAAGAAGGCAATCTCCAGAGCTTTGCTCATTTCTGTAACGGCAAGGGTGGGCCTCCTGTTAACAGTTTTCGTAAAAACGTTTAGCTATTCAGTACGCAGGAAATCGAAAACTCCACATTTTGGGACTTTAGGCCTACGAAAAATGTTGAAAAATGCGAACAATTGTGGATTTTATTTTTTTCTTTATGCAAATGGGTTTGTTTGAGCCTTTACATCATTTTCGTACAATTGGCTTGCGGGTACAAGATAGGCTACTTATCATTTATACTAACAAGTTCTGAAGGGAGTTATGATCAATCAAAAAGGTTTGGAGAAAGACTTTTTTGCTTATCAATTTATATTTATCCCCGGTTTGTGATATGAGTATGAGCGGATGTGCACTGCATTGCAAAAGGTTTACTGCCTCTGATAGTCTTTTTCGCATTGGATAAAAGAGATTTTTCAAAAAGTTATAGCAAATCAAATTGACAACTTGCAAAAGCGCATTACTTTTGCATCAACCTAATAGAATTTTCTACTTCGTGTAAACATTAGCTTCATCAGTAGCCTGACTTTCTTAATAAGACTGTCTTATTTATTTATTTGTTTATTTAACTAAAGTCGACATCCAAATGACTCTAGACGACGAGGATCAATAATTTCAGCGGTCTACCAAAATCTTATGCGTCTTCCGAAAACAATACCCCCTGTTTAGGGGGGCCAGCGAGCCCGCCTGCAAAGGCCAGCTGGCCATAACCCCGAGAGAAAAATAGAGGTTTTAGAGGTTTTCGAAAGGACAATAAGACATGAAAAAAGGAAAAAGTATACAATAAAACCCTCGGGAGAGGGGAATGATCACCAAGAAAAAAAGACCGAAGTAACCACAAGAAGAACACTGTAGCAAAGAAAAAGGATAATTCGAGAGAGTTGCTATACGAAATGGTAGAGAATCACTGGAGGTAGATAGGTTTTTTTTCTTGATTCGGGGAACAAAAAATAGAAAACATCGAGCATAACGAAGAATTTCGCCTTCTGGGAGACCAAACCATCAGTTAGAATTAGTTGCGGAGAAAGGAACGTCGAAATTTCAAAAAATTTCCTGAAAAATAGTCAGAATAACCCCTGTGATTTCAAAAATTTCGAACATCTCTTTTGAAAACGAATGTAGATCTCGCGGTGATAGCTTCCATTGGGAGCACATTCCACGTTTTGATAACACGCCCTAGGAAAAAGTTATAGTATTGCTGGTCTCACTTTCCCTACTACAAGCCTGAACATGTGTCCTCTAGTGTAATCGTTGAAATTCGATAGACTGAAAAAATCTTGCGTTTCCAATTCAATCCTGTTGGCCATTATTTTGTAGACAAGATTTGGTCATAAAGGGTTCCTCTAAACGCAAGAGTAGTGGTGGCTAGAATAGAGAGCCTAGATTTGTATGACAATCGGAATATTCCAGCTCGGGCAAAAATTCTGGCAGTGAACGATCTCTGGACTATTTCAATAATTTCCGTAAGGGTTTTCTCAGAGGGAGACCATAGTGGAGTAGTGGAGTGCAATATTCCAAAAGAGGGCGAACATAGATGACGAAAAGGCGAAAGAGAATTTTTACATTAGTAGTTTTGAACATACGAAGGATGTAATTGCACCTGGCGTGAGCGGCAACGGCAACATCTCGTATGTATTTCTCAAACTTTAGTTTGTCAGAGTAGGTCACACCAAGGTCCCTGGCGCTGCTAACTGTTTGAAGCTCATGCGTCCCAATACGAAAGGAACACTGGGGATGTGCACGTCCAATGGCCATGATAAAGGTTTTTTCGCAGAAATGTCAAGCTCCCATTTGTCGGACCACTTCTCTACCGCATCCAAGGCGCGCTGCATCAGACTAGAGTCGTCGCAGCAGTAGAGTTTTGTGTCATCAGCATATATAGAGCAGTGTACATCATGGGGAATGCATGACGGCAGATCGTTGATGTAAAGCAAAAACATCTAAGGCTCCAAGCAAGTACCCTGCGGCACACCACTTGCTGTTGGATTGAAGAAAACGATTCATTGACCCGCACTCTTTGCCTGCGCTGGAGCAGGAATGCTTTGAGGAATCGCAATAAACAGCCTTTAATGCCGTAAGCCTCTAATTTTGTAAAGAGAAGAGCTAAGGGCACGGAGTCAAAGGCTTTCTTATAATCTGTATAGCAGACTGTAACAACACTTTTTTCATTAACTGCTCTTTGCCACAAGGGTACCGTTGACATTAAAGCTGATAATGTATATCTTTTGGGTAGAAATCCATGTTGTGCTTTGTGCACAAGATGGTTGCTAGTAAGAAATGCGCAAATCTGTTTACAAATAATTCTTTTAAATACTTTGCTCACTGATGATGTTGAACAGATCAGGCTATAATTTCCGGCCTCAGCCTTGCAGCCCTTTTTGAAAATTGGCTTAACAATTGCAGTGCGCCATAAGGCAGGGGCTTCACCACGAAGAAGAAATCTTCGAAACAGTAAAGCTAGTACTGGAGCTATACCTAATGATGCTTTCCTGAGAAAAATATATGGGAGTTTATCAGGGGTTGTGGACCTTCTAAGGGGGAGTCGCCTCCTTGATATACTGTATCAGTGGTGATATCCAAATAATCAATCTTCGCATTTGTAAAACGTGGACAATCAGCACTCGAGGCTGTGTCCTTATAGACGGATTTGAAAAATTCGGCAAATATCTCAGCTTTCTCCATATCAGATGCGCAGGGCTGCCCGGTTGAGTCGTATATAGTGCCAATGCTATTTGACACCCTCAAATTTTGATTGCAGAAGCGAAAGAACGCTCGTACATTTCGGCTGTTGGCAATTTTGCCTTCTTCTATAATTCTGCAGCGGTATAATTCACGTTTGAGTTTTTTTTTGAGAACCTTTGATATTTTTGGATACCAATTCTGCTTCTTGCACGGTAAAGCCTGGAGACCTTGGCCTCAAGCTTAAGTATCCTTTTGAGACAGAAGAGCGTGTGGCCACGGCAGATTTTACGCAGAGGGACAAAATTGTTAATAGCATTACGGCACACTTCAAGAAAGTGTTCATAACAACTATCTGCCGACAATGCGCTAAATACGATACTTCGCCAATCCGCTTCTAATAGGCTCATGTTTATAGCGTCATAATCAGCATGCATGAAATCGGGCTGATATTTCTCAGGCGATACTAATCTACATACTTGCGCAGCTCAAATGTAATAGAGCAGTGGTCCGATGTAGGGAAGGGCTCGCATACAGTAAGGTATTTAATCAAGTTACTATTATTGGAAAACACAAGATCAAGCAGTCGAGAGCCTCTAGTGGGAACCTTTACTAGTTGATGTAGACCGTATACTTCCACAACTCGAAGTAGCTCTGCGGAAGCGGAGGGAACCCAGTGATGCGCCATTCTACCATCCTCCTGCCATGAGCCAACCGAAAAATTAAAATCTTCCAGAATGATGCAGTTTTGATTTCTGTCAAGAATTTCGGCGAAATAAGATACTGCGTTTGCAAAGGAAGTACTGTCACAAGAGGGACTTCGATAAATCAATACAAAATAAGTGCAGCTGGTTGCATCATTAACACAAAAACATAGAACTTGGCAATATGGGGAGAAGTTCTGACTGGAGATTAAGTGATGCTCTAGCCCTCTGTGTATGAGGGCAAGAACACCGCCTGTTGCGGCTCGGTGGGCTCAGCACCCCCTCGCCGTGCTCGCTGCCCTGCAACCCAATCCCAGTTGCCGTAGATGTTACGACGCTCACACAAGCTGGCCAAACCTGCGCGACCGTATCGCGAACTATCCACAATATCACAAACTCCGGATCACAGAAGACGCACGACTAGATTAAGTAAATTTATCTACAGATAAAACACACTAATAGAAAAGAAGCCTAATCTACTAAACTAAGCTACGAAACACTAAACTACTAAGGAAGGAAGAATGTACGGGGCGAGCCCGCCTCGTCCCGGTCCGCCGATGATCTTCTTGGCTTAATCTCCATGTAAAGAATTCAGGGTTCGCCGTCAGGGTTGACCGCTTAACGCCTGGTCCTTACGGAACGGTACGACCTCTCCACTCCCGGTGTTGAATTCCAACTACTTCAGAAAGACGAACCCATTGCGCGACTGCGCGTATATCAAAACAATCCTATGCTGCTCAACCACAAACACGAAGAGATCTTACGCGGGAGCTTACTGACCGAGTTGCCAAAGCACATGAGAAATCAATCAATAGAAGAAAACGAATCGAAGAGAGGCGCATGCCGCTCTTTGCGCGGCCTTGAATACCCTTCGACTTGGCAACGCGCCCAGCGGGGAGAGGTCCGAGCGCGAAAACGTAGCGCGCCCGGTGACGGCGGCTTACAGCGCTCCCGGCCAACCTGTATCGAGGAGTGGCTTGCATCGCGCGAGCCGCGACACCGCCTCCTATATTGCTGCCCTCTCTGTCACATCTGTATATATCATAATCAAAACCTCGGTATATGTTAGCATCATGTATAGAATCTGGTTTGATTCCGTTATGAAGAGGATAGATGGGTCAAAAGAAAGTGTTCTATGTAATTCGGGCAGTTTATTGCAGATTGAGCGTGCCTTGATAAAATCATGCAACTAGCAAAATTTGATTGAGCATAAATTATATCATTTCGATCAGACACGTTATACCGAGGGGTAGTTTCTGTTTGTTGAATTCTGTCCTAGTGTGCGCTGAGCGCACCCGGGGTATACTGAAAGGAAATTACCGGGGACATGGCAAGTGGGGGAGAGGCACCACAGCGTTGCTCCAGCCCTACCGCAGAACTTCTGCCATTAAACCCGTTGCGACGAGTGGCGGAGGGCGCCAAAGAGCGCCTAGGCAAGTCGCGTGGTGTCCGGAGTTTGACGATATCAAAATCGCGGAAAACATAAACCAACTTGCCCTCTCTAGCATTGAGATCCCCCGCACGCTTGCGCAGCCCATGATCCGACAAGTCTTTGTCTAAAGAATTCGAATTCGAGCTATATTCGAATCAGCCTCTATTTTCAGAAGATCCATGCAAGCTTCCTCTCAAAGCCGGAAACTGTTCTAATTTCCAATATCGGCAAGTTCTTTTTTCAATCTTCACAAATACTCTGTCTTCTTTATTGCAGTTGGGGATACCGAGATGGCTATTGCGTTCAGTTCCTCTACAGCGGTTGTAATGGAAATGCTAATAATTTTGAGGCTCTCAACGACTGTATCAACACTTGCGGGACATACTTGCAGTACTATTGAAGGAGCCATCTATTACAGTTTTTCAATAAACACCTTATATTTGCTTCTGATCTTTCTTTACACTCGACACTTACGGCGGGTTCTTGCGAAATGGTTTACGGTAATGCTATCCAATTCTGGCTATTAAAAACTTCAAGATTATTTTTACACCGACAAACAACGAATCAAAATACATCTAAAAGTCACCTATAGAACGCATTTGACCGAAGTAGCCTTTGTCTACGAGATGTATTAGGTTGTTCCATAAGTTCGTAGCGTTCTTATAAATTTAACAAATTTAAACCAACCAATCACCAATTTACAATAAAAACGATCAAAATTATATTCCTCGTTGTAGCACACGACCTTTTTGCACATTCTGGTCAGCTTCGCAACCTCACTTTTCCAAACGGGAGCGCGCCGGGTCTCAAGAACCAGCGCTCAAATTGCTTACTAAAATCGAGACATGCACCATTCATGAGGTTTGCCAGAGAGCGGAGCAAGTGATAATCTGATAGAGCGAAATTTGGAGAGTACTTTGGGTACTAAAGTATCTTCCAGTCAAACCGTGGAGGACAGTTTTGACGACGTTTGTCGTATGACGCCATGTTTCGTCATGCAGAAAAACTCACTGGATCTGTCTGTTAAGCTTTTTCTGCGGTAAGACCTGGTTCAGACTGTGCAGTGGGATCGCTTACGGTATGGTTAACCATCGCCTACCTGTAGCAATTTTCAGTGCAGGACGTCCTGCCCGTCCCCCAAAGTCTTGTTCAGGGACACCCTGCTCAGCCTCTGATGTTTTGTAACAATCCAATCATTTCTTGTCTCATATCGATGTGCGAGCCCCATGTTCCATAATCAACACAAAAATCTGTGCAAAGGCGCTTTTTTCCTAAGGACAATTGCGAACGCCGAATGTGCTCATTTTGCCTTCCAAGATTTCCATCTTTGGAAGCTGCGAGATCCGAGAGTGAATCAGCCTTCCACCGGAATTAGTAGACAGGTTTCTAAGAGCACAACCAGCCCTTCCAAATGATATACGCGCCTTGCCGCAAATCAATCGCTCCTCAAAGATATGAGGACGGAAATGAAAGCGCTACGAACTTATGAAACAGCCTAATATATCTGTTCAAAAAGCCTAGAATGCTAGATAAGAGAACGTATCTTCTTAACGTCTTCAAACAAAGGTAGAGGCATTTTTCGGCTGTCAGGTATCGTTCACTTTCCTGTAGTGAAGTGCATTGCAGTGAATGCGAAAAGGGTTTACGTTACATTCGCAAATGTCTGAAGTGACTTTTTATGCATGGAAAAGGGGAAAGGTGGAGGAACTATTCAGTTCTGCAGCCTATACCACCAATTTTAAGAGTGTTAATTAAGCCGGAGAAATGCCTGTAAGTTTATACGGTAAGCATTTAGTTGGCATGGCCTCTTAGCTACTCTGGAGTGTCCAACCTGCAATTCGTTCTGAATTCGGATAGCTATTCTTATGGCTAGAGTTCGTAGCGCATAGTCAAAGACAGCTTCCAAAGTTGCCCAAGTGCCCGCCTTTCCGAACGCATATGGAACGCTATCGATACATCGATGTTCAGTTATGACTAGTACGGAGCCATCACGGGTTGGAAGGGCTCCTGTGTAACTGAACACAACCGAAAGAGAAGACTCTTTGGTGATGTCAATGATATCTTTACGCAAAAACAAAGTAAGTCATTTTAAGTTGATCCAATCAAGCTCTTTGCTGATTACTGCGCGTGATTACTACTCTTAATGATTACTACTGCCTATTATAGAAAGTTGACTATACTCTCGTAAGCTGCTTCTCAAAGTACAGGTTGTGTTCCACTTAGGGATACTGAAGATCGGTCCTGAGCGCATGCCAAAAAAGGTTGCATCGTATTTTAATGTACATATTTGCTTTTTGGTTACCGTGCAATCTAGATGGAAAATTCATTTCTCTAACGAAGAACACTGCTTCTTTTTGTTGTATATTTCGTTAATGAATAGTCAATAGACATATCAGGCAAGGAATTTTGAGTCACCTCACCGGTTAATCACGCTCAAAACTCGACCGTACCTGAGTTCTGGAGTCTTCGCTTGTTTAATACAGTAGCAGTTTAGAAGGACCAAAAGCCTAATATAGCAACAGCAAGTTGAGTACCTCCCTTGTCAAAAGCTGCCAATCTCAAGTATGCCTAATTTGTTCCTCTCATGACAAGGAGAAGAAGCTTCAAAATCAAAAGAGAAGTAGCAAAGTCGAAGGAGAAACTGACGACGGTCAAATCTTACTGCGTGATTACTTGTGCTTGCTGTTTTTGATCTGATTCTCTACTGCTCCAAGACGACATTACGGTTGACAAAGCGAGAAGTAATATGATAACTGAGGGGATTAGAAAGGGAAAAAATCCTGGAGGAACAATTTTGAACAAAAGATCAACCGAGAGAGAGCTTTCAAATGTTGCATAAAGTACAGGTACCCACAAAGAATTAGTAGTATCATTAAGAAGATTGGACATATTCCCAGCAAAAAATGCGCAGACGCTTTCAGAAAGAGATGTACACGAAATAAAAAACAAAACTAAGGTTGCATCTAACAAGGGAAGGATACTCGGTCGAAGTGGCCATTTGGAATGAGCTGTATATTAGAAACCGTCCTCCGTAAGGCAAACTCAAAACTACTTTTGCTAAGTGCCGAGCGGTTTTGTGGGGGGAGTTACAAGGCCATTTTCCTCCGGCGCAGCCAGCGCAGCCAGTGATGAGCGAGGCGCTAGAATAGCGCTGCAGTGTGGCAGTGGCGCAGTGGCAACGCAGCTGACTACGAAGCAGCTGGTCGAGGGGTCGGGTCCTGTTGCTGCTATTTTGTTTTGCAGTTCTGTAAAAAGTCTACTGGGTGAGAGTAAACGAAAAATACTCATTTCTAGGCAGTTGAAACAAGCTATTTACTGCAAAAAAGTCACTATTTCTACAATAAGCCATAATCTTCGACAATATGTAAATCTGTGGAGGTTATGATGTCACAACAATGGATTCAAATGATAAGTTAACATGTACGGAATACAACCACAAAATGCTCAAATCAGAAGAGCTCTCGCAGCGCGCACATCGGATGAAATATAAACGATGACAATCAGCAGCTTCACAATTGCCTATCAAAGTCGGTGAAACAGTACTCAATAGGAGACTCGAATTCGCTGGGGTGGTTGTCAATGTATCCGGCTGCATGCCATGGGTATGAAAGGAAAATTTTGAATCGCGGCGAGCAAAACTGGTGTAAATGAGCCATTCTTAAGGATGGAATCCCTATGATGCAAGGTATAGTTCAGATCGAGAGCCAATACATGGGATGTGAATCGATTGCAATTTTGCAAGTGTGCGCGCTGCGAGAAGCTCTTCTGCTTTGAGCATTTTGTGGTTGTATTCCGCACATGTTAATTTATCATTTGAATCCATTGTTGTGACATCATAACCTCCACAAATTTACATATTGTCGAAGATTATGGCTTATTGTAGAAATAGTGACTTTTTTGCAGTAAATAGCTTGTTTCAACTGCCTAGAAATGAGTATTTTTCGTTTACTCTCACCCAGTAGACTTTTTACAGAACTGCAAAACAAAATAGCAGCAACATGGCCCGAACCCTCGACCAGCTGCTTCGTAGTCAGCTGCGTTGCCACTGCGCCACTGCCACACTGCAGCGCTATTCTAGCGCCTCGCTCATCACTGGCTGCGCTGGCTGCGCCGGAGGAAAATGGCCTTGTAACTCCCCCCACAAAACCGCTCGGCACCTAGCAAAAGTAGCTTTGAGTTTGCCTTACGGAGGACGGTTTCCTAATATACAGCTCATTCCAAATGGTCACTTCGACCGAGTATCCTTCCCTTGTAAGCAAGAGATGCAAAGTTTCCATCAACACATGGTTCTGGTTTGATATTGTTGGATAACATTTTTAGAATCGTCGTTTCTCACAAGGAAAACATTAGTTCTACTTAGCACGTGAAAAATTTTCGAATCTATCTTTTATGGGCCCATATTTTTGCTATTAAATAAGCAGCTATGAGAATAGCTGATAACACTTCTTAGAAAGGGGCCTCGTAGATATGAAAGCCCATAAACAGCATTTCAAGAGAAGCACTCACCTTAACCAGAAATAAAACGGAAGTCGGATGACCGCCGTGTATACAAGACTATGCCTAAGCTCTACTTATACATGCACGTCGTTTTAACCTGACCTCTTTTTGAAATCCCATAAGAGATATGGCGCCAATACCTTAATGATGGCGACAAATTTCTCCTTTCTATTCATTTTTGTTTGGCGTTTACGCTTTCAACATTTTTCCCGCAAGTAACACCTATTCCGGAGGAAAATGGATCAGAGCTGCTAAAGTCTTTATCTTGAGTAGCTAATGAATTAGGCACAGCTCACCTTCTCGCTGCTCTGCTCGAAAAAATTTTTCCGCTGTCTTTCAATTTTTCGCTCGCGAATGGCAGGACGCATGTAGAACAATTGTTAGGTCATTTTGCTAAACTGTTTTTGTTTTATTGAGCGTAATATTAGTCTGTACAGATTGCATTTGATGCTCGTTTTTTCTTCTTGCAAGCAGGTTTTAGGTTGTCTGGAATATGTTCGAAAAATGTTTTTCAACTCCGTAACACTTGTTTTTCATCTCCGTTTTGCTTTACTTTTTCCATTAGATCCTCTAATAGAGCCGAGTAGGAGACAGACAGAGCACATACATTGTAAGCTCTCACGTCCGATCAAATCTTTAAAATCCTTGAGATTATTTTCCGAAACCCCCAATATTTGGTGTTTAATCAACATACCAATGTGCATCAAATTTTTACTTGCAAATTTTGAGGCATTGACTCCCTACTTGTCGATAAACTTTATGTGCACATGAGTTTGGAGATATCTCCGTACGCGGGTTTGTTGAATAAAAGCAACAAATTTCGGGGGATCGTTATTCAAAATCATTAGAATGCAGTTAGTGATCCTGCATTCTAATAACAATTACAGCTTGTCGTTCAAACTATTTGGTAGACCAAATAACGGCAACTTAGCGTCAATGCGGAAATTTCTATTCTTAAAAAAGTCATAAAGAGGTCGAGAAACATAGGTATTAGAAGATGGAACGTATTGCGATCTATGTAGTTTTTAAGTACTATTGGGTTGTCCCAAAAGCTTTTCAAATAAATTGAGCTGTTCTTGTTCTCCTAACAGACTCAAGATACCATTCGATAGAGCGAAGCAAGCTCTACCAAAATGCAACCAAAAATCCGCCTAAGTCGTAATTCAGGTAAAATTTGGGGCCAAAAATCAAGATTTTTCAGCTACCCTAAAACTCGAATTTCCTTCCAAAGAATTCCTGCTGAATTCCAAATTGGTCTTTATATAATAGACACATAGTAGTACACAGAAATGTATTTGGCGGATTTTTTCCGGGGCTCAAAATTGAAAAAAAAAGATGGTCCACAATTGCCAAAATGCCCCTTTTCGGGTTTTTATTCAATGTAAAACTAGGTATTTCTCGAATATAAGAGAACATACAGAGTAAGGTTTTGAAATTATATTTAGTAAGGTTTGTAGTATACAATGACATATGGGGGAGGGGCTGGGGGCGGAGTTTGCCATTTTTGGGCAATTTTTGTTTCTCGCCTTCTATGCTCGAAAAATATAGGTAAAGGCATATTTGAGTACTACTATGTGCCTAGTGTATAATGACCAAGTTGGAGGTCTGTAGGATTCTTTATCGCAGAAATCCAATTTTTAAGTCACAAAATTTCTCCAATCTTGGCTTCAAACTTTCCATGGAATGTTACTTAGGCGGATCCTTAGTAGATATTTTATAGAGCTTGATCTGCTCTATCAAATGATTCCCTGACTTTACTGCGAAAACAATAACAGCTTAAATTATTTGAAAAAGGAGTTTACTCTGGGACAACCTTATAGAAACTGGAACGTATTGCGAGCTATGTAGTTTTTATCTCGCCGTTCTAAATTTGCATCTTTTCTTGAAAAAGGAAAAATTCAGAATTCTATGTCAGGGTTTTGACAATCTTCCATGAGTGATATAGCAGTAGCGTAATAGACTGAAACATCAAAATTTTGCTTATTTTAAAGATTACTTTTGCATGATAGTCGCGCTGCTTCACTGCGGTGTTCCTTCCTCATAGCTTCTCAAGGGTAAAAATAGTTTTGAAATTTGGCTTCGGTTTGTAGAATCAGGACATTCATAGTCTCTGTTCTTTGATGTTCGACTTCTTCTGCGAAATGCAATCAGCAAGAATGCGCATATCCTTTCAGCATGCGTCGGTTCGATATATTTAGAGACACACCCAGGCCGTTTACATCCGCGTTGTCATCCTATCGCCTAGGTGAGAAGCTATATGTTGCTTTCTGTTTGCTCTTTCAACACTCTTACAGGACGCTCTATTCCCTCAGATAGCTTTGCAACTACTCAGTAAAAATATTTGCAACTGCTGCAAAAACCTTTTTCCCAATCATTTCATTCAAGTATGTGCTCACTCGATTTCCCAAACTCCGGTTGTTGCTCATGTCTTTCTTGATTTGATTCTTGCTCAAGTGCGCAAGAAAAGTCAAGCACTTTATTTTCGACTGCAACCTTGGAAGAAAGTTGTAAATAAAAGATTACAGTTTTGGGTCATGTTGTGGAAATCTTTGAGTCATATCCAAGTTCCAGTGCCATAATTATGACGAAATTTAGGGCCAGCGTTCTCAAAAACTTCGTCGAAATAAATCGTTAGTGCGGCCTAATTGAGAAGATTAGCAACCTTGAAAAGAAAACACGTATAAATATTACATGCTCATGTTATTTACTTCAGGCATAAAAGCCTTCCTTAGCGAGCTTGTAAAAACAACTCATTAGTATGTAAATAATGGCCTACAACTGCGGAAACCTCATTAGCTGCAAAAGCAAACTGAATGAGGCAGACTCAACAACAACACCAAGTCACAATGGCAGCGCTGAGATTGGAGCTCACAGAAGTCTTCTTAAAATTTCACAAAAGAATGACGATGACTTGATTGTTTTGTTTAGTAGAGTGAAGCTTGGCAAGCACTTTAGAACATTTATTTATCAGTATGTAGCATTCTATAATATTATGTTTACTATTCTAACCTCGTGATACTCAAAACCCCTCCACCTCCTCAGACTAACTACGGGACTGTTGAGCAAAAATTTGCAATTGCTGTGAAAGCCTTTTTTTAATCATGATTTTAATTTTTCATGTACATGTGTATTAGCATACTCGAACACATATACAGGTGCATAGAGCTGTCAAGTATCAGTTGTTTGAATTTCAGTAAAAACGATGGGACTATGAATATAGATAGATGGATGTCTGTTGTCATAGTATAGGATTTTGCAGCTTTCTCCAGACGAAAATGGTTCTAAAATGCAAAAACTTATAACTAATATTTCAAGTTTGGAAATTGTGAAAAAATTGCTGCCATTGAGATCGATTTTAGGAATGCTTGTCATAAAGCATGTGAAAATTTTCTCAAAACATTCAGCTTGCGCCGATAACCTGAGAAGCATACCAACATCGCGCAACGCCGTATCACTAGTTGTCGTAAAAGTTGCGAAGGCGACCTTCACACGTTGCAGAGGTCTTCATATATTTACCAACATACGGTATCGTTGTGCTATTAACAATAGAAAGAGGCTAATTTAGCAGCATCTTTGTTTATGATAAATTATAATATATTGGGTTGTTTCAAAAATTCTACCCGTTTTTTGTACCTCTTTTTGAACTGCTGAAGTCAAAAGAAAAGATTTATCATGAACATTGCTTATAACATTTGAGAGCTTTTCGCTTTTAGTTTTTAACGCATACTTTCTTTCTGTGACGGTCTGTTCTCTGTGGTTCCGTTCCTTGAAAGGACAGCAAAACAATTGTGAATATTTTTCCTTTACACTATTGTCTTGAAAACGACTGGAAGAGAAGAAATTCTTTTTTGAGAGATGTGTGATTTTTCTCGGGACTTGCGCTGAGAAGTGTTTATCGATATATAATTTTAGAAACATTCCAAACCTATGAATATTTAGCATAAACATGAGAAAATAAGCGCAACATAAACACGGAACTTTTGCCCTTATAGAGTAAAATTAGACCTAGAGCATTTGATTCTCGGCGACGAACAAAATAAAAAACTCGAAAGAGTGCATTTTCTGCCCCTCTAGAGAAAGCAAAATACGTGAGTATCGCATTTTTTTCCAAAAATTTTTATGAAAAATTCTGTGAAATCCAAGATTAGCAGTACTGCTCAGCAGACCACCTCCTATAAAAACGTCAGCAGTCGTGGAATTCTAACATATTTCAAAGAAATTATTTCTGTAAAGGCTCTTCAAAGGAGATGTTTGGCGGTTTTAGCCCAGAAAATTTATTCGTTGCTCATGCGATATAGATTGTAAAACAACATTTTAATGAACTCGCAACAATTATTTCTTTAGAAAGCTATGGTGAATCAAAAAGTTCGAAAACGCTCAAAACTATCGAAAATCCAGTCGAATTAGCTACGTGTCCAAATTTTATGGCTTGTTGTTGGTTTTGGCTGTTGGTTCGTTGGCTGTTGGTTCGTTGGCTATTGGCCAGAGTTATCGGCTTGTTTACTTTAATTCTTCGCCTTGTTTGCATTACACGCCAAGTTTATCTTGATGCGTTCATAAAACAGTTACAACTTGACGTTAGCTTAGACCGAGGGCTATAAAAAATCCTTATCTATGATGCTTGTCTGGTTCGCTTCAATTTAGAGCATATTTTCCTATGTATTTGATTTTGAACGTTTTTCTTTGGGTTGGCTGAGGTAGCCCTTATTTTTGACTTTGAGGAACGAAAGCTTGAGCAGACCCAGCTCCGCAGATAAGAGAATTTTTTTCGTAAAATTTTCTTTCGGAGATTTCAAACAATTTCCAGCATCTTCATCTGAAACATACGAAAAAGCTTACCAGTTTTTAAGCAGCATAGCAGCGCCTTCTTCTACTTCCTGTTTGTTCTCCTAGCAAAGAATGAGACTGAGGAAAAGCGGTATGGTGATGTTTACGCCGTGAACACTGGACATAATCTGCTTTTGGCAATGTGCTGTGGAGCGCAATTTCACAATCTGCATTGTTACTACTCCAAATTGGTAAAGGCTTAAAAATGTACAATGCTAGCTCAATCGATTTTGGAACACTCGAAATTTGAAGTTTTGCAGTATTCAAAAATCAGTGAAATTTGTGCAGCCGTTGTTCGCTGAATATATGATGCAAACCCTTTGCTCGTAGACAACAACAAGCTCCACACTGCTTTCTGATTTCTGGCCCGATTATCGCTGAAGCCAAGGAGCTGAGAATATTTGGTGTAAGCTTGCTGTAGCTGAGCGAGGAACTCTTGAACAGATTCAGGACTGTATACTGTGCGTATGTTCATAATTATTGCCTCTTACTCTCCTCTTACAGTACATTGAGCATTTTTTCTCTGCCGCTAAAAATTGAACAGTTGTTTTCTGAAACAAAGCATTACTTCACTCCCGTATTTAGCTGGAAACTGTCTTCGTTATAGCATCTCACTACTCCAACTGAGATCAAAGCTCAAAGCTAACTCTCAATAGAAAGTGCAGTAATGGAGAAATTTTGAAATCAGTCGCTAGAACTGTTAGTGGAACCGATAAAGGGAAACAGTCAATCGCAGATGATAAAGACAAAAATGAACTTGTGACGTAATTCCTTTCTTAGAATAATATTGTTAGGTTTGGAGACCATCTCTCTGAAGTTACACTATTCAGTCCAAGACAAATAAGCTTGAACTGAATAATCGCTACCATTTTGCCTCCATTTTTTCTTCCTGTCCGATTCATGCTGGGCATTCCCATCTTTTTAGTTCTTGCATAGACTTTGGACTTCATATCCGGTGTGAATGGGGAGATAAGGTGTGATATGATAAGAGTGACCAATGCTCCTGCTATCTTGAACTTTGACTTGGTTATCTCAGTCTAGTCCCCTTCATATCTTTGGTCTCATTGTCAGATTAATTAACCGCATTCAAAGCAAATTTCTGACTATAAGATATAATTTTTTGAATTATTCGCCAAACTTGAATTTTAGTTCTACAAAAATCCCGAGCAAATTCATGCTTTCAGAGGTTTATTGATGGAGCAAGCTGTCGTAGCACTAATGATGCAATACTAGTAGTTAGGCGTGGCTAACAGCCAAGATATGAAGTGTGGGAGGGGGGCAATGCCTTCTGTTTCACATGCTTTTTCATTAAAAGACCTCTTTGTATTGAGAAAACTGTTTCTAACCAGTATTTACTTCATTCATCGTTTATTGGGTTCAATCTTTTTGTTTTGGGTTTATCCTTCAAACAATTAGAGCCAGCGGCGGTCCGAGAGCGGGATGGGGCCTGAAAGTTACCTACACAGCTCATAAGGAGTGCAAATGATTTGTTCACACTTGTAAATATTCAAAGTATTTCCTAAAATTTTACAAAAACCCAAATAAGCCTTGTGGAATTTTTTGCTACAGGCTATAAGAATTTTTAGTTTTTATGTCGTTTGTTTTTCACAAAGAGAGTGTTTTATTGTGTGAGAAATGTAAAAGATTGTATACCAGTCAGATCAAGGGAATTCAATTTCTCCAATCGCTTTTAATCTCCTATAATCCTAAGAAGATTGCTTTAAATTTTGATATTATTTCTTGTTGCCCTTTTGTTGTTAGTATTGTGAACAGCTGTTGACATATTCCACAAGTATAGAATTACCTCGCACGGCAGTTCGGCTATCGACTGACTTTTTTCACCTCATTGCAAAATTCTTGAGAAGAAAAAAAATAACAGGATTGTCTGCATGTTTTTCGATTGTAAAGAGAGATTTTTTTAGAATTTTGCATTCCGAAAATTTGAAACGGGCTTATAAATTCTTAATACTTATTAAATTTTTGTGATAAGAAATCTCTTAAGGACAGCAGTGTTGCCAAAGCCTCTGAGTTTATGCGGTTTTGTGGCATATCTTGCCTTTTATTCGTCGACTTTGAACTTTAACAAAAGGCATTTGCTGATAGTCAATGGAAAGTACTCTTAGTCACAGTGCCTTATAAGAAGTGTATTCTATCTTGTAAGGTATTGGAAATTAATTCCAAATCTCTTCTATCTGCGCAGCCCGAATGCGGCGAGAAGTTACTAGAGTAAGTTTGACGAAAATCTGAAAGACGACAGAAATGAAATCATATCAAACACTTTCTAGGCACCTATGGGGGAAAAAGTAATACTTTAGACTAAGATTATTTTCCAGTATAAAATATTTACTCATAATTGCTCAATCCCTAGTAGACTTGCAACGGTTGATTTTATCGTAATTGCCCATACCAAGTTTTTTACAGTGCTCATAAATATAGTTCTAGCTGCCATTAGCAGATGTGAAAGGCAGGTTCAAAACAGCATTCTGTTTCCACTGCCTTTCAAATTCTGCTTCAACAGGGATCTTTTCTTTGTTAGAGGCTATGACGCGATAATGGGAGAGAGGAGAAGCTTCTTTTGAACATGGAGTTACCTCCACACAAAAGAATATAATGAGTATTTGCTGTATGTATATAACACAGTGTGATATAAAGTAGGTTCACGCTTTAACAAATTGTCCTTTCGCATCTGTGATCCCTCTCTCACACCGCCCTCTTTTTTCTTCATCTTCCGGTCCATACAAAATAATGCAATCGTACCTATGTTTCTGCTGCTCTTTCCATTGATCAAGCCTTATAATCATATCTTTAAATGAATGTACCAAATGTATCATAATAGGTTGGTCGTTCTGCTCCACCGTTCTCAAAAAATCATAATTTCTTCCTATCTTGTTTGGCAATGATTTTGTTAACAAGGAAGAATCATGCACTTTTGAATGAAATCTTGATAACTTTCAAGCTCTGTTGTAGAGAAGAAAGTGGAAAAGTGGAGATCGAGGTTTGATGGTTTGCGGCAAGCTCGTTAAAATTCTAATGTGCAATAAAACTCAGAAAAGCCAGTGTTATAAGTTTTCTCACCTCCTCTTTCTAACTGAGCAAGTTTGTTTTGATGAGAATTTTCTATGAAAAGTTATGATTCTGGAGAATGCCAAAAAACAATTTTTCTTTTTTTTTCTGCAGCACCAACATAGAGACGACCGAATTTTAGGCCCAATATCCTAATATATGCGTCATAAATACAATGACATTTCTTAGCAACCTCTGCACCAAGTACTTTAGAACCATACTTATCACAAGGAAGTGCATGTAAGCTCTAGACTACTTGTTCCTTGCTCTGCTATCATCCTCTCCGATCGAAAAAAGAGCGAGAATGTCAGCTTCCGCCTGTTCGTTATAAAATTTTTGACGAGGCCGTCATGCAGCGGCTGTCAGTTGCTAATCATTTTTTTTGCAGCTCATCAGTTATCTTTGAGCCTTTTAGTAAATAATTTGTACGACAAAGCTTATTTTGGTCTGATATTTTGAAGCATTTATGAACATTTCTATAGGTGAGTCGTATGCCTACATCTCTTCACAATACGCTTTTTTCAGTGACTTAATTAACTGAACTCGTTTGTTTGCAAGTGATGTCTAGACATTTGGCGTATCCAAATATTATGCAATGGTAAATAATCACAAATCACAATCGTAATTCATGCTTAAGTCAAATGAATTTATATACTGTCAAAAATTTATGTTGATGAACCAACGAGTGCAGAACTGGGAGAGCAGATATAATTTAGTTTTTTTGCTATCTGACTGATTAGTCTCAAGACGTTTACAAGAAACTAGCCATTTTTCTATTTCAAAAAAAATTTTGAAGAAAATATCTAGCTAATATGTCGCATTATTGTACAAGCGTGAAGCATTTGAAGTGAAGTTTAGAACTCGTGCATTATTTTTCTTATTTTGGCACTATTTGTTAGGAGTTGCAATACATTTCCAACGCCATTCCCAAGTGGTTTGTCTGCTATGTAATGCATAATTTATCCGTGACGAGATGAAGTCGTGAAAACAAAAATCCCACCTAGAATGCTCCTCTTCTAGAATGACCACAAATCTTCTCACTCGGTTGCGATCTCGCGGAGTGAAAAACGTACTTTTACGCAATTTGGTCGCAGAATTTGTTGGAACCTTCTTGCTTGTGGTGAGCAGTGTCCTATCCTCCTCACAAACACTTGTTTACGACTACCAAATTTTTGTCCACTTGTTTTCAGTTTATCGGCACATGCAATGTCGCGCAATTTCACCTTGGACGAGGAAAAACGACGACCTGGATAGGAGTTAATATTGGATGGGGTTTCGCGCTGATGTTTAGCGTGATGGCTACAGCAAACACCTCAGGTTTGTTCCAGCTTCTTGTTAACCTATATGACCTTCTTGCTGAAAGCCTACAGTTTAATCGTGTTTCAGGTGGTCATCTCAATCCTGCCGTCTCCCTTTTAATGTGGTCATTTGGTCATTTGCCATTTTTATGGGTACTTCTTTACTCTGTTGCTCAAACTGCTGGAGCGTTTCTAGCTGCAGCTTGCACGTATTACTTTTATTATGGTAAGTCAGATGTTGTAGTAGGTTACGAGTGTATTGTAGAACTAACTTTCGTGAAAAATTTTTTCTTGGAGAGCTGGGTCAAAAATGTTCTGCAGAAAATAGTCGCTTTTGAGTATCTCTTCTGGGAGGGGGATCATAAGGTTTTACCATAAAGACATATTAGCCAAATCCCAACAAAATAGTCTGGAGTGGATAAGTACGTCCCAAGAAACGTGGGACGCTTCAAAGAATTTTTTCGCGAGGCCAACACTTTAACACCAGACATAGCTTTGGCCAAGTGTCTCAAAAATAGTCTAGCGCCCCGAATAATAAAGAACGCTTTATTTCCCAGTTCCTTTTTGGTTTTTTTTTGCAAGGCTGATCTAGTCTTTAAAAGTTATTGGTACTTTAATTACACATAAAACCTTCCTTTTGAGTGTATCACTTAGAAGTGACAACGCCTCTATTTCTGCAATATTCATGAACACTTTATACCGATAGTATAGTATAGTATAGTGAGCTTCATCCACAGAATTGAGCGAAAAAAATTTGTCGAAATAGGCAAAAACGGCCGAATACGTGTGAACTAAAATCTTACATTTGTAGATTACATTTTGCACGAATTCGGTCAATTCTATCATTTCCCACTTATTAAGAATCGGAATCGTTCTAGCTCCCTTACTACTCCCCTGCTTTTCTGTCTTCCTTTCCTCATAGAAAAAAAACAGAAAATGAATGTTCTTCATTTGTCCCTCATAGCATAAATAATCAATATGGTAGATTTTGATTCTGTTTCGTGCTTATGAGATTGAAAAAAAAATCTAAAAAAGGTCTTAACACTGACAATTTCATTTTTTAGAAACATTCAATCACTACGATAGAGGTGTACGCACTGTGCTTGGACCTATGGGTACCGGACTTGTTTTCTGTAGTTATCCTGCACCCTATATTGGCCATTTTACTCCCTACCTTGATCAGGTCACCAACTTCTTACAATTTCTACAATTAGAAAATTCATAATTTTGCATTTTAGATAGTCGGCACTGCGATTCTCTGCTATTTTGTATGCATGACGATTGATGAGAGGAATAGAATTCCAAAAGTAAGTACAGGGAGGTGATATTTTACTACAGTGGTAAAAAAATACGTCCGTACAGGTTTGGCACCCGTTGATCTTTGGTCTGCTACTTATTATGATTGGCACAGCTTATGGTGTGCATCTTGGTTATCCTATCAATCCTGCTCGTGATCTCGGACCTCGTCTGTTTTCTTTTTTGACACATGGATCAGGAGTGTTTAGGTAAGATCTGAAATAGTTGTTTCGAGGAAGAAACTTTTTCATTTATACTAGGGCAATCAACTAAAAAATATGTTTTTCAGCAAACCCTACCCGACATATTTCCTTGCTCCCATCATTGGACCACTAATAGGTGCACTATTGGGTGGATGGCTCTATCATGTATCAGTTGGAATGCACCTCCCTGCTGTGGAAACAGAAAAACTTCTAGTCGGAGAACAGGAGCAGAGTCTACTTCGAAAAATTTAGGATATTTCTTGATTGTATTTTTCTCAGTTATAGCAAATTTCTGGCATGTCTCATCATTACCTCTATCTCTCATGCATTTGCAAATAAATTATAGCTCTTCGAGAGTTAATTCTTCAAGCACTTTTCACTTTGCTAAGCAGTTTGAAAACAGTTCTCTATAGAAACGTAAACCTGAGGATTTCGTGCAAAAACTCAAGGATTGCCCTATGTGCAAGCTTCGGAAGGTAACATCAAGACAGGGAAGAGTTTGTCTGGAAGAGAATATATGACTTATATGATTGAATACGAAGAGCAACTCTCTGTTTAATCCGATCTATCTTATACTAAATAGTGGAAGAGAAATTCTGGTTTTCGAAAGGCGATATTTGGAGGGTAAGCTTGACTCGCATTTTTTTCTATAGCATCCATTTACAGTAATGTTCTCTCAATTCTTGATTGTCTTTGGTACTGGGAGCATTTTGTGTGAGCAGTACTTGATAAGTCTTCGAGGGCGTGTTTACAAGAAGAGGTAGGTCTTTCCTTCATAGGTGAAGCGAAAAAGATTTTTCTTCAAAGAATGTCGGTGTAATGTACATGTGAATGGTAGCCTATCATACAGTTCAGGAATGTAATGACTTTTTTGGTTGAAAATAGAAGAAAAGCGATCAAATTGGTAGTTTTCCTCGATGAGCACTTAATCTTACCTTAATCATCATCTTAACATCACTCAGCATTGTGAAAGGATAAACATTACTCACTCATTAAAGCTGCGCCAAAAATTCTGTCAATGACCGAATTTTTTCATCACAAACATTGCCGATGTTCTGCTTTCATTTTAACAAATATGTTTAGATGTCACGCACATGCGGTGACAAATGTTGTTGCATAGACTGATGTCCATCATATCAATGTTTGTGTGATCAGCGTAGAAGCTAAAGTAAAATACGAGCAAGCGAAAGCAAAATTTTTTGAAGCGCTTTGGGTTTTGGTTTTTGTTTCAAAAGTATGCGCTGTAGATTATTTATTTTGCAGTGGTGCAGCACTTGTGACTGGTTCAATTTCGACTGCCTAAGCTTTTGCAACAGAATACTGGAACATTCAGTGCAGTTTGCTGGTTTCTGATATGTGATAGAATGGCTAAGCAGTTTTATCTGTTTTACGATTTTCAAACAAGGCGTAAAATTGTAGTTCAATTACGGTCATTTCATAAATTTTGAAAAATCTAATACTGCACTTTTCAAAAATCAGGCAGCTAGTATGCTTGACTGTTGCAATATCAAAGTAAGATCTAAATTAATGCTGTAGAATTAACGGCTTGCCCTTATATTCCAATGTGAAGGCTTAAAGGCAGTGTCCCGGCAGATTTTGCACCTCCACCTTTTTGCATGTTTTAGGCCTTTTCGCCACGTAGAATCCGAATTTGAGCTTTGAACGGGCTGAAAAGGCCGATTTTGTTGCGTTTTCCTAATTCCAGAAAAGCAGCTTGGACGAGATTTTTGATGGAAAGTTGGGGGAGGTCCACGAAGATCCTGCCGCCTGTAACTCTTGCTTTGGATAGCATGCATCATGAGGGAGAGCGCTCGTGGGGTCCCGCGCCGAACAGGCGGGGGAGGCCGTCCAAGCGCACTCCATGGGGTTGCGCGCGCCGGTTCGAGGGCCATTTTCTCGGCCCAGGGGGAACATCACCCAGCCGGAGTGCGCCTGGAGGGCGATGGGGTGACCAGGAACCCCACCACACGTATATCCCCCAGGACCCGAATCTGCCGGGACACTGCCTTTAAGACATCGCTCAAGCATTAACACGGATGGTGCATTTTTGAGTTTAGGGTTGGTGATGTTTATCACTGAGATTGGTTCAGTGTATCAAATTGTTAGTCTAATTCGATTTTTATATTGCTGGTTGGTTCTAAATAGTGAAAAATTTTCATGTATTGATATCATTTATTGATATTGAGTGCAGTTTTAATAGCTCGCCATACCATTAAAGAATGTTAAGCCGATATTGAGCTCCCAGACTTCGCTGCCATTGGACGACAGCAGTTTGCACTTCCTCTTGATGGGTCCCCGCGCTAGTACAAAATACAGTACGGGACAGTACCGGTACCTGGCAGCCTTCCGGTGAAGATTGGCTTACTTCTCCACTTTAATCTATCCAGAAGTTTTAGCGAGAACGTATATCAGAATATGCCATTACTGATGACCCGTTACGACTGCAATAAAGTCAATATATCAATGAGAACAGTAGCTTAGTCCTCAATGCGATATGCATCTATACTTATGCTAACAGTTTTGGGGCAAAGCAAATAGATCTACCCAATAAAAGATAATAAGTTATCTGTTGCTGGATGACTAAGATGCTGGTTGATTTTCGTATTACATGCTCATATTCCATACAATTCATCCACACTCATGCACAAATTGTTGATGGCCCAGCTATGTATACTCTACATTTTTCAAATTGTGTTTTCTCATCTTTATGGGGAACAAAAATTTCTTAGTCTAGCTTTTCTTGTCTTTGAATGAAAAACTAAATTATATCCAGAGTGTTATACGAAATTATACGAATAAGATTATGAGTGTCGAAAAATTTGGAGTGCATGTTGCATGTCCAAGCAAGTGCAGTTATTAGGTTGAAGTAAAAGTTTTGTCTCACCAATTTAGGAAATTGTAGCCTCGTACTATTTCGCAGTTATTGTCAGAAATTAATTAATTTTGAAAAGTAAGTCATGTGCTTCTTATGAGCCCTTGGCGAGTCCCTGCTATGCTCTCAATCCAAAGGCAAATGGAGAAAACTGCTTATATAACTATGCAAAAATCAAAGATAGAGCAGCTTATTCCGTGACATCCACTTTCTGACTTAGCAAATTACAGTTGAAAGCGTTTCTCTGAAAAGTTATGGTTTTGGAAAAGAACGCCAAAATTTTATTTTGCCATTTTATACTGTATTCGAGAAAATTCAAGTTTTTCACAGGCAAGCCTCAGATAAATTCCTTTTCCCTTGATTCTCAACGGAGACTTCGAACGAAGTTACGATTCTTTGGAAATGATGCGACCGAATTTTTGGCTTACCCTAATACAAGACTCGGTTAAATTCAAAACACGCTGCTCAGTAGCAAAATTCTTTTCCATGGAACTTTATCTATACCTTTATTACCCTTTCAAAAATTGATATCAACGAGCTTTTGCACGTTATCCTTGAAGCACAATATTATGGGAAACCTGTGTGGGGATATAAATCACTACAAAGAATAATAACCAAGTCTTTTCTTCCTTTATAAAACTAGCTGACATGCCTAGCTTCGCCTGCACCGTGGGTTTCACTGGCTACAAAGAGCAAAATTAGTGCGTAATTTCAATTGTTCAACTTATCTGCGTTTTGGCTTCTCTCCCTTTCTCTCGTACCGCAGGGCAGAGATTTGCTGACCGCATTGCCTGAATTAGCGAGTCTTTCTCATCGTGGAATAAAAATGAGTACCACCGCTCTTGTTTACACGAAAGTTGGAAATGGTTTGACACTACATGATAACAGTTCATTTTTTTTTCAAAATTGATAAATCAATAGAAGACGTGGGATATTCACCGGGAAAAGCAGTCTACGGGGTAAACTGGTATCGAAAACATATGTATGCAAAGTTTGGCGCTGATCGGTCCACACACAAAAATCTTTATAAAGAACACACTAACTAGCAATTTACCAACACTCAGCTTCATATATGTATAGACTGAAATCAACGCATCCTTTTGAATGCATCCATTGTGTCTACAGTGATTTACAGTAAGACAGTCTAGAATGGAGATGTTTTGCATTTTTTCATGCCATGACCTATTTCCTTTTTCTTCTCTATTCAGAACTGTTAGAGTTTTTTTTTTTGTTATAAACACCATCAACATCATGCTCCACATTTTTTGGAACTTCTGCTAGACCAGTGGAACTCTCTTGATTGAAAAAAAAAACAGACGAACCATATTAACACTCGTAAGCCAGGATAAGTTGATTAGTAGCAAAACTGGTCTAAAGCAGCAGGAGATGCACTGAAATAGGCGTCTGAAAGATTCAATGAAAATCAACGATACTACATAACCATACAAATCTTCAAGAGTAATAAGACTCTCGGCGTTCGGGAAAAAACCGACAAATCGCCGGCCGGCAGCCTACACTCATTTATGAGGTGCTAAATCACTTCTATCAGCTCACACATCTGATATCACCTGAAGGATCGATTGCGCAATCACAACATCTGCAGAATTCAAACGGATTGTGCCTCAAAATCCATAACGTACTCTAAATTCTTGCACTCAAAACAAGGGGTGTGGTGCAAGAGAAACGATAGTAATCGCCAGCAGCTGGTGCCAATGCACTATTCGCCTTCACAATTCGCAAATTGCAAACTTATAAAAGTAGTAGGTATGAAATTAATGCTTTACTCAATTTACTTAATAAGTCTTGCTTAAATTCCGATGGTATGGGCAACTCGGTAATGATCTTGCAGGAATAAGATTGAAATATTATACTTGAAGTTTCACCTTTGAGACCCTTTATAACATTTTCAGCTAATTTTCACACGTCATTTTTTAGCCAACACAATCTATCCATTCCTTCTAGATGAAAGCATAAAAGAAGGAAATGCTCCAAAGTTCAGTGTGCTGACGTACGAAAACGACGGTGAAGTATGCGCGAGTTATTGACACCCATCAGCTATCGTTCCTCTTGCTTGCCATCCGAAAAAAGGCTCCGTTTAAAGTGTAAGAAAATGCACTGCGCTGAAATAGTTTCAAGTTTAGACTATATGTAAAATGGACCTTTAACGTGGGACTGTCTTCTGCAATTTGCCTCTTTCGCTGTAGCAAAATTAAAACCTCTTGTGTGCAAACATAAGAAAGAATGTTGTGAACTGACCAGCTCAGCACTGCGCAAATTGTACTGGATGCTGGAAGAACATCCAACCATTAGCCTAAGAGGACAAAAAATAGACGAATTTATAAGCCGATACATTTCGACGAACTAGTAGCACTTGTTGTCTTTATTCCAGAAGTATATGTGTGCAAGTTTTCGTTCGAATCCTTCCAGAATAGTTCTTTTTAGCGGTTGAAAGAGAATAGTGCAAGCAGACATCTAGCTAATAAATTAAATATTTATTCATGCCTTCCTTATTTTAATCAACGTTAGATGATCATATATGTCATCCATATCGGCTGTTATAATTGTTATAATAATTTCTGTAATAAGTGTTATAATAACTGTTAGGAGTCAAGCAATCCACCACACACTGTACGTTTGATTCACCACACATCTTGTTACACTGAAAAAAATATCTCGAAATTATGCAATTTACGACATTCAGTTATGCAAACCTCAAGGAAAGCCATGGTGTCAGATAATACATCGGCGTTTACATTAGCGCATATAAGTACCAGGAAGAACAAGAGAAACTTCTGCAGGAACATGGCTGACGAATAAATCTGCAAGTGCAATTATTGAATATCCTATCCTTAGATTCGGCCACGTAAGGCTGGATAATGAAATAGCTTTCAAAAAAAGATACAAGAAGGCTTGAACGGGATGCCCAATATAATAAAGATTCTCTTACCTTCAATTTTTATAGTGAGAGTTGCATAATTAGGAACTGTGAATTTATAAGGATGTGTTTTCCAACAAATGAGGGCCGAATATTTAGGTTTCCCTCAAAATGAGCGAAAATTCATCTATTACATCTCATGAGCCCGTAAAAGATTCCAGGTGGGACTTGTCAAAAAATTTTTTGGAAACATTTCCCTTTCAACGAACTTCCAGTTCTTTAACATGCCACAAATCTTTTTAGTTTTCACTTCTTCTAAGGTATGCTTTACTCCATCTTAAGTTTTTGCCTATGTTCACGTGTTGTTCCATTTTTTGTTGTCGTATCCCTACTGAGACCATTTGGAACGTTTTTCGATGAAAAAAAGAGGGTAACGCTTATTCAAAAAAAGTATAGCGTCTGAAACAAGAGTTGCGGCGCGAATCCAGAAAAAGAAAATTATATCTTTGCCTTTTCGACTTATCTTGATTGGGAATACAATTTCAGTGTTGATTATGAGATATCCGTTACATTATGAAAGTACAAAAAATACTTGGGTGAACAAGAGCAAAAAACTGCTGTGTAAAATCCCCTTGGCATTTTTGACAAAACTAGGCTACAAAGAAAAATCAAAGAGATAGGCATTTAAGGAATATGACAAGTCTGCCTTGGAAGACGAGTTGTTCACCACTAAGAAAAACTAGCGAATGGCCAGCCAGCCGCCCATGATTTCTTTGTAGAGTGCCGATTTGAATCTATCGGACTTACAACTGGTATTACCAGTAGTAGCCTGTCTGCACAATCACATCATCGCTTTAACACATCAATCGCGGACAAATCAACGACTAGAAAGACTTGGAATGTCGAAGAAGAGGAATCTGAACTCAAGAAAGATGTAGTTTTTTTAGCGCACGCATGTGCAAGGAAAGCTGATTATCAGACGTGGAAAGTTATGCAAATCAAAGTTTCGTTCAGAGCGAGCTGACCAAGAATATTGAAATTAAGAACCAATTTTTAGTATTCAGCATGTACCCGTGTTCTCAAGAGACTGTTTGTATTAGGTTGTCAAGAAAGTAATGTCCGTTTTTATTTGCTTGCTTTAACAAAGCAACCAGACTCAACCCAACAAAGGGTAAGGGGCACTGTTCGATAGGGCAAAGCAAGCCCTACAAGATAGCGCTCATGACTTTGCGTCATGCTCGATACACGGAGAGTTCGAACTCAAAATCTAAGGATTTCCAAATGCTCAAAAAATCGAAAAAAAATCCAATCTTCGTCCAAATAATTTCTACGGACCCACTCGCTCACATCAATACTATCAATATCTGATATCCATATATGCGATTGCCGTATTTTTTCCTTGACTAGAAACTGAGAAAACGAAAATTTCCCTGATTTTCTCAAAGCAATGCTGAGCCGTTTTTGCATATGTAGTTCTATACTACAAGGCTAGGTAAGTATAACTGTAGATTTTCAGCCCATTCCAAGCGGTAGTTTTCGAAAAATAACGAATTCGGATTTTTTCGTTTTAATTTCAGTGCTAAAATCGACATTTCTCGAAAAGTACAGCTCGAAATAGGCTGAAAACCTACAGTTATGTTTACCTAGGCTTGTAGGATAGAACTACATATGCAGAAACGGCTCAGCATTGCTTTGACAAAATCAGGGAAATTTTCGTTTTCTCAGTTTCTAGTCAAGGAAAAATACGGCAACCGCACATATGGATATCAGATATCGATAGTATTGATGTGAGCGAGTGGGTCCGTAGAAATTATTTGGACAAGATCTGATTTTTTTCGATTTTTGAGCATTTGGAAATCTTTAGATTTTGAGTTCGAACTCTCCGTGGATCGAGCATGACGCAAAGAAATGAGCGCCATCTTGTAGAGCTTGCTTTGCTCTATCGAACAGTACCCCTTATTCTTTGTTAGGTTGAGTCTGGTTGCTTTGTTAAAGCAAGCAAAAAACGGACATTATTTTCTTGACAACCTAATATAAACATGTGACAAATATCGCCTCCTGACTCTTTGGCCATTGATCGAAAAATCGCAACATTTAAATTGTGTTTTTCTAAGCAACCTTCATTCCTCCAACCTCAAGTCACCAAGATCATTCTCTATATTAGAGCTGTGTGCTTTTCTAAGTTCTTGATGCAGTTAGTACCCTAATACGTGCATAAGACTGTATTGAAAGTTTGATTCTTCACTACAGCGCATATTTCTGCAAAAACTGCAAAAAGATAGGCTTCCCCCCCCCACTCATAGTCGAAAACGCTTGGAGAGTTCCTTCCAATTCTGTGAAAAATGGAAGCAAACCTTATTTTCTTTACCAGTTTTTTAATCTCAGCTTTAGCAACATAGCACTGCTGCCTTTTCAGCCCTTGTGTGTAGCATCATCATGCGTTATCACTTCCCACAACACAACCAAAAAAGCTCTTCAGGGCCAATTGTTGACACATGGTAAATTCTATGTTCCCATAGTCTTCTTGCATATGAGTATTCTGAGGAAATCCCTTACTTCGACTCAGATGGCAAACTTACCTGCAAGATTTCACTATATTAAAAATAACGTATACGAATTAACAAGCGATTGTGTTGTATATTCAGTAGCTTTCTTTGCCAGACAGGTTTGATATGAATGTTTTATTTGGCCTAACGTTTCGGCACTAATGCCTTCCAAAGGCCCAAAAGTCAGCATTCACCTTAATTTTGCACTTTACACGGCCATTGTCAGCGTGACCCTTGCTGAGTTGTTTGTGAATTGGATACTCGTTAATGTCCACTCGTAATGAATTAGGTAGTTGAATCTAGAAAAGTTAACCGTAAAGTACAAGATTAAGGTGAATGACTGACTTTCAGGCCTCCAAGGAAGGCATTAGTGCCGAAACGTTAGGCCAATAAAACATTCATATCAATTCTGTCTGTCAAAGAAAGCTGCTGATGGTACGAGGTAACAGGCGATTGACTTAGAAAGCGCAGATAGGGAGAAATCATTGAAATTCTTTAGTATTCGTATTACTTATTTGTCTATCATTCGCAATGATGTTGACATAAAAGTACTCTCAGTTCGAGTAGCAATAAACATTTCATTTATAGGCGTTGAATCGACAATGGATTTGAAACAGAATACTTATCTGCACCTATTTGTGGTCAGATGATGAGTGAGTTTTTGTTAAGCACAGCACCACCATTAATGTACTTAAAAATAAAAGTTCAAGAAGTTGTAAAAATGTGCAAAAAGTACAATTGCCTGCTTGAGAAGTACACGTGAAAACATTTAAATTGAGATTCACAATCGACTCAAATTAGTATTTCATAAGTGCATGCACACTGCAAAAAGAACTTCCAATCTTTTCACTGATGCGACAGTCATGTCTACAGCGTCTACCATCTTAAGAGCCAAAAATCTTCTAAATGAAAAGAAGACATTGCAATCGGCCGCAATGAATTGCCACTTGAAGAAGTTTGAATAGTAACATAGATTTTCATTTGTTCATTTACTGTGAGACTCAAACCGCAGGGAAGACAAGAACAACAAATACGCTTCCACCGCTGCTTTTTTGGCTGTTCTCATCTTTTTGTGCCTGCACCAATGACTGTACAGGCAGTGCACTTTGTTCCAATGAAAAAAGAGAATGCGAGAAAAAACGCAATCTTTATTTGTCTTAGGAAGTGTATAGCTCACTTCAGGAACCTACTTCAAAACCTTCTATCTTCGAGAAAGGAACGGACCTTGATCTTGCTTGCTCCTGTTTTTGTGCTTCGCAAGTCTTAGCCTCGAAGTGCGAAGTGACCTAGCTATTCACTTCGCACTTCGTAAAAGTGTTGCAGAATTTTCGCACGTAAATCGCAGCAGTTGCCCAATCATGGTTATTGATCGCGTTCCGCACTGTTGGCAATATTACAGTGATTAACCCGCAAAATTTTCTTGTTCCCGTTTATTTCTAAGGCATGATGATATCTTTGAATTGTTGCCTTTCAGTATCTCATGTTTCTTGTTCATTCCGTCGCTGCTTTGATACCTCTTGTTTTCTCAGCCAAGACAAAAGCTCATATTGTTGTGATCTACAATCGTTTGAGTCAAAACTCATCCGTCTCTACTTTTTGTCTTTTTCTTTCTTCTCCCACTATTTGGTTGGATAATGATGCTGCTTTGAGTTCCTCCTGTCATGATCATTTGTTTCTTGTCATGAGGTCCGGTTTACGATTTTATTGCTGTTTTTCACTGCTTGCTCGTTCAAAAATGGTAAATACTTAGCTCGTCACAATTTTCTGTTACGTTGAAATTTCAATAATTCCGTAATTTTTGTTTCAGGACTTGGCTGGAGTCGATTAAGAACGTATAGCTATTGGATCACCACATATTCACTTTATAAACGCATTAGAGTAAACACCCATACACTGCTTCATTGACAATCGCTATGACGTCTAGTTGCTAGAATTGTGCAACCTTTTCCAACTAGGTTTACTCGGTAGCTCACTCTTTGTTTATGTACATTATATAAAAACTGTCCATTTGGTGTGCACGTTTTTTCAAAAAACTGTCAAAAAATCTTTCTTGCATTCTTGTATTTCTCTTTTTATCAAGTATGATTGACCACGCCTCGCTTACAAATTCCAGAGATGATGTAATAATTAGCTAATCGCAAGAAGGACTCATTTCTCTGCTATCTTCAGTAAAGTACTACACATGCACTTATTAGGTATAAGATTCACTTGAACTGGCCGTTATATCGAGATTCTCATTTTTCTGGAGCACAGTTACCCTGTGTGCTTCCTGAACTGCTCACTATTTTGTTCAGCGTGAAGCGTAATAATCTGCTTCATTTTTGATTAAAGATATACCTGCACCCTATGCGGATCTGCTTTCTTTTCTCAATTTAATAATATATCCGCCCTCACTAATTATCAGCCCCCACCCACTTTCTAGCGACCCGTAGGGCCGCCAATCAGGTCTAAAATTAACACAAAAAACTGCTGGATCGTGTCACAACGAATGGCATTACGTAATTCATATCGATTCAACCGTTTTTCTCATTGCCCCTTTTGCAAAGTTTTTTTTTGACTGAGGGGTTTTTTTGGATTAACCACTGTCTCTTTAGCCAAAGATGTCCAAAACCCTAACGCAATGCAAGGTGATGCAAAGCTTTGAACACTAATCTAAGCAGGTGGAAGATAATTTGATAGGTATGTTGAATTCTGTTTCATGCACGAACCGATCCCTAGTGCGGCGGCGTTAGCTCTTTTCCCTGTGCTGTTTTGTTTTTACCCTCGTACAGTCCTTTTTGTCCGTTTTTGCATTGTTTTGGTTCGTTTCTGATCCTCTTCTAGGATTGTCTTGATTGGTTTTTTGGGCTCTTCCCTCGCATCCAGCTTTCTTTTTTTCATTTTCTTTTCCTTTTATGGTCTGGTTGTCGTTATTTTTGCGGCCGCGTTTTATCGAATTATTGTAGATCATGGCCCGCACTCGTGTTACAAGAACTCAAAATCGAATTAGTGCAACCCATCTCAGACATTCGCAGTTAAGTCCCGCCGGAGATCCGCCCACAAAATGAGATTTCGCGAGAAAACCGGGAGTCTGGCGCGACTCCCGGTTTTGTCCCGACTTTCGGGACAATCCCGACAGTCAAAAAGTGGCGGGAGATTACCGGGAGTCGCGCTCATCGATTGTGACGCTATTGCGCGTCAGTATCGATTCATTCGTATTTCCACACTAACTCCACACTAACTCCTCTATTTCCACACTCTGCATTAACTATATAGTTCTATTAACTATAGTTACGCTCTCTTAAAGTTTCGAAAACTGTTGACTAGATACTTTCACGTTTTCAAACGTTCTACAGGCCACTTTAGGTTTTGGCTGGGCCTAGGAAACAACGATGAGGCGAGGACGAAGATGTTTGACAGGTTGTCGGAGGCGAGGATGAAGCTTTGTGGATTAGCACGAGTGGCTATAGGAAGAGCTTTGTGGGTTTCATTCAAAGATAGTCTTCATGAATCTATTGAATTTGAAGTTCAGAGGTGACCTGCGCGCCTACCATTTCGATGCTGAAAAGGAGATGCTGTCGCCACCCTCGGTAATATTCATATATGATTTCTCAAATCAGTGTTGAATTGTAATTCTTTTCCAGAAAAAACGTTTTTGCCCCGCTACAACGCAAGATTCTTTGGCGCACGAGCACACGAATGAGCCAGAGCATGAGCAAGACGAAGACATCGAAAGTCTGAAGTCGATTTGAATAATGGATTCAATGTCAAATCTTGATCTCGACATTCCTGTTTTTTTCTGTTAACTTAGTTATGATGATTTCAATGTTCTTTTTTTGGTCACGGATGCTAATGAAGAGTCTTTCTGAACTCTGTGTCGAGCACAGCACCTTTGTAAGATGTGTGCAGTGTAAATTTTTGAAGGAGAACCAATTCTAGAAAAAGCCCAGGCGGAAGCTGATCGGGTCGCTGCTATATCGCGCCTCCCGCAGGAGACTGCAGTCTAGAGCGGGAGTCCCGCCGGTGACCGAATCGCGAGAAAACCGGGACTCCCGAAGGTCTCAGTAGAAAACATGTCGGGACAAAACCGGGAGTCGCGCCGGATTATCCCGAACGAAAACCGGGAGTCCCGGTTTTCTCGCGAACCATTTTACTTGTGTCCCGCAGTCATTCCGGCGGGACACAACTTTTTCACCGGCGGGACTTAACTGCGAATGTCTGAGCAGGCCACCCAGAATGGGGAAAACGGTAGAAATGCTGGACGAGGGATTGATTGTAGCTGTATGTCCATTCAGAACCTGATTTCGTCAATCTCAGAATTGAATAAGGACTCGACGATCCAAACAATGTTGGGGGTTCTCGCTGAGAAAATCTCTTCCGGATTTTCGGAGGTGGTCGAGGCGGAGAAACGTGGACGCAGTTTGGTGATTAGTGGCGTCCCACAATCTCCGGAGGGGATGGCCATCAGACCGTCGAAAGTATCTCCAAAATAAGGTGGATGACGATGATTTTTGACGCTCTTGATGTAGACTGCACCACTTCGGAGGTGTTTTGCATTTTAAAGCGAGCAGCTCGAACTCGCGTTAAATAAAAGTAGTCATGCCCTCCACCTTTTATTGGCGGAGGGCATTGGCGAACGCTCACCTCCTCCGTCATGCTGGTTATTCTAGCGTTTTCATAAGCAGAAGCATGACGGAGGAGGAGAGAAGGCGCGAGTTCGAGCTACGCCAAATTTCCCGTGAGAGAATTAAAGGGAAAGCGAGCAAGGAATGGGTAATTTACAAGAGTGAATTAGTGCGCGTTTCTGACCTACGTAAGAGGAGATCGGAAAACGCGTAAAAGTGCATGGTGAGCGGCAAAAGAAAGAAGCAATCAAAGTTTTTCTATTGAATGCTAGAAATTTAGTAAAGAAAATACATCATTTACAATCATTTCTGTCAGAGCACAAGCCTGATATAGTTTTTGTTATGGAGACATGGCTTACGGGAAAAATTAGTGATAGTTAAGTTATAGGACATCTTCCTTGTAAGATTTTGCGTGTAGAGAGACATAGCCGCAGAGGCGGTGGAGTCTGTTGTTTAGCAAAAAGTACTCTTCTAGTTAAATCTTGCATTATTGACAATAGTACAATGCCAAACATCCTCTGCGTCGGCATATTCTCTTCACGTGAGCGTACCTGGTTACGCTTTTTAGCGGTTTACCGTCCCCAAATAGCGCATATGCACATATTGTGTAATTTTGTTAGCGAATACGAAAAGACAATAGTTTTGGGAGATTTTAATCTACAGATAAGTTGGCCCGAGCCTCAATCTCTTGATAGAACTTCATCAAATTATCTAGAGTTTTTCCGTAACTCTAGTTTGAAGCAGTCTGTTACAGAACCAACACACCGCTCTCACGTTCTTGATCTCGTGTTTTCGTCCTCACCTATTGTCTCGATGCGCGCACTATGCCTCCTCTTGCAAATTCCAATCATCGTATAGTCGAATTTTCAGTCTCTATGAAATTGACCAGTCACATTTCTCTGCCAACACCTCATTTTCGAAAAGTCGACTACAGTCTGCCCCAATCGGGATCAGGCCGAACCGCCGGCTGAATTTGCGCGCCCGCAACGCTAAACGTCTGCGCTGCATATGCGAACTGTCGCAGAGAGCGAAGCTATTGAGGAGAGGGCAGAATGGCTAGCCGTAGATGTGACGCAATACCTTCGCGGCACGGGTTCCCGCCATGCCAATTTTGGCCTGGTTGGGATTGGGGCAGACTGTATACTTCTCTTAATAGGTATTTCGAAACCATTGACTGGTTTGCTATATTCGACCAGTATGAATCAGCAGATGACGTATACTATCGTTTTTGTGTGACAGTGTACGGTGCATTTGCAAAATTTGTGCCGTTTAAACTTTTTGAACAGCCCCGCCAAGGCTATCCCTTACAGATAGGGAAGCTTTTAGCTCAGAAAGAACGTTTATTCAACTCTCTGGTCAACCCTTTGATGAACTCTATGTATAAGAAAGTATGCAAAGATGTGGATCATCACTCAAAGAGATTTTTGAAAACATAAGAACATAAGTTGGCTATGAAAGCTTCGTCGAAATCTTTCTTTCAGTATATTAATCAAAAATTGAAACCAACCCGTCATCTATCTGCTATTTCCGACCGAAATGGGGATATCTTTAGTACAGACATGGATAAATCGCATGCCTTAGCTCGCTATGCCGATGTGTTCTCTCACGATGATCAAATTGTGCCTTTGGAATTCTCTACAGTTCCCACTGTTCATCACTGCCTTTCTACTGTCTACTTCGATCCCTCTGAAATCCGGAGGATCTTAATCAGATTGAAAGCTTCCTCTACTGAAACGTACGATGGTATTCCGCAAATTGTTTTCAAGAAATGCGCCTCATCTTTTTGTACTCCTCTTGCGCATATTTTCAACACATTCATGCTTGGAGAGGTGCCGCAGGTCTGCAAGGAGGCGTTGGTAACCGCAATCCCTAAAGTTCCTAACGCTAAACTCCTTTCAGACTTCCGGCCCATCAGCTTGGTTACTGCAGCAAAAGTAATGGAGAAAGTAGTACGTGATAAGCTTTTGAATTGGTTTGCAAAATTCAATGTACCCACGAATTAGCACGGTTTTATGGCGGGATTGTTCACAATAACGAATCTCGCCGACTCCGTTTTTAACTGGAATTTGGCACTTAACAGAGGCAACTCTGTCGATGTCATTTACATCGACAGAGTTGCCTCTGTTAAGTGCCAAATTGTAAATCCAAAATGGATCTGTCTAAGGCATTTGACAAAGTAAACTATATGATACTTTTGTCGAAATGTGAGAGTCTTGGTTTGAGTGGAAATCTTTTAAAATGGCTGAAATCTTATTTGAATAACAGAGGAATGACGGTTTTTGTAGGACACCAGTTTTCGGAGCGATTCAGCTGCACAAGCGGTGTCCCACAAGGCGCAGTACTGTCTCCCCTGCTTTTTCTGGTGTATACGGTCGAGCTTTAAAACATCTTGAAAACATCAACAAATATTACAATACAAATGTATGCGGATGATATAAAAATTTATGGGATTTATAATGCGGAAAATACAGCTGAGGTCAGAAGAGCAATGAAAGTTTCTCTTGAGAAAATGAGGCATTAGGCAGCTTGTTTAGGCATTCCTATTAACTCTGAATAAAGTTTTGTCATGCATTTTGGAGACTTTGAAAATCCAATCCATGAGATAAATGGAAACAAACTGAGAAACTGTTCTACCGCCAAAGACTTGGGAGTTTTGATTGATTCCGATTTGAATTTTTTGCTCATATTGATAATGTAGTTAATAAAGCTTGTTCGGTTTTATTTGCGATTTTTCGTGCGTACATACCGACAATCCGGTGATCTTCAAACGTCTCTACCGAGCTTACGTTTTAGCTCATTTGGAATGTTGTTCTGTAATATGGAATCCCTTTTTGAAGAAAAATATTTTGAAGCTGGAAAAAGTGGGAAAAATTTTTTACTCGTATTCTGTACCTGAGGTGTCGTAGAAAACTCAATTTCATCGATATGCCGAGCTACGATCGCCTTAGGTTTTTGGCAGTGAAAAGTTTAGAATATAGACGAATATTTTTTGACCTCGTTTTTGGTTTTCGACTTTTGCATAAAGAATTGAGACTTGCCCCAAGTAAATACTGGATTCTTAGACCTACAAACAGATATGGTGGGTTTAACATTCATTATTTACTTATTTACAGGAAGCGTTTTCGTTGGGTTTTCAATAGTTTGTTTTACAGAATCCCTCGATGGCTTAGACTATTACCAGAAACTGCACTGCAAACCGCATCTACAAACGTATTCAAGCGTAAAATCAATGCAATTGACTTATCCTTCCTACTGAGACAATCTGAGAATGAGTAGAATTTCTCTTCAAGGGCTGACTTTTATAGCCTTTTGAGCTTTGAATTTTTGAACGTTATGATTGTTGTACTTAACACTTATCCTAGTTTCGTCTCCGGTGGTCACTTTTGCTTAGAAGCTACTTTGGATCGTACACAATATTCTTCCAAGCCATCCCATTTTATTCATTTTTATTTGTTTCTCATGGTAGCGATGTAAGAGGGAGCTGAAAAAGGTCCTCCGCCGAGCACGCATGGATTCGCCCGTTCGCTTTGGTGCTTCCTCTTTAGATTCGCTTGTAAGTGATTCGCTTATGGCTTTCACACCATGATTTATGCTGTTGAATTAATGGGCTAAGCTTGCTGTCTTCTAAATTTGGATCCACTATGGCTGCTGGAGACACCGTCTATGATTGGCTATTTTTTGGTTTTCGCTTTTTTTGCCCTAACCACGTTCGTCAGGAGCATCTATGAATGCACAAAATAAATAAATAAATAAATGGTGATTGTCTCACTTCAAGACTCTGAGTTCGTGTTCTCGGATTTGGGCGCAAGGAGTTAGAAGGGGCTGCCACAAATCTCTAGGGCTCAATCTTCTACGTGGGATTAGGCGCTACCGAATCGGAAAGAATAGAAGTCCCGTGTAAGCTTCTACGACAGAAGGCGTGGAAGAGCTACATGTACATTGCCCTTCAAAAAACATTTATTGCAATGAAGCTTCGTTTCAGACGAGGCATAAACTCATATTGTTTAGATCAGTGCACAGGGTGGAATAAGACCCGTAAATTTATTTGAAAGCAGTATACTGAGTGTTTCGTACATAGTTTCTTTTTTCGGAAGCAAGCTAAAGGACGAACGGCGAAGAATGTACGCAGAGATCATATATTTCATTTCTATGTGAGACAAAGGTTATGCAGCTTGGTTTTAATTATCATATACAAAAGCCTGATATATAATACTGTAGTAGTATATAGTTTTCATATCGTCAAGCTAGAACGAGTGGGTTTATATAATGATTCAAAATAGTTTACTATTAGCCGTGATTTGTGCCATCAAGTTTTACTACTGCTTTTCGCGATATGACTAGTTTGCTAATTTTTTATGCATGCCAGTTTTCTACACTTTATAGATTCCACTAGAACATTCGAGCTACTTTGCTGTTTGAAGGCAGTTCAGGCAAATTTGAGCTATGGGGATTTTGCGTGGAAAGTAATTTTGGGCCCGTAATTAAAGCACTGCCCAAGCGGCAGCGCAGGTGACTCACTAACGGCTGAGATATACGCCTCCAAACTGAGCCCCAAAATCGTGTTTTGCTTGGATTCATGCGGCAACCCATCAGCTTCGCGCGAGGACTCGCGTGTTGCGCCATGAATCCATGCGAAATACGATCCTGGGGTCCAGTTTCGAGGGAATATCTTAGCCGATGGAGCACTACCTGAGCTGCCGGTTTGGCAGTGGCTTAGTTAGGGCCCCCAAATCACTACCCACGTGAGATCCCCATATGTCCAGATTTGCCTGGACGCTGCCTTTAATAGCTTCGACTTCCCCCTCCGCTGTGGAAACGTTTTACATGCTTACTGCCTCCAAACCGGAAAATACTTGATATTAGGGTTCTTATGAAGAAACTTCGAAACAATTTGCAAAATCCACTCTTCCTGGGATTTGTACACCTGACCTTCAACGCCCAGTCTCTACCTGCGAATGTGCCTTATACCACCTTCGTATCCTCCGACGGCACCATACTATCTGCATTGATCATCAAAGCACTTTTACATGAGCCTTATAAGCGGTCCTGCAGATTTTGATTTCGACTCTCCTGCATATGTTAGGCCTTCTCGTGGTGTAGAACCCGAATATAAGCTTTGCATCGGGTGAAACGATCGTTATCAGGGGGTTCTTACTTGTCAAAAAAGAGGATCAGACGAGAGAGTGGGAAGGGGTTTTGACACGAAAATTGGTACTTTTCCATTATCCGAAACCATTTTTCAAAGAAGGATATCGCTTCTTTCCTTGTACCAGATTTGGTTCCAAATTCAGAGGAAGAAGTGTCAATCATCTGCCACGTGTCAAAAAATTGACATGTCATCTACATGTGTAGCAAGTTTTACCATGACTTTGTGTTACCCTACCTAGTGAAGTAAGTTCAAATGTTTTTGACAGATAATGACACCTTCGATTGAGCATTTTAAAAATGAACATCATGACTTATAATAACGGGCTAAGGGTGTTTACGTGTTTTTGTGTGTCTGTGCGTCTGTAGCGAAATTCACAAAACGAGTTGCACAAGGTTTCAAGCCGCAATTTTTGCACAACACGCTCTGCCACCATCCAGATTCACCGTGCCGAAGGCACGAGCACATCCATTGAGTAGGTCCCCCAAAAATCGCACCCACGGATTCACCTGACTTAGGCGCGCAATATTGGGTCCGTTTTACCACTTAATGCAAAGTCGTGATCATTTTTGACAAGTGAATGTGCAAGCTATAATCTTTCAGCCAAAAAAGTGATGGAAGTCAATCACTTTACGAAAAAGGCGCCAAAACGAATTATGCGTAAATGGTTAAATTGCCAGGTTTTTACCTAAGCATTTAAGAAGATTTTTGCACAGTAGCTCGCCGTGGATATTATTCTTATGGCAACTACCAAGCCATGAAAAGATTCAAAAGTTTTGTAATTCTACATTTGTTCTTCATCCTCCAAAGTTTCATCCACGCAAAATACCGATCTCACATGAAAAAACTTATGGAATGAGGAGTTGTTTACGATTCATTGGTGGAGGCATTGCGCGGTATGTTTCAATGCCTGTGCAAGAATGAGTATGGTATGTAGATAGAAGAGCCGGTGCGAGCCTCTGCGAAGCAGAGGTAACTCACTGGTTATTATAACAATAACCTCATCCCGCTATGGGTTGTTTTATATCCCGCACTGACTGCAGCAGACAGCATGACCGCAATGACCGCAAGGGCTGCACAGATCGCTGCATCCTTTCGTGAAGGTGGAGAGGATAATTAATATTGTAGCTCAAACAATCAACAACAATATGCCTAGACCTAAAAGACAACACAAGCGAGAGTAAAATAGTTGTATGCAAACAGGAGGAATCAGAGCAAATATAAGCATACCAAAGAAAAACAATCGCCAAAATTTAATTGAGAAAAATAAGTTAGAACCTATGAAGTTTTTAGGCGTAAATCAAGGTGTTTTGACGTAATCGCAATTGTACTCTTTTACGAAAGCATGCAGTGATCTGTGCGGCCGTTGCGGTCAGAGCGGTCAGCTGCAGTCTGCTGCAGTCTGCTGCAGGCAATGCGGCAGTACCTGCCCAGAATAGAGAATTGCGCTATTTTTCCATCGTCTACGCAGCGAAAACAAGCAGTAGCGAGGTACTTCAAGCCATCATTTATAGCCCCTAGTCAAATTCGCATGGCGGACAGAAGAAAGAAAGACATATGAATTTTGAAAACTGAGATACTGAATCATCGCTGAAAGTAACAGTTCTATGAGTTCTGAATTGTTTTGCTCTTATAGAAAACAGTTAAACAGCCTTCAGGTGATTACAAGTGTTTACTTCACCAAAAATGATCTAGAAAAAACATGTCAAACTGGACAAAAGTCGATCTTTTCTCAACACGTGGCAGGAAGGCTGTCCACCCAGAAACTACGAAAAATTGTTTCTAAACTAGATAACGTATTTTATGAGCTTTTCAAAAAAGTCGGATAACGGAAAAGTTCGCGAAAATTTGCAGCCTGTAAATTTTGCAACGAATGGCATGCGCGTCGCAAGAGCGACCGTGGTTCGCGCGGAATAGGTAAACGAAATCGTCAAGCGCGCGACGATTCGAGAGGAGTCTTCTGGCGGCAGAGTAACATTAAGCAGCCGGATAGAGCTTGAAAGTTAGTGAAGGTAATCACGAATTTCACCACACCTATATCTCGCCAGACTGAAATCTGCCGGGACACTGCCTTTAAGGCAAATATCGCAACCGAAATTTAGATTTTCATGCTAGTACTCAAAAACCCAGAGGCGAGATACAGCGTCAAAGGTTTCCTGTCATTTTCACAAAAATTTTCAGGCAGCTGCTGCATCTGCCTCCTCGCGAACTCTTCTGCTAAGTTTCCTTATTTATCTAAGCTTAACGTCAGCGCGATGTTCGAAATCATCGATATTTCATGTGCGCGCGCAAATTTCGAGGGCAATATTTGACAAAACTGTGTAAAATCACAGTAGTATTTGAACCTTTCTTACAGTCATCAACAGAAAAGCTACGATGTTACAGTGTATCATATCAACATACACATAAAAAGCTGCTTCGCTTAGTAATTACGGCAGGATTATAAAATGTCTATAGATCTCTTGGTTTTCAAAGTCAAAGAAATAATCGGAAATAGCGAAAAAACCTGACATTCAGGGTGTTCTGTCTTTTGATAAGTCGTCGTATCGTAAGGCTTCACATGTCAATCAACCTTCTACGAAATTTCACGAAAATCTTAATCTCTAAACTCACTCGAAAAAATCGAACTTTGACGCCCATTTTTTGAGATTACATCGATCACCTCTCTTGTGCTGCTCATTAATTTGATCAGTGTTAAGCGGAAGCTCAAAAACTTACAAAAACTATTACAACAAACGGTTAGTCTGTTCAACAGCAACGTTCCTTAGAACTTTCTCTTTTATCGATTGAGAATTGGAAGCAATCAAAAGCAACTATTGAGAATAGTTCGTGAAATTTGTGCTTATTTGCTTGCTTCATAAACAGGGGCTTTCATAGTGGACTTGACTTTGGTGTGACTCCACCCTTTTGGGTTTTTTGAAAGAAGCAAAAAAGTAAAATAGTGTTTGAACGGAAGTTGAACATTATATTGTAGGTCGTCGCATAAATTGTACACTCAAAAACCCTTCATAACTTTCTCAAAAATCCTTTCCTTACTTCCGTAAAAGCTTGCACCCCGGTTCCACCCCGGTTTCGAGCCAGTCCATCGTGCTTGACCTCTCATGCAGCGAAACTTATCCTTCTTATGATTCCGACTTGTCTTGGATTCGCTTCCTCCAGTCTTTACCGTGTCTTGATGACCAGCAGATCAAAATGAGCTTCACCGCTCATCGTTCGTGACTGTGGGTAATGTGCACAAACATACAAATTTTCTGCTTTATATATTAGGTTGGTGCAAAAGTTTTGTCAGTTTTTTCAATCCATCGGCAAACACGCTAGAATGAAGATAAAAACGCTTCAAAATGCATCCAATGCAGAATTTCTTCTTCTTTCCTGCTTCTAAACTCCCATGTGTTTCGTTGCAAGACTGACAAGATATTTGCTGGAAATTACAACCACTCGTTTTTACCATGTCTAACTTTCGCTAATTTTCAAAATTTTTGTTTGAGACTTTCGGAGGAGCGCTAACAACCAGGAGATAGGGCAAACCTTTTATCAACAGAAACATTAGTAGAAACATTTCTACATTAGTAGAATGTTGAATATATATTGCACGTTAGGAAGGTAAGGTAGAATATTTTGATTCCATAAAATTTCATTGACAACAGTGACTGATGCTTGGTGGGATGGACTACAAATGTAAACTTGTTAAGCAGACGTTTAAGCTTGTTGGATAATATGTGCATAACCGTTTTAGCCTTATACATGAGTTCCTAACTTTTCCAACTGTTCCGAACTTCGGCGAACTAACGTTCAATTGCAATAGAAAATTGAGTATCAATAGATAATCAATTTACGTCAACAAGGTAATGACAACAATGAGTACAGGTATGATGTGTAAGGTCGAACTGCGTACTGGCGGCCATGGAGGAAAAAGCGTGGAGGATGAAAAGCTTAGGAGGGAGCATTCAAAATAATAAGATTCTAATGATTTTGCGCTCCTATGATAACAAAAGCGATCAGCGGCGGCTACGGGCTGCTAGCAGCGACTGCCGGCGCAGTATGAAGGCGTCCTGAGACATGGCCTAAGCGGGATCGCAGACGACACTACGCACTCGCGGCTGAGGTAGTCTTCCTCAGAGAAAACCCCGCTGTATATGGCGGACGACTTGTACTGGATTGCATGCTATCGCGCAAAGACCAGCAGCAATGTAAGATGTTCCCGCGGAAAACCCTGCAAGATGATGTAAGTCGTCCGCCAGATACTAGGGACAGCTGCCTATACGCTGCTTTCTTCAAACTCTTTGTGTTTGTGAGGCAAAGCCTAATAAACTAACACACAGGTACCGACTTTTCCAAATTCCGAGATGTCAGAGCTTGTGTTTCTTCTAAAAATTTGCTCGGAGAGCACTTGATTGAGCTTATAACAACATAAACACATTTTTTGCTGTCTATCCTTTCTATAATTACGTGTCATAGAAGGGGTATTCGATGGAGAATTTTGCGAACCTTCGAGCTACCGCGTTGATTTTAGGGCAAAATATGATCTATCGCTATACCGCTGCGTTCCGGCAGTTTCAGGCAAAAATTTGGCTGGACGGCCCAACACATAGTTAGTTGTGCCGAATTATCCGATACTTACTCTGCTACTGCTCTGCGCTCGTTCGTTCATACAAAAGCCGACTCTCCATCAAAGAGATTGAGCCATTTAAATTATTTCCTGTTAAGTATTTGCCGTTTTTCGAGTATGAACGCATACCAACCACTAAATAAGCATTTCATTACCTTTACAAAAGGCAATTTTTTAAATAAGATTTAAGCAATTCTCTTAAAAAACAATAAAAACTGCTATCCCGAAAATTTGCTGCATCTTTTTCAAGTGAGGATTTCTTTATCCTATTAAGAAAGCATTCAAGAGTAGCAGATCAATGCCGAAGCAAAATCACTTCGTCTTCAAACAGCCTCTGTCAAAATATCACAATGCGCATTTCCTTTTAGAGAGCGGACCATCGAAATAGCGCGGAAAACGAAAATGTTCACAGCATAAAATATCGTATACCGTTTCATCAATGACTTGCCTATACACCTTTAAAGTGATGTGTGCGTATGACTACGATAGCGCATTATGTTAACGATTATGCGTAAAAAGTAATGTATTTTCTGGGAGTTGAATTACATGGTAAAAAAGGGTTTTTAGTTTATTTATTCTGAAGCTAGGGATCCATCCCAGATACATGTTCAAAAAAAGAGTCAGGCGTTTACGGGGACTTCGTAAAATTTAGCGAAGCTGTAGGGAAACTTCGTTTTGAAAACTCTGTGGTTTTCGGTCCAAGCTCTGAGCAGTGGTCTGAGCTGCTGATACTGGTTGCTAGCTCCACTAATATGCTTCAGAAAAAGCTTGAAGTTTGAAGAATCAAACTGGTGATAATGCCGTTTATCACGAAGGAAACAGAAGGAATTTCACGGTGTCACAGAAATTATAATATATGGCAAACACGAAACTCAAGCTGGAAAAAGTTACAAAGAGGAGCAACATCAAATAAGATTTGAACTAAGGGTAAGTATATGGTGGACATTTGAAAATGGGAGAACAACATTGGCGTTTACTAACCCATAACCCATTCATTTTTCGAGCGTACGCCGCGTACGCAGCGAAGTCTGAATCAACGTTGCGGCTATAGGTTAAAAACACCTGCTTCGTCGCTGCTCTCCAGTCTTGTGCCCACAAACTGTCCTTTGCTAAAATGGTACAAGTTTAGGCTAAAAGGGTGACGTGAGTTTGGGCAGATACATGGCACGATGTTTTATGCGACACTGCCACAGGAGCAATGGCGATAAATGACTCTTGTACTGCTTCACGTTGCACTGCGGCATCGCTGTACAAAATTCGCAAGAGTCGTGACTCTTAAGCCCGTACCTAAATAAATGGTAAATTTTCAAAACGCTCACCTCTTATTTGTGTTACTAATATTGATACACTTTTTGTTTGCAAATGTGGTTTGAGCGTTCCTGTTTCAAAACATCTCTTACAAACTCCATGAAGTTTTCAGTATCGACAGGGCAAATCCTTCACATATCTTTTCCGTGTATTGAACAAAGTGAATCTTAATCGGCAAGAGTATATCAAGTTGCACCGGCGAGTTGGAAAGAAATGTGTACCACAAACTGCGACTTTGAACTAAATGAGATACGCTTTCCATAAGGTTGAGCCAACGTAAGCAGTCTGGCCTAACTCATAGCCGCAAAACGATTTTTTGGAAGAAGTCAAAGGCCGAAAGCTATGATTCTAATCAAGTCCCTGATGTCCATAAAAAATCAGTCTAAAAAGACGTAAGAGGCTTCACAAATCCTTTTAACTTCTTTTAAATGACTTTCAAGCGTTCAAACATCTTCCAAAAAGTCATTCCGCAGAACAAAAAAAAAAGAGCAGGATTGAAATTACCGTCAAAAGATGATCTGGCGACGTACATCTCTTTCCAATTTGTCGCTGCGACTTGGTACTATTTCCTTGTTGCAAAAACTGTGACTTAGCGTACGGTAGTTGTTGTGCAGGATTCATTTTCGTCAATAACGCAAATGCAGTCATTGGATTCTCTCAAAGGCGCTCACTTTTTCATTCAAAAAATAATGTAGCAATAGCAAAAAAGCAAGTAATGCAGTGACAGCTTAGCGAAAAATAACCACTCATTATCAAGCTTAGCGTACGCGTCGAAGTTTACGGTTCAAGCATAACAGCTTCAAGCTATCCAAACCATCTAGAGGATCACTTTCAGCCTGGCTTTTCTGTTACTAAACGTTGCTATGCGGCTTCTTTCATTTTGTCAGTATTTGATTTCCGCAACTATTGTATAGAGGGATTTCCAAAACGTATGGAACCGGTGCCTTCGAATTATAGCGACAGATATGGCTGTTCAGTTTAACAACATTCTTCAGCATAATCTTTCGGCTTTGGTGTGATCAATCGGATGTCTGTGCACTCGAAACATTCGAGCGCACAGACAGCAGTCCCGTTCGCAACAGTGTAACTTACTTAGTCGATAGACCGAAAAGGTATGTAAAATGAAGGATGCGAGCCATACGAAAATTCTGGTTGGATGGGTAAAAAAAATTCAAAAGTTGATTGTCTTTGACCGATAAGGTCATAACGAACTTGTTGATGGTGATGGATGAGATGTTAGTACTTCCTTGCCTTTCTCCAGTTTCACTTTCGTCACAGCAGTGCGTTGCATCAAGTTTGTATGCTATTGCAACTCTCAAAATATCTCATAATTATGTCATACGATGCTTTCCAAGACTAGTAGTTCCTTCCTTTATTGTCAATACAATCACCAAATCGTGGGATATCTCATAATTATTTTTCAATATATAGCATTTACTTCATTCAACATGGCTACAATGTACTAACAAAGGAACCAGAGCCTAAATTACACTTCGTTGCTCATCTTTGTTTTTGTGTGATTGATGAGTTTGGCTTAGGTCAGACGATCCCATCTCTTCATTCTGCAAAGGCTGCTCGTACAAAGTGTCTTTCCTAACAGCCGCTATCTGTTAGCGTTCAACATTATCACTAGTTTCCTTTGAACAGACGAAGTAGAAGATAGGTATCCATTACCAGTTAGTATTAGAAATAGACAATGCTTAGAAGTTTTGTTGGCTGAGATGTGCTTTATTCTAAACTCTAGTATTGAAATGGCGGGTAGGAATATAATCAAGTTATATTATGAGCCAGCATGATGAAGCCATTACACTACGTAAAGATGGGTCAAAGATATGACCATTCTGCTCGGTTATGCAGAGTTGAGTAAGCATCTGCCTATGTTTTTGTCATCAAAGACGTAGGCGTCAATTCAAAGGATGTTATGCCTACTTTAAACGCGCCACGATTGAGAAACGTCTACTTGACTTTCGGCAACAGAAAGCAAAATGCACATTAGCCATTGTTAAATGAAGTTTGCGCACAACACTGCAGCAAACTTTACCTTTGCAAGAATGAAACAGGATTTATTTGAAATTGTTAACCTGTTCAACGCTACATTTTACGGCATGTTTCAAAAGTATTGGTTACATGGCTGAAATGAATTTCAAAAGCATCACTTTACCGGCAATGAATATTTTCTAAGTGAAGACATCATGGATTAATTCTGCATGCCAATTAATGCAATTTCGTTTGTTCATGGATAAACATTGATAGATAAAGAACACGAGGAGAAGGTTGCATTTTATCGGTAATGCTTTCGAAGCGGCGAGCAGAGGTTTGGACTCAAGAACTGGGAAAAAAGGAGGGGGAAGAGAACTAGAAAAAAACAAGAAAACTTCCACCTTGTACAATTTTTTTAGATATCTACATTACGAGTGACGACAATGCACACTTTTCTATCATCACTATCGAAAGACTGATTTGTAACCGTATGCGCCTGAGGTAAAAAATGTAAATAAGCGTCAATTGCCATTGATTTATGATACCCAAGAAGATAAAGTGTATTACACCTGTTTTCTTACAGCCACATGATCCTTACATTTAGGTAACGCGCTGATGTCGGCACTTGATTCTTCCGTAGCTTAGACCATGTAAAAACTTCAAGCAACTGTTAAGATTAATCTTCTTGGTTATTGCTTCCAGAGCTGTTATCAACGCCTGCATAGACACATCTGCCCTATAGATGTAACGAGCATTACAACCTTTTGCCTTCATCTCACCGTTTGTTAAGCATAATCTCCCCCTCTTCTTCCCAGCTTTGCTGATCACCTAAACTTATCCTCTACTTTCTTGAAGCGTTTTTAACCCAGTCTGGTCATTAGATATACTATAGTCGCTCATTACTTCTTTTCTCTTCACACATGCAGGTGGCAGAGTACACCTTGACTTTCCAGTTTGTCTTTGGACGTTCGCTTGTATTCTAGTTCCTATCAGTAATTGATTCTGTTCCTTCCAATTTTTCTTGAGTTCTCAATTCTAGGACAATGGATTCTCTCTAAAAATGGAAATCATAACACATTGTGTTACCACGTACGATTAGGAAATTTGATGCGAATTTGCTACAGGTTATCAAGAAACAAAGGTGTAATCCCTTTTTTAATGCAATTTTTTGGCAGCCCTTTTGGAGCGATATCTTTATGGTAGTAAAAAATGTTCTTATAATGTTTCGTGAGCAACCCTGAGTGATTGACTGACCTTTTTGTATTCTCAATAAACAGTTTACGTAAGATTTTTTAGTTTCAAGATACAAACAATCTGCAACCTTATTTTTTCTATGCGCTCATGCAAGACAAGTAAAATCAGTTAAATATCCATCAAAGCCGCTACTATGCAAATTTGAGTTTCTTGTATGCAATTTGACTGTGTTAAGTTAATCTTTATCTTTAAAACCAACAACAAATGCACAGATCTTACCTGCAAAGTAAGCTTACTAACGAGTAAGTAAACGGAAGCAATTTATTCATGCGTGATCAGCACTTCATTATTAAAATAAACCCAAGGATTTCAGCAAATAACACTAAGAATACATGCCACCAAAATTTTTCTGCTCTTGCCACTCAAGCTGTCCTTTCTATTTATAGAAATTAAACTGAAGCCAAGCTTTGCTTTTTACGCCTAAAAAATGACATGCATTTAAGCTTGACCAGTGAATGCTCTTGAGCGTCTCTTGGAGCTCTACCTATCTTGCGAAATCTATGATGCAATCGCCAATAGTTACACTCCTCAGCAGAGCCATACTGATCTGTTCGAATCCTTCGCAAACTCCTGTCTCTCTTTCTCAGAAGTTGTAAATATTCCAGCAGAACGTATGTTACACATGCTGACAACTTTTCATGCCTGATCTGCACATGTAAAGTCATTAGACTATTTTGACTCGAGAGTAATGTGGAACTTTCTTCCTCGTTAATGCCCTTGTACACTCATCAAACTTCGTTCGTTTTCACCGTTTTGTGATCAAAAATGTTCAAGTAAAACTATTACAATCCCAGGTAAAAAAATCATGGTGGAGCCCCTGACTAGAATAATGGAGCCTATTCTCCCTGAGGAACGTTTTCGCCAAAAGTTCCAAATACGCGACAAAACCCTTCGCAATGCTCTAGGAGAATTTTTCGCTACTGGAATGCTGCTAGTAAGTGTAAATTGACTCACTACAAAAAACAGTGAACATAATATGCATAGCTTTTTAGTTTATTGGAATTGGCATTGTTATGCAATTAATACTTTCGCACGAGAAGCTTAACACATGGATACAAATAAACATAGGTTGGGGGTTTGCAATTGCATTCTGCGTTTATACTATCTGTAAACTGTCAGGTAAGTTGTGCGTAAGATTTTTGAAAACGCTCAAGAATGGCGTTTAGGGGGACACTTGAACCCAGCCGTTTCGTTTGCCTTCTATACATTGGGAAAACTTCCTTTGAAAGATTGTGTGATTTATTGTTTTGCTCAGACAGCTGGGGCATTCATCGGAACCGCCGGTGCCTATGGAATATATTACGGTAAAGATCCTGTCTTATAATTACTCTCAATAGACACGTTTCACCTTTTGCTGCAGATCAGTTCCAAAAATACACTGGAGGAGAGAGAATAATAGCCGGACCTGCTGGGACTGGAGGATGCTTTTGCTCCTTTCCTGAGCCGCACGTCAGCAACACCATCGCCTTTTTTGATCAGGTTTTGCCCTTTCCATTGAAATCTCTCATCTATCCGATTAATTCGCACTTCTCTTAGGTCGCCGGAACAGCTCTTCTCATGTTCTTTGTTTGCGTTGTTATCGACAAAAGAGCAGCTATACCTGCTCCAGCTCATCCCTTCCTTATAGGATGCGTAATCATGATGATAGGTCAGTGTTTGATTAATACCTTCAACTTCTCATCACCCTTCGGGAATGGGAAAGGCGAAAATTGGAGCGAGAAACAAAAATCAGCGCAATTTTGGCGTTTTGCTTAAAATATTTCAGAATTCCAACTGTAAATCTTTTGTAGAAGTCTTATGGATAGAAAGCGGAGCAACAAACACAATTTCTCAACGAAACTTTGGTTGTTTTCTCCAGAACAATCTTGAATCAGTCCATGATCGATGATCGACGCTCGTGGAAGTGACAAGTATACACTCGACAGTTTCTCGATGGTCAAGCTTAGAACTTTTGTAAAAAAAAGTTATTCGCAATAACGACCTTCTACTTGAACGTACGCAATATTTTTACCTGGAGGTTGATCTAAAAAGTAAGATCTTCTTCTAATGATAAACTTTACACTGAAGCATACACCTTTGGGCCGTTCGAACATTTTTCCTCGTCACGCCAGTGTGGTTCATGGTCTGCAGTGTTCGTTTCAACTCTTTGTGAAGATGCCTAAGATAATGAAGTGCTACAAAGCTATCGCAAATGCTTACATTACAATCTCAAACTTGAAAACTGAAGGATTGCACAAGAGTCTTGCAAAATTTTCAGTTAACGGGAAAAAACTTTTTACAGCATTGTCAGCTTCAAATAGAATTTCAGAAGACATAGAATGTGCCAGAGTCATCTCATGAGCATCCTTTTCATCATAGCAACTCATCTTGATGCTTTCGTCTTAACCCTCCAATAAATTTGTATTTTCGAGACATTATACTAGGTTGTCTTAAAAGCAAACTCCTTTTTCAAATAAATCGAGCTGTTTTTGTTTTCTTAGTGATTCAAAACATCATTCGATGGAGAAGCTCAAGCTCTACAAAATGGTCACCGAGGGTCCGCTTAAGTCGCATTCCAAGTAAAGTTTGAGCCTAAATCGAAAAAAAATTTGTCACCTGAAATTGGATTATGAGGAAAAACGGGCCTTAACTTGGTTATTATACAGCAGGCACATGGTAGTACTCAAATATGCCTTTACTGGATTTTTCCCGCAGAAAGCGAGAAAAGAATGACAGTACAAAAATGGCAAACTCAACCCCCAGCCCCTCCCACATTTGTCATTGTACAGTACAAGCCATTTTGAGTATAATCGCAAAACTTTACCCATGTATGTGATCTTATAATCGAGAAATGCGAAGTTATACATGAAAACCCGAGAAAGGTGGCATTTTGGCATTTTCGGAGCAACTTTTCTTCCCAATTTGGACCAAGTGGGTAGTTGTGTCTACGCTTGCTTTTAGGACTTTCATACTTGAACAGAGTTCCTTTTAGGCAATAGAAGGTTTGTCAAAACTAGCCCATCAAATAATCATGCAGCCTAATAAAGCTTGATGTTCACACTCACTGACATTCAAAAAGAATATACCAATGAAGTCTTAAGAAAGCACTTATAGGAACAAGTATGGGTATGAACGTTGGCTACCCTATCAATCCAGCAAGAGATCTTGGACCACGAATTTTCATGTTGTTTATTGGCTATAATACCGAGGTTTTCACGTAAGCTATTCAAAGGTCGGTCGTTTGTAGGCTGATTTAGACACTTGTTCCAGTTATCACGATAACTACTTTTGGATACCTGTAATAGCACCGTTTCTTGGTGCCGCACTAGCCGCTTGGACATATGTTGTCTTCATAGGAGCACATATTCCTGATCCCCAACCAACTTTCGATTTGGATGAAGCCAAGCAGCCTCTCAAGTCCACGTGAGAATCATAGTATCAGTCTGAACAATAGCTTTCTCAAATGATATATAGCAAGAGCAGTTGTTTCAGGAACGATGCTTGACAAGTGATCCAAAAAGCGGAGTCTACCAGCAAAAAGTTTGTTGAGCACTTGTCTGAATATTTGACACTGTAGAAAGATAGTTTTTGCTTGTCCCATTGCCATTAACGCTCAATCTTGTTCTGAGACTAGCTAGTCCAAAATTCATGCATGCTTGTAGTTCAGTTATGTAGTTTTATGATTTTTCCTTCAAAATTTTCCACTTTTTCGCAATGCTGTATTGGTTCGTGAAGTTTGGTTTTAAACTTGCAGAAATGGACCTTTTCGACTTGTTGAAATAAAGCTCGTGTATGGCATTTCTGCTCACCATCGCCTTCCTGCATTTTCTAACTACGAGTTGCGAATAGTGAAGAAGAGAGGAAGATTAGCAAGAAGAGGGGATTGAAAGGAACTGGCTAGGTCTAATCGAATGGTTCAGAGTTCCTGAACATGCAAGAGCAGCTTAACTAAGTTTGTGATCATGTCTGAATAGTCCATTTGAATGAGACGTGATAGCGTTAGCCGTACTGTATACAAGCGCAAACTTTTCCTTTCACTCAAAAATAATAGTAAATTATGCAAAATAAGATAGCACAAGTTCATTTTACTAACCACACCTTGCAAAGCTCGACCTTCAATTCAAGTGATGGTATTGTATGGGTTGAATTGTCTCAAAGTTCGTAAAGTTTAATGTGTCCTCACTTTTGAAAGAGCGGTTAATTTGCGACAGGATGCGTATACCATTGAAGGGCAATTATTTTTACGATGTATTCGTTAATTCTAATGGATAGCTAGGGCGTTTCAATTTCCCTTCCAAAAATAAATGCAAATGGCGAAAAAGAAGCATTTTCGGCAACTGCTCATTTTTCAAACAAAGGTCAAGCAAAACTTTTGTCTTTGAATAGGACTTTTCATGAGACACACAGGATATCCCGCGCCAAAAATTGCTGGACGAAAAGAAAACGGTCGTTTCTATCGTACGCGGCTATCCAGCTTCATCGTGTGGAAAAATGCATACTGCGGAAAATGTCCAGACAGTCCGAAGGATTTTTTTGCATGAAAAAGTATGGCCATATACGGCAAACTCGTTAATAATCCCTGCAAAGTTTGGCTTAGATAATCCACTTGAGGCCTTACATTTTTTATCATGAGAAAGTGGGACTTATAGTTCGGTGGCAAGCAAATGGACCCCCGCTGCAGCGAACAATATATTGTTGCTGTGACATCCTTATCCTACGAACTGACAAACTGAGAGCATTGACTAGAATATGTTAGATGAGATATATGAAAGCACAAAGGTGTAATTACATTACACCTACTGTTTGTTAGTCCCGCAACAAACGAAGTTTTTGGTTTCGTAACTTTGAGGAAGTAGCATACAGTTAGGAAAGATCTTATTTGCATATTCGACGCTGAAAGCTAAAGCTTCTGTCCATCATCATGATAAGCAAAGAACACGGGTGGTGAACTTTATGAACAATAGCGCGCACTCAGGCAGGCATGTGTTAATAAAGTGCGCACCGTTAGCCCCGCCTACCGCTGGATGGGCGAGTTTCCTACACTACAGGCTTGGTACTGGTTCATCGCCATGTTTACTGGTCCATTGAAAGCAGCTCCCACAGCACTATGGGCTTGTTTCAAGTCAGGGAGAAGCTCGACTAAGTTCACAGAAATTTACTTTTTGTTTTCTCATTATTATCTTGCCAGTTTGAAATACTAAATACTTAGCGATTTGGAACGATTTAATTCATCAGTGACCCAGCCTTCGTACCAAATCTGGAGTGTGAAAACAATCTAGAACAACTCAGGCATTGCCCGAGTGATCTCATATCTTTGGAAAATTCACACGCAGTTTCGCTCAAACCAGTCTAGTATTGGTGGATATGAACATTATGACGAAACGAATGCAGCTTTTTTTAGACAAGCCGACAGTGAAATCTAAAAAGTCGCAATTTTATCCATTTGCAGCGAGTGGGGTGGGGAGCAAGAGGAACGATAGCTGGTGGTTGCCAATAGCTCGCGCATGTTTTACCAATAATCTTTTCCATTAGCACGCAGAAATTTAGAGCACTTCCTTCTATTATGCTTTCATTTGGGCAGAATAGTTAGAAAGATCCAAGTTTGCTTGAAAATGAAGAGCGAAAATTAGACGGAAATGTCAAGAAGGGTTTTGAAGGTGAAACTTAAAATGTTTCAAATTTCTTGAAATAACATTATCAAACTCCACTTATCACTGGACTGTGAACAGAACTCATTGAGTAATGCATTTATTTGACTACTCATTTTTATAAGCCTGAAATTTGAGCAGTTTGAGGCCCCGGACAGACTTCACGCGAATTGATCGTCGCGACTTAATCGCCGACATTTCCATTCATTTTCATTTCACATTTTTTTTTAAATTTCGGGCTAGAAAAGTATCACAACCGAAATGCAAGTTGATCGGCATGGAATGATGTTGGAACAGTTGTCTTGTCGCGATTCAGTCGCGACGATCAAATCGCGTGAAGTCTGTCCGGGGCCTGAGGCAAGTGCATTGGCAGCAGCGTGGCAATTGCTATCGCTCCTCTTGCACCACACCCAGCGAATGTGTTCGATTCATTCGATATAGAATGGTAGATTTTGCCCTTATTAGTGCTTGTGCTTGGAGCAAGAATTTCCAGTTGAAATTTTTTGGTTCGTTAATTGCTATAGGGTATAGAATCTATTTTCCATGATTACGATTTTGATACTCATTCCAGTAAAAGTAAATTGTGCTGATCAGATGTTTCTGCAATAGAATGATCTATTTGGCAAGTTTTCAGACACTGGGACCGGGCGAGCCGCGGCCTCAAAAGGTCTTTCCGCTCAGTCCGCGGCCTTAATTTGTAGGCGTGGCCGGAGTGCGGCCGAGCCGCGGACCTTAATTTATGTCAATATTATTGCATCGGCCAGCCGCGGACTGAATATGGCTTACCGGCTCAGCCGCGGCCTTAATGATGGGGGTGGAGCATTGCAGCGGCTGAGCCGCGCCAAAAATCTCTATAATGAAACTCCGGCCGAGCCGCAGCCCATGTCAGACAAATTCCGTGGGTCGGCCTGAGTTTGATAAGTTGTTTGGCTTTCTTCCAACTAAGTTTTAAAAAAACAATGTCTTTCTAGGTAAGACGTTAATCAGACACATCATGTACTTTACATTTGGTTGTCCAAAGCTGCTGGCAAACAGCACATCGTCGCCACCTCCTCCAGTGCAAAAGGCCAACGTATGTTTATTACCTTATCAGTTGTTTTGTAAAAACTACGTTTTGCAGGCCCTTGAAAGAAAAACTTTGTTGAACTTATTGTTATCCCAATTCACCCTCTTTTCTGATCATAACACCAAAACAATGTCTGGGAGCTTATCAAACCTGAGTTATTCGAATCTATCTCGTCCCAATCACTCCATGTTTTAATGGAATTGGCTTAAGCTTTTCATGCTTTTCGTTTCCAGGAAAAGTTGGAAGTTACATATGTCTACTCTCCAGCTATTTCTGAGCTCAAGCAGCTCAAGCAAGCATTCGTGCTCACATCGATTTATTGCTAGGCGAGCACAAAGCAGAATCAGGTGTTATGAATCTAGTAGCACATTCTGTTGGTCTGTACAAAGTATGATTATGCAGTTCGTTTGACGTTTTGCGTTATCACTGCTAATTTGCAAATGTCTTTCCTTTCTAAGCTGTTTCGCTTTTGGGCGACTTAGATAAAGAGTTTAATAAGTACGTGATGAGATGTCGTGAATGGTAGGTTGGCACTTTCCCGAGCTCGGCAAACTTGTACAGGATCATCAAGCTTTTGCAAAGGTGCACTCTTCTCGTATCGTTTCTCATCGTTTATCAATCGACTTCCAGGTTGTCAAAGTTACTGGCATAAAGCAAAATGCAGCCAATGTTGATCTTTCCGAAATTCATAAAAGCAACTTGAAGCAAAGGTAAAAGAGGAGGCAGATATCTCAATGGGAGCTGAATTGGATTTTGCACATTGGATTTTATGAGTTTAGCCACCTTTTTACCTTTTTATGGTTTCCCTAGAAGTTCTTTGTAAGGTCCTAGTCATATTGACATTTTTATTCTATCTTTCATACTGTAAATAGTCTGAAATGTGTGAGTCGGGCTTTTACAAAATAAGTTTCTTCTTCTTCTTATTCTAGATTTTTCTCTTCAGGTCGCAATTATTCGACTATTTGAAGAATAGAGTGACCGCCCTAGCCCCTAATTTAACATGCTTACTTGTGGGTGCTCGACTGATCTCACATGTTGGATCTCTCGTTTCATTAGCCAAAGCACCTGCTTCTACAGTACAGATTCTTGGTGCTGAGAAGGTATGAAATGTTGTTTTTTTTTTGGTTTTTCCTTATACGATTTTCTATTCAGGCTTTGTTCCGTGCTTTGAAGACCAAGAAAGACACTCCTAAATATGGACTCATCTATCACGCACAACTTACCACGCGGGCTTCTGCAAAACTCAAGGAGAAGGTATAATAGCGCTCTCTTTTATACATCTTTTTTTTATTCATTTATTTTACCATTATTTTCTCTATTTCTCTAATTATAGCATTGCACGCCGATAACCTTGCATTTCGATTGTACCACTTAGTCAGCGATTAGTCGTGTCGGAAAGCTACCACAACCGAAACGCAAAAGGTCGGCATTCCCTGTAGAAAGCTCAAACTTTTTACCCTCTATTTTATGGTTATTTCAAATTTTTTGCATTACTGAGTTTTGGGAAGTCTTCGAACTTCACATCATTTGAGGTTTCTACTTTTGCGTCGCAACAAAATATCGCGTTCGCTGATGCTGCCGAATTGAATCTACACCGAGATTTCACAAATATGAGAAGCACTTTGGAGATATAGAAATGCTGGAGTACAAAGTTCCTCTCGAGACATTTGCATAAGTTTGAAATGGATGAAGCAAGTGTATGTGTATGGTATTTTCTACCCATGTGTATTCATGTGTATTCTTTCCTGTGCCACTAAATAAAAAGAAGTTCTACTGTGAATCTGTGTTCGACTTAGAGAATCAATTATTATATGATTCAATGATAAAGGATAATCCTATACATGGTGAACTAGGCCTAATTATGGCCAAGCTATAATGAACTACACGCAGCCCGATAGCCAGCCACGGCCGAGCCGAGGTCCGCAATCGGCTGAGCCGCGGCCCATCTCCGGCCGGGCCGCGGACGCTGCGAAATTTCAGCCTGAAAAGGTCCGCCGCTCGGCCGCTCCCAGTGTCTGAGTTGATTTCTTGTAAGCAAAGTCACTAGAGTATATGATCAAATATATCATTTAGATAACAAATTAAAACAACATAAATTTGGGCATTCTTCAAGCATTTTTCAAATGTTTCTGGGAGCTCTAATGTAATGATAATTTGGACCAACTTAGTAAAAACAAAGAAATGACATATGCGAAAATTGAGAATGCAGATAACTTCAAAAAGAAAATGATACTAAAAGACGACTTACTATCAAAGTTTAAACTACTCCATAGATTCAAATTTACTAACATAAAGCCTGGGCAATGTTAGAGCTTTCCCATAATGCAACGCATTTCTATGCCAATCAACTTGGGGCGGAGCGTTTAGCGCACGGCGTACGGTACCCAGCTGGCGGCTGGCACATGCTATCGTTTAAAAGTCACTCACCCAAAAAACACTACTTAGAGTAACCTTAAGACTTATAGGTAATGGAAACATACAGCTAAAACATGGATTACAAATTGATCAACACCGCAATACTGCTTTTCAAGGGAGTAATCCATAAAACTGCTTTTTAAAGGAGTAATGAGACATTCTAAGCGAACGATTGAACGCAAGGTTAGCACAAAATTAAGCGACTCACTTTTTATGTCTCAAAGGCACCGCCCATCTAACGTCTAAATTTGGGCTTGGTTACATTTGGATGTAGCATTAGAGCTCCCCTAAGCAATCCAAGTCCCATTGCTGTCGCGGATTGCGCGACTTCTTCAAGGAGTCCGCTGCGCCGCCCTCTCGCTCGCTACTTTGCCGCAACTTAGGCTGCGTTCAGACTGATTTCGAAATTCGGGAACACTTTCAGCATAGTGCTCATTTTAAGCGCTGTGCTGGAACTGTTCCCCAACTTCGGGATCAGTCTGAACGCAGCCTTAAGCTGGGTTCATATGATTCCCATATTCTGGAACTGTTTCCGCACAGTTCTTGCACTGTGCTGGAACTGTGCGGGAACAGCTCCACTGTGCTGCATGCGCTGCAGCCGCCCCGCACCGTTTTGAACGGCGGGAATTGGAGAATTTTGACCGTTCTCAACGGTTTTTCTCTCAGATTTCTCTCCTTTTGGCCTTAACTCTCCACCCAGCTTTAGATGCAGCTTAAAACGCTGACTCTAAACCTGTAGTCCTTATTTGCAAAGCCCTTTTGTGGACGAAATTATAAGCCATTGGAGGCCATTATTTTGCTAAGAATTATGTGTGTATGAAATGCAAACTTGGCCGTACAAAGCCATTCTCAGCTCAGTGTTTGACCAAAACATGCAACTAGGTCACTTCATATGACCCGTACCTAGAGCTCAGCTGGAAGAGCAATAATGTGCCTATTTGCAATTTTTGTGTACGGTTTTCTCGCAGTAAAGCTGCTCATAATTTCGTCCATAAAAGCGCTCTGCAGATATGGACGACAAATTTGAAATTAGCATTTTATGCTGCATCGAATGGTATGCAGCTTGTATAGATTGGCCACTTCGACATCTGACCATTCCTTTGTAAGCAAGAAAATTGCTTTAGAATGCAGGTGCTGTTAGGGCGATGAGCTCAAAATTGGACTTCCTCGATACTGGAGTATCCAAGAACGTCGAACAATTTTTCATTGAAGTAGGGTTTCCGACATCACAGTTAGCACGAAAATGGTGCAGTAGTTATATGTGTCATATGCTGGACCCAAGTTAGTACGGTGATTGCTTATCTGACTTTATAACAGTCGTCGTGTTCTTCATGGAAATATGGGTTTTTGACATCATAGTATTACGAAACTGGTGTGGTAGTCCGTTAGCACGCCGGACTCAGCTTAGTACGGTTTTGTCGTTTATTCAGCCCTACATTTCGACAGTCGTTGTCTTTGTCTGAAGTAGATTGATCTTTAAGACAGGGCCGCCGACGCCATCGCCAAGCATCTATGAGTATAAAGCTTTCCCGCGCGCAGCGTACTGACAAGGGAAGATTGGTCGAAGTGGCCTTTTGGAATGAGATGTATACTATCTTGTAGAGCTTGAAACGCTGATTCCTAAACTTCCTTTGCTATCTGCTGAGGGCTTTTAAGCGAGGAGTTATGAAGGTTTTTGTAAGTAAAAAGTTGAATGCAAGATTAGTGTAAAATTAGTCGTCACATCTTTTCTAGGACATAAAGTGGTTTTTGTTGTCACGGATGCTTTAGCAAAGTGAGAGTGGTTTAGAGGACATAAAGTGGTTTTTGTTGTCACGAATGCTTTAGCACAGTGAGAGTGGTTTAGAAATCTTACGCAGAGTTTGAAAATCATTATTTTGGACTACGAGGCAAACAAAATTTTCAGGAGCAAGGCTAGTATGGCCGAGGACTTTCGACTTCTGGGATGACAAATTCAAAAAGATCATGAAATTTTTTTAGGATTGGTCAACGTTTGAAATCAAAGAAATTTTGACCAGCAATTCACTTTTTCTGAACAAGCACGTCATCATCGTGGCCCAATTCGTAGTGAGTATGCTCAAAAAAGATAAAGGCCTACCTTTACACTGGACAGTGCCTAAGGCAATTCAGTTGCCCGGATGTTCTCAGATGAAGAATGTATGATTATAAGCAACTAGCTGGCTTACCCGGCTCCGCCGTATGTTCCGAATAGAATCCTTTTCTCAACCGATCCGGACCAAACTTAGCACACATACACTTCGGCCCCCACGGGAGTGATCATCATGCTCGATTATACCCCTCTGCCAAATTCCAGCCTCCTAGCTCAAATTCTGCAAAAAATCGATAAATCGACATCGATCGATAACGAAAAGGTTACTGTGACACCCGCCGGGGCCCGAAGTGTATGTGTGCCAAGTTTGGTCCCAATTGGTTCAGAAATGGAATTTTCTATTCGGAACATACGTACAGACAGACAGACAGACAGACAGACAGACAGACAAACAGACATTCAGCTTTATATATAAGATACTAGCGACCCTACGGGTCGCTAGCAAGTGGGTTGGGGCAGATACATTGATACATACATTCGAGTGTTGCTGTGAACAGGTTGAAACTCATTTCATTTTTTGAATGACTCGCGAGTTGCAAATAATGTTACAAACAAGATGCTACGTTCTGTGAAAAATACAGATGCATCCAAAGTAGGAAATCATCTGCAATTCATCTCCACCATAATCCTCGCAAAATCCCATTCCAAAAACCCCCGTTAGGTTTTATTTGAATCTAACAAAAATATCATCTCTAATGAAGATCAGCTGCTTTGGATCAAAGTTCAAATTGATTTTATGGAACACTGCTATACCTCGAAAAGCGTTAATCCTTTTCTCTGAGAGAAACCAAAACTGCAATATTATACATCACTCCTTGAAACAGCTTTCACTGGATTTCATAAGATAAGATCCCTGATGTTTTCTGGCAGCTGAGCCCTAACCTTTTTCCTTTGAAGACAGGAGTAGAGAACTTAAAAGTACCTTCCCACAAAGTTTTACAAGTCTCGAACTGTTAAGAAAAAGTATTCTGTCGCATAAAGTCCCTGGTCTTTTTGCCAGTAAGACCAAGTTCTCTTCGCTCTTTTCTTTTTGGAGGGAAAAGCAGGATGACTTTAGAGTGGAAGATTCTGCCACTTTTTTATAAATTTAAATTTGGAACCTAGAAAGTCTTTGAAAACGGATTCTGTCGCATAAAATTCCTGGCCTTTCTGCCAGCGAGACCAAGCGCCCTACTATTCTCTCTTTTGAAGGAAAGGTGGGACATCATTTTATACTCTTGAAAATGTGTGCTAGAGCAGATTCGTCGTGCTCTTTTCTCATTCAGAAGCAAAAGTAGGGTGTTTTTAAGATAACCGCAAAAGCATCTTTCAGCATGTTTTTAAGCCTAACAGTTGTTAGAAAAAATGTGTCCTGTCGCATAAATTCCCTGGCTTTTCCGCCGAAAACCAAGTTCGCCCTGCTCTTTTCCTCTGGAGGCAAAAGTAGGAAGATTTTAGAGTGGAAGAACTCGAAAGTAACTCCTGCCAAATTCTTATAAATTTAAATGTGGGACATAAAAAATCTTTGAAGAATATTCTGTCGCATAAGGTCCCTGGTCTTTCTGCCAACGAGAAGCGCCCTGCTATTCTCTCTTTTTTTTACGGTCTATTGAAGTGGGCTGCCCATGCACCATAGCCCGACTGCGACTGCAAATATTGCTTCCGAGCGAGAAAACTTCGGAGGCCTGAGCTGATACGCCCCTCGGTCCTTACCGAAGCAGAAAATCGGGCTGGAACACCTCTGTTTGATGCTGTCATTGGCTGCAGCGGCGTGTCCCGCCATGACTGCTTCGGTATGTACCGAGGGGCGAATCTGTTCAAGCTTCTAAAGTTTTGCTTCAGAAGCAATATTTGCAGTCGCAATCGGGCTATGGTTGCCACAGGCAGCCTGTTTCAATAAAGTTAAGACTGGCTGCTCTCAAATCTGCCCGGACACTACCTTTGCGCGATGAGTTTTTCGAGAGAAAAGTGGGCCAGAACATATGCGTACAAAGCATTTACCATGGATTTTGCTGAAATTTGCCGAATAAGAGTAAAAGGATTTTCAAGAATGAATTCTACTGCGCAGAATGTCATTCTACATCCCCTTAAACCAAAACAGATCAAACGCTCTTTTTTGACGGTAGAAACAGGTTACTTGAGCATACTTATCCGCACTTTTGATGAATTTTTCAACAATGAGCGGCAGAGAAAGATAAAATTTTCAAACCAGGCTCTACTTCACTGACGCCAAACTTTTCCTTCAATCGAGCCCAAATTGACTGAACGCTCAGGAGTTATAGTTCCCTTAGAACAAAACTGATTGAATGTGCAGATTTCGCTAAAAAATCAATATATTTAGCAAACGTGTTCAAAAAATGAATTCCATAATGAAACTCTCAAAACGAACCTCCACAAATGAATGCTCGCGAACCGTATCCCTGAAAACCTCTCTGAAGGCTCCGTTTACCGCTTGGAAGGTTCAGCAATATTCGAAAAAATGAGCTTTTTTATGATTTTCCTTGATAATTGAGCAAAAAAAGAATAGAACCCTTCAAAACGAAACTTCACAAATATCGTTTTTCGCCCGCCCTCGGGATCAAAATAAGCTGGATCCTCGCGAATCCTACCTCCCCTCAAAACCTGACTGAAGACTTAGTATGCCGTTAGGAAGGTTATTATTCAGCAATAATCGAAAAAATGAGTTTTTTCAAATGAATTTCCCTGACAATTGATAAAAAAGGATGGCCAGGGTCAAGCGTGCTGATGCGACCCGGGACCCTCATTTACGACCCCCCCCCCCTTGAAGGTACCCATCCATACGCCCCCCCCCTCTCCTCTTACCCCTCCTCCCCCAAACCTCTCCCATTTATCCCCCTTACCTCCCTTGCCCAATTTCCTCGCGGTAACTTGTATAAACGAATGTCAATCTCAAAAAACACCTGCGTGAGAACTTCAGTGAGGTTTCGGAAGCAGAATTTCTAGGCCAATGAGTGTGCCCAGCATCTGTAGCACACATACACACTTTCAATAATGTTTGAGATTCTGCAAATGTTTTTTTTGAATTTTCAGGCATACTTCAGACCAAATTCGATTCCCAAAGGCGACACAAATTTTTGCTTGGGGAAAAAAATGACATTCTTGAACTACAAAAGATGTTTTCGACTAAGAAGCTTACGTCCTACCTCTTCCACAGTTTTTCCCGCGAGAAAAACCGCTTGAGCGTCGTCTAGAATGACGTCAAAAACGTGCATGAGCACGGTAGTTTGAAAATTCGTAACTAAGGCCAGGAAAAGACAAAAAGGCTGCAAAGCACAGGTTCTGTAGTACAGTGCCCAGGCTATCCATAGTAAAAGTTTCAGCTCTTGAGTAGCAGCAAGCTCGAAAATTAGATGCGACTCTCGCAAATTTAGATGCGATCCTAAAAAGCAAAAACGAGGATTTTTGAGCTTAAAATCTTGTAACTTACCAGAGAAGTTGTAAAACAGCCTGAAATTTTTGGGAGGGGAAGTAAGAGGATGTATTACAGCAGAATTGCAGCCAACAAGCTTCAATAGCTCCGAAGAAATTTAGATGCGACCCAGATACGACCCCCTTTCCTGATTTTTTGCTACCATACATAAAATCATAAGAAAATCCACAGTTGACAAAACAACACCAAATTTTGCAGTGATATAGCAGAGCATCTTCAAAGTACAGATAAATCATATGGGCTTGTGAAAAACATTACAAAAAGATTTAGAAACTCATGATGGTCACAGCTGGTAAAGATATGGGATTTAGTCGAGTGTGTGAGACTTCAGGAAAGCTTCAGAAGCAAGATTTCTAGGGCAGTCGGTACATTCAGCATTTTTATCAAATCATACATCCTTCAAAAGTGTTTCGAGCTCTTAAAATGTTTTTTTTTTGAGAATTTCTACAGATTTTTTCTTTTTTATTCTGATTTCCACTTTTTTATGGATTTATTGTAAAGAACATAATTACTTATCTGCTTTTTGATTCCCTTTTAAGCTTAAAGTATTTTAGCCTGACTACCTCCTCTTACGACCCCCCCCCCCACCTTAGGTACCCTCTTTACGACCCCCCGTTGCGACAGTCGCATCACAAGCTTGACCCTGGATGGAACCCTTCCAAACGAAACCTCACAGATATCGCTTTTGGCCCGCCCTCGACCAAAATAAGTTGAATCCTCGCGAACCCTATCTCCTCTCAAAGCCTGACTGAAGGGTCCGCTTACCGCATGAAAGTTTCAGTGATAAAAGAAAAATGAGTTTTTTTACGAATTACCCTGACAATTGGGCAAAAAAGGGATGGAACCCTTCAAAACGGAACTTCACAGATATCGTTTTTCGCCGACCATTCAGGACCAATCAGCTGAATTCTCGCGAACCCCATCTCCACCCAAAACCTGACTGAAGGGTCCGTTTACCGCCTGGAAGTTTCAGTGGTATCCGAAAAATGAGTTTTTTTACGAATTGCCCTGACAATTGAGCAAAAAAAGGGATGGAACCCTTCAAAACGGAACTTCACGGATATCGTTTTTCGCCGTCCATCGGGACCAAAATAAGCTGAATCCTCGCGAACCCTATCTCCCCTCAAAGCCTGACTGAAGACTCAGTATGCCGCAAGGAAGGTTCAACAATATTTGAAAAAAAATGAGTTCTCAAAAAATCTCCCTGATAACTGGGCAGAAAAAGGGATGGAAACTTTCAAAACGAAACTTCACGAATGTCGTTTTTCGCCGACCATCCAGGACCAATCAGCTGAATTCTCGGAGCCCTATCTCCCCTCAAAACCTGACTGAAGGGTCCATCTACCGCATAGGAGGTTCAGTGATATCCGAAAAATGAGTTTTTTTACGAATTGCCCTGACATTTGAGCAAAAAAAGGGATGGAACCCTTCAAAACGGAACTTCACGGATATCGTTTTTCGCCGACCATTCAGGACCAATCAGCTGAATTCTCCGAGCCCTATCTCCCCTAAAAACCTGACTGAAGGGTCCTTACCGCCTGAGAGGTTACTATTCAGCAATATTCGAAAAAATGAGTTTTTTTAAAATGGTTTTCCCTTACAATTGAGCAAAAAAAAGGATGGAACCCTTCAAACGAAACTTCACAGATATCGCTTTTGGCCCGCCCTCGACCAAAATAAGCTGAATCCTCGCGAACCCTATCTCCTCTCAAAGCCTGACTGAAGGGTCCGTTTACCGCATGGAAGTTTCAGTGATATACGAAAAATGAGTTTTTTTTACGAATTACCCTGACAATTGGGCAAAAAAGGGATGGAACCCTTCAAAACGGAACTTCACAGATATCGTTTTTCGCCGACCATTCAGGACCAATCAGCTGAATTCTCGCGAATCCCATCTCCACCCAAAATCTGACTGAAGGGTCCGTTTACCGCATGGAAGTTTCAGTGATATACGAAAAATGAGTTTTTTTTACGAATTACCCTGTCAATTGGGCAAAAAAGGGATGGAACCCTTCAAAACGGAACTCTACAGATATCGTTTCTGGCCGACCATCCGGACCAATCAGCTGAATTCTCGCTAACCCTATCTCCTCTCAAAACCTGACTGAAGGGTCCATTCGCATGGAAGGTTCAGCAATATTCGAAAAAAGAAGTTCTCAATGAATTTCCCTAACAACTGAGCAAAAAAGGGATGGGACCTTTCAAGCGAATCTCCACAGATATCGTTTTTCGCCGGACCAAAATCTGTTGAATGCTCGCGAACCCCTAAAGACTTGATTGAAGCCTAGTATTACCTCTAGGGAAAATCAGCAATATTCGAAATAACGAGTTTTTCGCGAATTTCTCTGAAATTTGAGGAAAAGAAGATTGAAGTTACGAGATGATTCTCTTTTCCACAAAACGTTGAATCTGGATGCTCAGAACTATGTCCCTCGAAAAAATTGATTGAATGCTCAGTTTATCGCTAAAAAACAAAATTAGATTTTCAGCAGTACCCCAAAAAGTGACTTTTTCGTGGTTACACTTGAGATTTGAGCGGAAAAGAGAATGACACTTTCAAAGTGAGGCCCCATTTCAGAGAACGCCAATTTTTGCCGCGCACCGGATCAAAATTAATTGAATGCTCAGTCTTTCGCTGGAAAAGTCAAATTTCAGCGTAATTACTCTGTAATGCAGAATTAGTGAATATTTTGTTGATATTTGTGGGGAAGGCTCTATACTCCACAGAACGTTAACTTCACCGTCCATCGCGACCAAAACTTCCTGATCGCTCGGTACTTCAGTCAGGCCTTCAAATGATTCTTACAATTTGTCGTGGAAGTCTTTGGTGAGGGAATGCAGAAAATATATCTTAATGGCATGTTTGCGCGATGGTGCCGAGGTTAAGCGTGATCTATCTTTCTGCATTACTGTGCGTAGTATCATGCTCTGTGAGTCCAGGATTGAAGTTTTGTGAAGAAATGTCGCATGAAGAGTCAAATCAAAGCCGCGAGCTCCACTAAGCAACAAAATACTGCTTGCACGCGTGCACGACAGTACAGAATGACTCAAGCGATCAATAACTTCCTTCGTACCCCATCGGCGACAGCCATTGTGACAGAAACACAACAACAACCTCTCCCTCAGAATAATGACTACATATATACTACATATACAATCGATAATTCTAAAATGTAATGTTTTTGTGATCAGCCTCCACACATACACCGCTGTGTCAAATGTTGGCCGCTTAGCTCAATGTTGAAAATGTTCGCTCCGCTCCGGGACCCATAGTGCAAGCAAATCTCTCGCTGACATAATGGCTTCTGGCCTCTCCTCTCGCCATCACCAAGCGCCGTTATATTTTCGCCTTCCTTTTTCTGGAATCCTTCAGCAACTGAAACCTCCTTCATGCAGGGGTTAAGGATAGGAGGGACGCAGAAAACTCTGCCGTCGCACTTGGAAGGATCCATTGTATATTACAGTAAGGATATATTATATTTAACATTTCAAGAGACTATTCAAAACTTTGCATAACAAGTGATTTTTCAATTTTTCCAACTTCTTGAACTCTCTGTGAGGAGTAAAGTCAGTGATTCTAATTCCTCTGCATTCATGTTCCATATATCACATATCCACAAGTTAACTGAGATACCCGAAGTAAAGGAGGCTGATTTTTTAATCTCTGTTAGAATTCAATCTTAATATGACTTATGTCTACGAAGGCCAAAGTTCATAACTTCGTTTCATAAAGTCATTTACTTCCAATAAGGTTTTAGAAATTTTTTGCCCTCAGGAAAACTTATCATCTGTGATACAAATATGATCCCTTACGTAGGATCCATGCCTGATTTTGCCCATGAGACTGTCTTCAAATTCTATCATCATGATTATGCCAAATCTTCAACGATTTTTTTAGTTGTTTATCTCTCAACATGACTGGAGAGAAAATTATTGACAAAGCATTTGAGCTCGTACTTATGTCACAAGGCCAAATTTTCGAATTTTCCGGTTTTTTTAATTGAATTTGATTCTTCAAATCGAAAAAGAAAGCGTAAATGATAGAATTATGAGCCAGACTGCAAATTCTGTGTTCCAACGGCACTTTCATGCGTCATCATATTGATAACTTTGATATTAAATCGTTACAAGGAGGTCACTACAGCAATGGCCAGAGCCAGCCTGGTTAATCAGGGCACTATGAGAGACCAAAAAAATCTGGGGAAAAAATTTAAGTTATCGCAGACTCCGAGCATATCCTCAGATAGCTTGGAACTCGCTTGTTCCGAATATCGATATTAGAATTCGCTGGGGACCGGCGCTACATGGACTTCATATCGTCGTATATTCCGCTCAATAATGTAAAATCGTACCAAGACAAAAGATTGAGTGCAAAGTTTGAGAAAACTCATAAGTAGATAAAAACACGCTAATTTCAAATATTTGATTAGAACTTCAGCTGAAGGATTTTGAGTCGAGTTACAGTAATGCGGCGCTTTCGCGACATTGCGTTTAGATCGCCGCTGGCATGGAGTCAAAAAAACTTGTAAGCAAAAATTTGAAATTTTCGAAAACGTTTGCAGGTAGTTTAGGAGATGCTGGTTCCAAATAATCGAGCTAAAAATTCATATGCTTGGCTTAAGAAAGTTATGGGTTGCGGCGATAGCAACGTCGCAATGCGTTTATATTGCCGATGGTTCTAAAAAAAATTTGCAAAAGAATTTTTAAAGCTTTTAAGAACACTTTTAGATTATCCAGAAGGCGCTGGTTTCAAATATCTAAGCTAGAGTTCAGTTGGTTTACAAGCGAGCTATCGCAATGCGACATTTTCGGCGCGACAACGCGTTTATATCGAAGAATTTCAAGGCGACAGGGTTGGTACTGTATATAGATTTGAGGTAATCTATTGAAGCTGGTGGAAGTACAACATTTTTTATGGTGAAAATGAAGATCTGGCCCATATGACGATAATCTTTCAAAATGCATGGCATATTAGACCTTCTTCATAAGGCTCTTTTAGTTTTGAGAAAAAATGAAGCTTTCTGGTTATGGTGAGAAGATGGTCAGAAGCAAAAATGGTATCAGAATCATTTTGCGACATTACCATAATGGTGGTATCAAAGACTTCATAATGGTGCGATATGGCGAAATGATAAAAAAAATTACACAACACTCGACCTCTTCATCAGAGGTAAGCATTTGACATCATTTGACTATCTTAGCCAGCAAGAAGCATTTGACATCAGTGACTTTTGCGCGTGATGTTAGTAATATTGGAGAGAAATTGTGAAAATATCTTTGATGATTTTTTAGTTTCAAAAACATAGACAAAGACAATGGTTTAGATGAGGACTGCCAAAAAGGAATCATTGTAATAGTGAGAGAAACAAATATCTGGAGTGTATGAGTTGCCTATCAGCAGTTCCACTCTTTTCTTCAAGTTCAAGGACTCCATCCCTTTTTTGCTTTACATTTCTTGAATCAAAGCTTCCTCTATATGTTCAAAATCCTACGTCTTGATTTGAAAGCTGTTCGACTGATGCTAGAGGGATGTACTTCGTCCTCGACTCGAACGTAAAGGCTTAGGGTTTTTCATACTACGCCACCTACGCCGCGTACGCCCTGCAGCGCAATAGAAATATGCTCACGGCAGCAAAGCTCCACTTTTTTTGATGTATCTCTATATCTGCTGCATATTTGTGTCCTTCAATAGTGTTCCTCCACATTATGCATTTCTTCTTTTCTTTTGCTTTGTTTATCCTGTGATTCTTTGTCTATATCAATGATTGATGGAATGACTTAGGTTGTTGTGCTCCCTCAACTTTTGAGTTTCACATTTTGTATCGTGACTGACTGCGCAATGCGTCATCTGGTTGTATATTGGTAGTATATGGTTGTATGGTTGTATGTTGCATCCTGTTGTATATTTGCGCTGTTAGCATCTCTTTACAAATACATCACTGGATGAAAAGGATTTCTCTTCTTCACATTCCCATATTTCCATTGCGCTGCAGCGTCGAACGCGGCGTACGTGGCGTACGTGGCGTACTCGGCGTGCGCGGCGCAGTATGAAGGAACCCTTACCGCGTTTCCGAGAAGCAGGAGAGTTGCGAAATCATAAATATCAGCGGCTTCAATTTATATACGTAAATTCCCCTACAAGGAGATATAGATAGGACCTACATGAGTTTAGCAAGCCATCTCACATAGTTATGACTGTGAATATTTCGAGCTATGAATAGCTATAAGCATCAATACAATTGAGCTTATTGTAAAATTAAGATAATTTGATGCCTGTCAAGAAAATGCTCGGAACTGCACTTACTTGAGCCTGCAGCTGAAAACTTTATCAAAAAAATAGAACAACAAAGAATAAATAAGAGATAACATTTTGAATACGTTTTCCATATAGCAGATGCATCAAACTTTGTGGCTTTCACACTGCAGATTACACAAAGTGTAGTGTTCGGAGAGCTACTCAGACAAGTGACCGAACTTCCGTAAAACGTTGTTATCGCTGTGTGTTTGTAAGCATTTTATGACTAGAGGAGAGGAATTGACAAAAAAAGCGGCACTATACGCACGTTTCTCGGGAAAATAATAGAGTCACTCGTAAATCTTGCACAGAGTCGAGTAAAAGCTTAAGCATGTGCTAGGAATAGATTTTGCATCTGCTGTAGTTATGAATTTTAGGCTTTAGTGAGGGTTGTGAATCAATTCCCATCGTTGAGACAAAAATTTTTCTTGCGAGTTGATCTATGTGTAACCCACATGGGTTTTTATTAGTCACTTGTACAAAAGTGTAAATGAGTATAGACTACGCTGATTAGGATTATAATAAAACTAGAAGCTAATAAACGTCATGAAAATCAGAATTTATAAGTAAAGAATGACGAGTTCTCTACATGCCTTCCGCAACAAATTTTCCAGCTTTCTTCGCAGTTTTTCAAATGGAGGCGAGATTTTAGCATAAGACTATAGATGACTTATTGACCTATTGTCAATCGATTTCGTGGAAATAAATGAGCCTCAATTTAGAGGCAGGAACATCTAGATGTCCACGCACTTCTCAAAAATAGCTGAACTTGATCGTAAAGACATTTATGGGTCTATTTTCCGGAATACCACTCTAAATTGCAATCATCGTTAGCTGCTTATCTTCTAACTAAGTTTTAACGTCATATAACAAATAGTTAGCATAGGTGCATAACATCTACTGAACGTCATAGAGGTCTTGGAAACTAGCAGAGCAGGTTTAACATTGAGCTTGAGTGAAAGTAAACATGATTAGCCTAAACTGGTACGCTTGAAGTGTTTTTGAGTTTAAAAAATGTCCTTCAGCAACTAAGAAAATGGGGAATGTGGCACTACTATACAGTTGCTTAGTGAAGGCTTCAAAATTTTTTTGAAAGAAATAAGTGTAAACCAGAGAAACACCATGAAAAAACAAAAATTGTAATTCGTATGATGCATAAAGACGCTATGAGCGCATTGAATAACTAAATGATTAAACAAGTAAATAAATAAAAAGTATTCTCGATATTGAAAAATGGAATTTAGTTTGCTATTATTACGCAGTTGCTTTGTTGATGAGGACAAAAATTACTCCAAAAAGGGATAAAAATTAAAAGAGCACCAGACCAGCCATAACTTAGGGGAAAACAAAATATTAGGTGGGTCCGAAAGTTTTGTCAGTTTTTTCAATCCATCGGCAAACACGTTACAACAAAGATAAAGGGACATTCCAAAATTTATCCGATGCAGAATTTCTTCTTCTTTCCAGCAAATATCTCGATATCAAATACCAAACAACCATTGTGTTTCGATGCGAGAGTGACGAGATATTTGCTGGAATTTATAATCACTCGTTTTTACCGTGTCCAACTTTCGCTAATTTTCATAACTTTTATATGAGACTTTTGGAGGAGTTTTGATAACTAGGATGGGCAAACCTTTAGCCAATAAAAGTAATTTTTGTAGCCCTACGGCTTGTCTTTCAGAATTTCTACGATTTATTTTTTGAAGTGACCAAATTTTACATTCAGCCTATTTTACCCTCGTAGAATAAAATGTTAAAAAGTTCAGTCACCATTCGATGCAACTTTTTCTCCTCGTTCTAACACTTGCCTTTTTTGCCGAGGCAGGCGAAATCTGTGGGGGAGGGAGAAATCACAGTATTTCTTAGTTTCAGTTGTGCGCACTGACAAACCCTAGATTCCAAAATCTTCATAATTTGAAGCGAAAATCGCTCATTTGCTTTGTAATGGTAGCGGTAGTAATAATCGAGCGTTGAAACCTCAGTATTCTGTAGGTTTTGCAGTGTTTGGTGCAATAACAGGTTATGCGATTTTTCCAAGACACAAGACTTTTAGAAAATTATTTGGCAAAAAATCTGAAAAAGCAGCTGAAAAAAAGAAAAAATTGCTTTTGTTGGCAAAAGATTTGCCCTGTCTGCAAAATTAGCAAAAGTTGGACATGGTAAAAACCAGTGATTATAATTCCCAGCAAATATCTCGTTACTCTCGCAACGATACCCAATCAGTTCAACAGCTGGAAAGAAGAAAAAATTCTGCATCGGATACATTTTGGAATGTCCGTTTATCTTTATTGTAACGTGTTTGCCGATGGATTGAAAAAAACTGACAAAACTTTCGGACCCATTTTTCGGACCGAATATAAAAATAACTAGTCTACTTTGGATTACCTGATAAAGAAAGAACTGAAAGATGTATGGGGGAACCCTAGGTTCCAAAAATAACCTGTAATTATAACAGATGCAGCAGAGATCCACTATTTATGGCGCAAATGCAGACGTGCTCGAGAAAGTTTGTTGGGAACGTAATTGGGCAAAACAAACACTGGTCAAGTGTGCATGCAGCCTGAGAGCAATGCGCACTCTCACGGAACGCCAATGGCATCATCGACAGTAGCACGCGCCCGCACACAGACGACCCGTTACATCTGTACAATGCTTCCGCGAAGTGAAGATATAGGAAATCATAGATATTAGGTAGGCACATAAGTTTTGCAGCTTTTCCAATGACTTCTTTCTTGTTTTCATTTTGGCATCATGTAGACTGCTATGTAAGTTGCAAGTTTGCGCAAGCGTTTGATTTTTGATAACGTAGTGGAAAGATTGAGCGTTTTTTTAAAAACTGCTGAAAATCGAGGTTTCACGGTCTTTGGCGAACATGAGCCATACAAAACCTGAATCAACCATGTAACTAAGAGTTGACACATTAAAATGAGTAAAAAAGAAGCGAGATTCAAAGACAAATCAATACAAGGGGCTTCAGAGAAAACGAAGTAGCTACATGCGTCAAATTTGGAGGGCCATCTTTCAATAACTAAGCTGCTAAAACACAGAATTCGCTAAGACCTTGCACTATAGGGTTATCCAGCTTGATAAAAAAACACGAATGTCATATTCACTTGTCGCTAATATGGATCATTTCTTGATTTTTCGAAGGGGCCTTATGCGAAACGGGTCTCATTTTTATGAACAGCATTCGAATAACCCTATAGGGCAAGTTTCAGCGAAATCTGACGCAATCTAAAAAAATTTTCATTACACGTAAACCTACCGTGACGCTTACATAAGATGGAAAGATTCCGCAAAAAATGTCTGCATTTGAAGTTTTTATCATAACTACTGCCAAAAAAGGAATGCGCTATGTTCAAAAATACAAAAGTTACACGGAAAGTCGAACTACTTATGTGCCAGCCTAATATCTGGCTTCAAGGTTGAAAATGAAAGTTTTTGTTTAAAGCGTAATATTCGAAATTGGGAGAGAAACAGAATTGATGGGCCCGCAATATCAGGTTTGACTCAAAGCTTTGCACCAAGAATTGTGAACACAATCGGAAAACCTTTGAAAACGTTTCAGTATACAGGGTGTCCCAAAAAAATGTTTAGAACGTTTGATCGTTAATATCTCTCTTCCCAAGAAGTCTTTTGCCTTGCTTCAGGTACCGTTTTGTAGAGCTGGCTTCAACTTAGATTTCCATTGTAGAACGAATCACCCATCTCTCTTCATTACTGTAGGATTACGGTAGAAACTTGAAACATATGGTGTCAATGTGGAAAAAGCTGCCGTTTCAAAATTTTTCAAAAAATTGTGAAAACTTGTGTAATAGGGTTTTTATAGACGCTGAGTTCAAAACTCAACTATTCACAAGATTACGAAGCTTTCTAAACGGTGTAATCGCACTTTTTAGGAACATTGAAAAAATGGCCGCTACCTCGTACCTGGCATAACTCTTCAATGAAGCATCATAATAAGTTGGGAACTTCACAATTGGAATCAGCAACTCTAATTAGCCTAGTGTAAAAGTTTTCAGGCTGTTTTGTTTCCTTTCTGAGGCAAAATATGGCCTTTCATGGTTCAAAACCCTCTTTGAAGTTTCTACCGTAACCCTACAGTAATAAAGAGAGATGGGTGATTCGTTCTATAATGGAAATCTAAGTTGAAGCCAGCTCTACAAAACGGTACCTGAAGCAAGGCAAAAGACTTCTTGGGAAGAGAGATATTAACGATCAAACGTTCTAAACATTTTTTTGGGACACCTTGCATGTTTAAATTTTATTCTTGTGGTAGCTATACATATCCCACAGTTTTAACACTTAAGTATTATGAAAATTGAAAGTGCTTGGTAAGCATCCATTTCTTCCCACTACAAATCCTTCTCAAACCTGGTTGCTGAAGACTAAAATTCTACAGAATTTTATAGTTGCAGCTCAGCTCAGATACATACATCGGCAATTTCGGTGGCTTTTTTGCGGAGAAAAAGTGATTTCCTATTTCCAATGAATCTGGAGGAGAATACAGATTTTGCAAACTTTCCTTTCAAACCATCCAATTACGTTTGAAAAAAATCATTGCACTTATTGTCACAATTTTCAAACCTAACATGCTCGTATACGAGTATTTTTTGAGAAAGTTTCCTTGCTCAAATAGACCATTTTTGCGTCTGAAATCTGAAGAATACTGCAAATGTTCCTCTCTTTCCTCTTCTTTTCCTCAGCATATCTCAAGATGAAGCCACAAATAGCAAGAAAGATATAAACGCTATTGAATGAATAAAGATCAATTTTGATGGAGAAATTACATATCGGTTTCTTCAAAATCAACGCAATCTTGGTCTACAACTAGACAGGATTCTTTTTCATTTACATGTTATTTGGTTTGTACGCTTCTTATTATCAATTTGATTTGATGAGTTTCAAAAAACCCCCTGGTGACAAGCTTAATGATTTGATAATGATAGCAGGAGAAAAGACATTTTTTACCACATGCAGAAAGCTATTTGTCGATCTTAAATATTATATTGCAAAATAGTGATAGAATTATTGTTTGTGAAGACCCACGAGTCTAAGTAAACTCGAATTTTTATTGGCATCTTCGAGCTCCTAAAATAATTCGTCATACGAATTGAATTTTCTTGCTTACTACTATTTAACACTCTTTTGCATATTCAGACAATTTCGGTGTGACATTCAGAATACAAGATAGAGGAAAAATGTTGTAATAACACTGAAAATTGCTGAAGCAGCTGTAATCGAAGACTAAGAAAAGAAAACTCAGAGTTTCGGCAGCTACGGCGGCCGCGTTTACCATTAGTGTGATCTGATATTTGTGACCATATATGAGTGGTATTCAATCCTGGTATTCAATCCCACATTCAATCCCATTACATACAAAAAGTCTCAAGCATTTTTCGTTGTGGAAAGTTTGACCAAGGTTGGAAATATTTGTCATTATAGAAAGTAGATAATAACAGCTGCTTTGGACGTGTGCAAAATTTTTTCGCATCCACAAGTTTCTGTTGGTTTTTAATTTGATTGAGTGTTATTTGTGAGTTTAAATTTTTATTATTGGCTTGACTGAACCAGACTATGCTCTGCTAACAGAAAAATGGGATGCGCGACGCTGAACAGCCGCTCGTGACCTTTACCAGCCACCTGCCGCCTCTATAATTATCGTAATAATCAAACTGTACTCATTATCCCGAAAGCCATACAGAGTGAAGAGTCATTGTGCACATAGTGCTGACTTTCGCCGCGGATGATGGCATGCTTTTCATTTGCTTTGCACTTCAGGGAGGGTATCCGAAATCGAGAAAGGAATGGAAGGTAGTGGTGCGAGAAATTGTCCGGGGAAGGCGGTGGGAGGGGGGGGGGGGAGGGGAGGAGGAGGAGAGACAAGAGCTGGAATAAGTGATTATTTTATCATATAGCGTTGCATTATGTTGATGCACAAATGCGTGTGACTTATCCTTGTGCGGCAGAAAAGGCATAAAAATCCATGAAACATATCATTAGATAGAACAAAACAAGCTCTACAAGGTGCGATGTCAGACAATCTTGGAAAGTTTAATAAGGAAAGTGGGAAGAGGTTTAGCCGAGAAATTGGATCTCTGCCAAGAAAAATCCTACAAACACCCAAATTGCTCACAAAAATTACATGTCACATTAACGCATTACCTTTGCATAGGTATTATACACTTGCTAGAAAAATTTGTGTACTTGAAAATCAGATTTTCATCAAAAGATGCTAACTTCAAACATGTTCAAGTATATACTATACAAATCATATTTTTTATTTTTTTCCAAAGCTAATAGTAAAGGAAATAAGATTGGCATTTAATATAATCAATGCTGGATTGTCTCGACATAGACAGTTCCACACTGCAAGCCTTTGAAATTACAACAGTTTTGGGCCTTCTTCGAGCGCTGGTTGTCTGAGATATAGAAATTTGACATAAAAACCCGAAGGCGACATTTTCGATTCCTTGACCTTCTTTAAATTTTCAATTTCCATTTCAGAACGAATGCGTTAGCTGGACATATGATTTGTATAGTATATGCTTGACCATGTTTGAAGTTAGCAGCATCTTTTGACGAAAATCTGATTTTTGGGTGCACAAATTTTTCTAGATTTTTTTTGCAAGTTCACGTAGATTGATTTGAGAATGCGCAGCTACTCCCCTATCGAATGATAGATTTTGTAGATTGTTATAGCTTTTCTGGCACTCCAAAACAAGGGGCAGGCATTAGTTTTGCATCAACCCACTGATTTGTGCTAATAGTACTTGAATGATTTCCTTGTCCCTCGAGTCACGATGTACGTCATAGCGATATTTTCGAGGATTTCACTACATTTCAAATAAAACTGCTTGAGCAGTGGTGGATGTAACCGGTTTCTGGCAGCACTCCAAATGTCTTATTTCAGTGAGTTTGTATTCAACGGATCGGTGCAAAAGCACGGTGTTTTCAATGTTTTTCTATGTTGATGACAGCATGCAAAGAAATCTGATCAAAGCGCCTGATATCCGCCTAATTTGGCAAGACGGTATATAATGTTGCATTCTCGTTTCCTGAAGAACAAACTTCAGATGCAGCACGTAAAGGTCTTCCAATACGGACCAACCATTACGACTGTCTCATAAGTTTTTTTCCATCTGACGACGATGTCCTGTAGACTCAAATTCTTGATTAGGAGCCAAACTACAACTATTATATTCGATAAATTAATGGACTTTACAAGTTATCCTGCGATCATTTGCAGAAAGTTCGACCTATGGAATTATGAAGCCAAAATATAAGTTCTAAATATGTTCCAATGCGGGGTATCACCAGGGTTGTATCAAGAACCTCGAAAATATCGCTTTAACAGACTTGTGACGTGGGATACTAGCATGCTTTGCATATTCAGGCCACTAATTCCTCTCCCCATCTTCCAACAACCCTCAAAGCAGCTCTATCTTCGTCCTCTTCCTCACCCCCATTGCTCTCCCAAATAAGGGTTGCGAAAATTCAGGTAGTGGTTTATTTCAACTACAAGACTATGCAAAAACTTGTTTCTTGTACATAAGGCTGTCCCAAAAGCACTTGCTTCGCATGTTCAAAAAATCCTGTAAAGAGCTTGATTCGTGCCTTCATATGGAATTTTCTTTAAAGGAATCCATTGAGATACGAAAAAGTTATGTTTTTTTGAAAATGCGGCGCAAGAACTTTTAGGAAAACCTAGTCTTTGAAGTCTTGATAAACAGATGATAGCAAATTGATTTTGTGAAACCAGAAGATGATACAGTGCGTATGATGTCTCCTTCCCCCCTACCCTCAAATTTCTCGAGCCACTTCTTCCCATCCCTTGCTTTCAAGTCTTGACGCGATCGAGTCGAACTTTGAGTATGATGGGGCTTGAAAAGGCTGGTTTACGCCATTTCCATGCTATGTAAGTTCAGTTTTCGAAATTAGCGTCGATTCGCCCCGAAAAAGCAAAAAATTTTGTGGAGTTTGTCGAGCCACTGCTTCAAACTAAACACTTTTATAGATCCATTTGCTTGATTCAACCATCATTGCTTCTTTGACTCTCAAATTTTTTGTACAGCTACGTCGAAGTGTGGAACATTTGCAGCACCTCCGACCTCTCGTCGTAATCGAAGATGAACAATCACGTGAAGTTTTTGCTTTTAACAGCATTGAGAGTCAATCTGCTTTAACGAAAAGCTGATTTGCAGAGTTTACAAACTTTTTACATGCCACGCAGAAATCTCGTGAGCCATGTCTCGTGAGCTTTCTTATGAGGTGAAGAACGCTCTTAGAAACTTCGCGTAATCACTACGGACAGCTGCAAAACCACCATAAAGTAGACACCTTTCTACAAAACTCGATGTTTAATATTCAGGAAGTGCTGGGCTTGATTTATTACCTTGCCTATATGATGATGCAGTTTTGTGAAAACTCTTAGATTGTTGTGACGCAATCGCGCCTTCAAAATTCAAGTACTTTTCATGAAATTTCCCCGAACAGTAGATTGAGGATAAGCCTAATTTTCACTATTTCTTCTTCTTGTTTCTTGATAATTAAGGTAAAGGACGCACATATAGACTTTGCGTAATCGTTTGATGTTGAAGGACAAGCTCTAAGATCACGGGGATGTCACGCTCTTACACCCAAGGCTTGATTTTCAAAACTTGTACGAAAATGAAGTCGTGTGCACAGTTAGAAAAAAATTGGCGCACTGGGCATTTTATCCACAATTGTCATACTTCGAGAAGTGAGCGGAGCACCCTGCCCAATGACAACTCAGACCACCAGGTCAAATTGGAGAACCCTCAGAACTTCAAAATCTTAGTTACTCTAACTAACTCGCAGAACCTGATTCAAATCAGAGAGGAGATTGAGAATATGCCCATTCTCTGCTCACAGAAAATTTTCACGAAAAGTAAATTAAATCTAAAGGCGATTGCATCACAACATTCTGAGAGTTTTAGCAGAACCGCATCATCAATTAGGCGATATAATAAATCAGCCTCAGCACTTCCTAATGATCGAACATCGATTTTGTGGAAATATGGTTACCCTTTGGTGTGGAGCTGTCCGTCAATATCAGCGATTACGCAAAGTTTATAAGAGCGTCCTTCGCCTCTTTTATCAAATAGCTCAGAAGCATTCGAGACTTATGCGTGGTACGTAAAAAAGCTCGTAAACTCAAACCAGCTGTTTATTGAAGCAGATTGACTTCAAGAGCTTTTGAAAGTGAAAAAATTCAGGTGATTGATTATCCATTTTAAGGTTTAATTTTCTTTTAGAGTCAAGGAATGCAAGAAATGCAATGGTGGCTGGAAAAAGCGAGTGTATTTATAGTAGTGTCCAGCCTGATCAAGGCCTTTTTGAAAATTTTTCCTTTTCACCGTTTCAAGTCAACGAGATATTGAGAGCCGTTTTGATGAATGATGGTAGGCTTACATGTATACAACGCAACAAAACTTCAAATAGATCCATCAACAAAAAGGCAAATCATGGCCATATTGAGAGTGGATAATAATTGTGTTTAGCACTGTATTGCTCTTCAAAGCTTACACCCTCTGGAAAGTAAATGTGAAGTAAACGATGGTTCAGTAGTCGTTTCATCAAACCCCTTGTTCTGCAGTTCTCAATGGCCATGCCTGAGTAACTACGCAACACTGATGCTATCTCAAAGTTTGATCTATTTGCGTCATACTGTGATTAAGCAGATCATAATGTCTTTGATAAGTGCTGGAGAATAAATTTTTTCTGTAATCTTAATAAAGACCAAGCTTAGCAAGCCGTAAAGCTTCTTGTACCAGATTGGACGCCACGTTGATTTCAAAATTTTCGATTCGGCCGAAAAAAAATGTCACACGACATCGTGATAGCACTTTATCAGCATACTTGAACGGTCAAAAAAGTGTGAGTCTCCACTATAAAAATCCCGCAAATCAGGCAATCTAGCATTATATTCATCAGATATTTTCGTCTGTGCATTTTCGTTTTCGTCTTTGTTCTCCTTGTGGCTATTATTGCCCGCACCCAAGCGCTCAAATGTTACTCAGGTGTGTTAGTTGTATCAAATCATAAGCCCTCTCGAACAAACAACCCTGCAGGCCGTGTCTTTGAGTTTTAGGACTTTTGCGAATTCAAAAAGATTAAGACCCTGTATAACCATATCTTGGTACAAGCTCACACCAAATTCCTTGAAGACAGTGCCCCAGCAACTTGCACTTTTACAGTTTCGCATATTTCAGGGCATTTCGACACGCAGAATCCGAATTTGAGCTTTGAAGGTGGAAAGACTGTTTTTGGAGCGTTTAGCCAATTTCCAAAAGGCAGGTCACACCAGAGTTTCTATGGAAAGTTGGGAAACTCTGGCACGAAGACCCTGTCGCCTGTAGTTTTTGCTTTGAATGGCATGCACAATGCGGGAGCTGTCATGGGGTCCCGCGCCAAACAGGTGCGAAGCCGTTCGAGCACGCGCCGACTGGGGTTGCGCGCTCGGTTCCAGGGCTATTTTCCAGCCGGACTGGGCCTAGAAATAAGGGGGTGACGACCACAGCTATATCCCCCACGGAGCAATTCTGCCAGGACACTGCCTTGGAGACTGCGTTTTGAATCCCCAGCAAGGAGGCGTTCTCTGAAAAAACGTGTCAAAACTCGAAAATTGAAATTTTAAACCTGAGCACCCTTTAAATGCACTCTAATTAGGAAACGGCAATTGATCTGGCTCAAAGGGGAATGCATGTCGCCAGATGCATACCATTTGAACGCTGATTTTAAATCTGCTTTTCTTTTCTACGAAACAACCTTTTCGGAAGAAGTCATAAGCTTTCGGAAGAAAACTATCAAATCTTAAGGAAAAAAAGGCAGGTGAAAACCTGTCCAAAAACGCCTGCAAGTGGGTAATCAATTTTGTATCACCTATATTGACTACAATCAGTAAATCGCAATCAGTAAAAATTCGCATAAGTGTTTTTGTACACGCTAACTTTACTCCACTGGTTTGAAAAATTTGAGCTAAATGATCTCAACTTCTTTCAGAAAGTTGTTCGCAGAAAAAGGAAGGCAGATTTGGAATCAGCGTTCAAAGGCGCGACCAATAGTATACATTTCATTTCAGTTTGTCACATCTTGTCTTTCCTCTGCTTGAAGACCCGAACAAATCGAACTTGACAGTGGTTTCACTCAGGTCCCCGAACAGGTATGGAAGGATGTGCGAGGAATTGATGAATACCGCTCCTGTTCGGGATAGGTCCCCTTTAGTCTTTCGAAGTGGTCATTTCTGCGTATTTTGACTCGTTGAAAACAGCAGATGGCAAGATAACCTTGTTGATCGTAAGCACTTTCATTAAAAAGATAATCCCATAAAAAGAGCCTTTCATATACTCTGTGTACTCAGTATACTCTTTTAAGACGCTTTATACGTCTGAGTCTTTCAAAGATTTTTTCCAGATTTGAGCCTATATCTTTTGCTTCTCTCAGATATACAATTTATTCTTAGTAGCTCAAACACCTGCTGAAGCTTTCGTTTGCTTGGCATCGTAAATCAGAGCTGTGGAACATCTGATCTCATTCCAGAAAAGATCATGCTTCCGCTAGTCAAATTGCTGATGCTGATGCTCCTATTGCAAGTTACGGTGGGGGGGAAAACAAAAATTATTGGGAGATGCAAAGATTTATATCCGCCGAATCCTCAACGTTCCATGGGTCTCTGCTTTACGGACTGCAAAGAACTTCATGTAAGTCTTGGTCTTGTATTCCATAGCAATACATCGGTTTGCTTCAGAAGTGCAAGGGAGGCTCCTGCGATGCGAACTGGAAATGTGTTTGTGAAAACTGTAAATGATCGTACAACAAGCCAGGACGAGTTTTGAAACAGTCATCCCCTGTTGAAAACGTCTAAATAAACACTTCAGCATTTATATACGAGTTTACTGAATAACACCTGCAATTTATTCAGAAAGATAGTCCTACTTTACTAGAGGCTTTGTAAGAATCTTGTTGATGGACTATGTAACCTTCAACATTAAGATCAAGTCTAGGTTCCTAAGATCTTGAGTGGAAACCTTTGAAAGCTCTGGTTGAGACACAGCCGCGGCTTAAGTGTCTTACATGAGGAAGCCGATCATGTATTCTGGGTAGAAGACAAGAAGTCACCAATAGGCTCTACCCCGACCAGTACCACGAGATGTGGTGGACAGAAGTGCGCAATTGTTGCAGATTTCCGCGAGGGACCTCGAACATGCTTACAAATGATTTTCTGAATTTCTTGAAAACGATTCTTTTTTAGAATGTCGATAATTGTAAAGGTGGCGTACACTGATACTTCAACGGCTGAGATAAACGTCTGTAAATGTATGTCATCTTTATATTTATTAAAACTATAGATGCTTTGTTCGATTATCACTGTCCGGCCTCTAGCTGTTCAACTGATAAATATGCCAGTTCGTTGAAGGAAATGGTCATGAAACGTACACCCACCCATAAACTGCAATGGATCATGGATGTGAATGTACCGATGGGCAGAGCTTTGCACCTCGTCAACATTCCTTGAACGTGAAGTCTTTCGAAAACATTTGAGATTTTCAAGAATTAAAATAAAAAATTGAACAGAAATTATCGTCAACCAATAGAATAGCACACTTGTTTTCCACTTCATTTCCAAATAGGTATAGTCCATTCGTTGATCGCACGGACAGGACATCACTACGGAGCACGTGCCGCGAGGTAAATCTTGCTCTAGTACAAATTCGGTACAAATTGTGCTCTCGCAACATTCATCTTAGCCGCGCCGCGCGTGGTCCGCAGCGTTTGAGCAGCCCATGCGGTCAACGAATCAACGATAACACTTCTCGATTATTGTCCAGTAGAGTTGTAAAAAATGACTAAAACTATCGGAAATCAAATTCAAAACAGTAACCAGATATTGGATTAGGTGAAAAATAGTAATCAACGGCTGCTTTATATGCAAATAGCTGCAAAAAATTGTTTTCATACATCACAAAATTTGCTGAAAGGCAGTTTGCAGGTGAATCTGGCAATAGGATTGCGTCGAGTGGGCTCAATCAAGACGCTGTTTGATCTGCAGCCTAAAGATTTACCCACGGCAGAAAAAACCATCTTAAAAAAGATTACCAGTACAGTATTTGACCAATTGCATCATTTGCATGCTTCCCGCAGGGATCCAGCTCTCTGCTGAAAGTTTCTATACGAAATCTGGAGAAGTGTTTGGCTCTGTGCTGGTTTAAACCTTTCAAAACTCTTATATCCCAGCAATCACAGTTTTTCCCTCTCAAAGGTTGCATGAGTTGAGTATTGGATACGTGAGCATGAGTATTAGATACCCTTGACCAAATTATTAGAACATTAAAATTTAACATGATATGCTTGGCGAAGTGAAAATGATGTATATCGGAAAGCAAGAAGAAAAAAAATCGGTTTTTTTTATTTTTGAGATTACCTTAGGGCAGCCAGTGAGCCTCTGCGCTCCCGTCCGGGATGCTTCGCGTAACTTTCCGCGAGCGCTCAAGCTAAATTTACAAGGTACAATTATAGATGCAATATATTGCGTTCTTTACACTATTACCTCTGCGCTGTACTACCACATCGTATAGTTGTCGATTGCATGATTAGGCGAATATGCTGCAAAGCGAAAGAACTTGGTTTTTCAAGTTTGAAGAGTCAAAACGAATGCATATGAAGACACATCCTGCAAGGTTTTTTTCAGTCATGAATCAGGAGGAATGATCATGCATTTCACAAATTTCAGCGCGTCAGTTACAACCATCTGACACCATTTGGTATGACAGTGGTGAAATATCCAATAATTTCAGCGCTTCACATCATATATTCTAATAAAAAGATGTTGAATAACTTCGATAGTTTTTGAAATCGAACATTGTAGAGACAACGAATTCGAGAGAGGTTCTCGAATTGATAAATGACGATTCCGGGCTACATATTTGCAATATAACTTTTCGTAAAGCTTTAGCACTCTAATTTTGCCCCCTTTGCATTGACAACTTAAGAAAGATGGAGATCATTCAGCTGCGCATGGAATGACCTGCAATCTTTCAAGAAGAGTAGTAAAAAAGTTTGATATAGTGTTTGTTTAGAAAGTGCTTAGGGTGCTCAAAAAAGTTCTTGCAAAAAGCTGATAAAGACTGTCTGCATGCAACATTTTTTGCTTCCCTTCAACTGGCTTTTTGAAGAATTTTTGCGATTTATCAAAAAAATTCTAAATCTTGATCAGTCTTTCTTCACCATTTAGACATTTTGATGAAAAAAATTGGAAACTTTTACAATACCGTCATAGCTTTTGAAAACTGACTACGAACTCTACCAAAGTTTGCCAGAGTTCTGAATCTACCATTCAGTTTAGCTCGACTCCGCCTCCTGATATATACACAGATGTTTGCTTAGGTAACGGTAGGTATGTGATACGCAGTTGGTTAGTCTTTTCCGTCAGTTGGCAACGTTCAAAATTTTTGCTTGCCAAGCTCAGCGTGCTGATCTACAAAACACACATTAGCTGCTGAACTGACGACTTACCATAGAACTACCGCACCAAACAGCGCTTCTATACAGGGTGCCCAAAAGTATGTACACACTGTTTGATCTTCGATGTCCCTTTTCCCAAAAAGTCTTTTGCCTACCTCCTGGCACCATTTTGTAGAACTGGATACAGCTTAGATCTACAGTATGTAGCGAATCACCGATCGATCTTCACTGTAGGATTACGGTAGAAACATCAAGAAGGGTTGTGAGCCGATGGGTCTCCTATTCAGCCTCAGAAAGCAAACCAAACAAAACCTAAAAACTATCATACTAGGCTAATTCGAGCCGTCTAAAACTAAATATGAAGTTTGCACTTTACCGCAATGCTTGTTTATTAAGTTATGCCAGGTAAACCGCAATAGCTTTTCCTACAATGTCTCCTGAAATTGCGTTTACCTCATTTAAAAAGCCTTACAAACTCGTAAAAAGTCAATTATTAATATCAGTGCGCATGAAGACCGCGAAAGTATCTATATAAGACCCGTAAAGACACTTTTCAAGTTTCTTTGAAACTTTTTGAGACACGTCCAATCCACGAACACGCTGCAAGCTAATAGATTCCTACCGCCGTAATCCTGCAGTAATGAAGAGAGATAGGTCTAATTCGATCTGTACTGCAAATCTAAGTTGGGGCTAGCTTTACAGAAGAGCAGTTGAAGGTAGTCAGCAATCCTCTTTGAAAAAGAGATATTAGCGACCAAACAGTGTATACATACTTTTAAGACACCCTGTATATCATAAGATAAATAGCTTGAATGTTGTTAAGATATTACGAATAACTTGAGTTCAAGGACTTATTTGAACCCGGCGGAGTTATTTACGGTTATTTTTCGCAATAAGCGTGAAGTTCAGTGCATTTTTCAAGCTTGTGCAAATCATTGTAAGAATTAGTTGGCCCGCGAGTATGTACTATTTTTACCGAAACATCTTTTCTAAACAAACTCTTTGATTTCTTCAACAGCAACATCCTGCAGCTTTCTCCGGGTCACTCATACCGAGCCCTCGCTCACTGGTTTCATTCTGGTCCGCATCGTTGATATAAAAAGCTCTGCTTCAAACCTCAAATCTCAATCATACTTGAAAAAAATGCGTCATTTTGTTGTGTTGCTGCTGTTGTTACTCGTTGTGGAAGTAACAGCGGAAGCACTAACTTAAAAGCACAAGCAAGCCATGTGCAAAATATGTTCAAAGAACCCCTGGTTGCTAGAATACAGTGCAGTAATGTTTGCCAAAACGGGGTAGGTTTTGGTGCATTTTTGTGCCAGGCATAGTGAATGTCTTGATTTAGAAGTGCCTTTGGGGATACTGTAGGGTGTTCAAAGGACGACGTCATTGTAAATGTATGCAGTTTCCCAAGCGGTGGAAACCATAATGTTGAATTGCCTGCAACGCTTTACCATTCTACTAAAACTCTGACTGCAATTTCAGGGAAGATACGAAGCCAAACAGATACAGCAGTGGCAGTGTTCGAACCTGAGTTTCGTATGCATATAAAGTTTAAGACTCAGCTAACGAGGGAAGGATACTTGGTGACCGTGGCCTTTTGCAACGAGATATATACCATTAGGTGCGTCTTGGAGCGTTGATTCTAAATCTATGTTCATTATCTGCTGTGCGACTCCCTGAACGAAGGTATGGACTTTTCCATATTAATTTTGCGAGATTTAGGCAGTCAAAGTTGTCAGTATTTAGGCTTTTTAGACTCTGATGTTTCGGTGACAGTTTTCCTGAGCTTAACGCCAAGCTTTACTTTACCTGTACTCTCCTTTGTAGTGCGTAAGCAAACATTCTAACGATATTGGTGAATCCTGCGTCAAAAACAGTGCAAATTTTGGTGACAAGAAATGTTCATGATTTCTTTCGGAAGAGCGCACAGCAGGTACCAAAAGCAGATTTGAAATCAGCGCTTCAAGATGCATTTAATGGTTTACATTTCATTTCCAGAGGCCACGGTCACCATGTATCCTTTCCCTGTAAGAACTTGGCTGGCTGAGCCGCGGAGCCTCAGGTCATGAACTCTAAACAGTTCAGACCGATACTTTCTACCGTAACCGCAGACGCCGATTGGCTCGCTCGCCAAGTTTACGGTCTAAGATAGACTATGAAGTAAAATTTCTTAGTGGTGTATCAGACATATAAGGTGCTTCTTGAACCGTGGCTTATCCAAAACCTCTCTATCAATACCCTTGTATAACGAAGCTTAGGAACGCAGAGTTGGCTGGACATTCTTTGAACAGTGGGTGTCGGTCAAAATGTGAACGTCGTTATATTGTGCAAAGACCTCGTCTCGTTTATTCCTGATTGTGGAAGTACTGTTAAGATGTAAATTGAATGCAAAATGACAGCGAGACCAAATTACTGAGAAAGTAGCGCTTCTCCTTACAGATTTGCAATGAAAGTCCATACATTCCAACATTCCAATTCCATTAAAATTAATTCCAATTTCAACAAAGAGTTGATTGCACTACATACTCTACCAGGCTCATTATTAAAGCTACGCCAGACGGAGGCGTAAAATTTGGGGTCGCGGGTGTCGTTTTATTAGCCGCAGAGCATATGAGGAGCAGGGTATAGGGCATTTGAAAAATCCTGATAATAACGCGATTGCTTGCGAAGTGAACGCACCTCCGGCAAGCGCATTCTCTTGGTTTCCATCTACACTCAAATGGTTTTCGCTCACATATGGTAGTATTAAGGCACTGAAGGTGACTAAATTGGGCTTCGAGATGATGCGTTTCAATGCTCCTGTGGGACCAAAGACAGCAGTCAATTCGTCGTCACAATTTTATGAATGACCTATTCACAACCAAAATACCCGCGCGCCATGTTCGCACCCGCTTGGCTAATACTAATTTTGCGCCTTCATCCGGCAGTAGTCTTCCTATCATGTCATCACGAATGCAGAATAATTACAGACATTAGCACGAGACGGCACAGGAGATGCAAAGACATGCACATATTGTCAACTCTTTTGAGCTCTTAAAAACTGGCAAGTAGGTATCGTTTGGCGAAAGGGCACGAACGCTTTGCCCGGCGTCTTTCGCTTCCTGTTAAGCTGTTGGCTCTTGCAGGTGCGCGGCTCCTTCGGCGCAGCAACACCCAAAGCTCGACGCGCGCGCGTGTGGGGGACTGCATTCAATAGTAAATGGACTTCTCAGTGGGAATCGTACATTCACCTGCCTACGCGTCGAAAGTTTCTCTCTCGGCGAGAGTGCGTGGGAAAAAGCGCTAAAATGTTTTTCTCTCGCGCAACTTTTGGCGCTAGGGTTAGGTGAGTACATTGTTCAACGCCAAAACTGCTGCATTTACTCACGTCATCAAAAATTCGACCATTTTGCGCGAAAAAAAGCAATTTCTTCCCTGAGGAGTGTTTGGGCGGCTTTGGTATTTTCAAAATGCGTTATTCCAAGAAATGGGTGGTTCTCCATAGGAGAGTTTCGCATCTGCAAGAGCTGAAGAACTCCGTAGGTGCGAAAGACGTCGGAGACGTAGGCCAACCCTCCCCCTGCCAATTTTGAAAACTCAAAAGAGTTGATAATAATATGTACGTCGTTCCCAATAGCATGTCCACATTGCATCAAGCGTTGATTGTTTTATCTGTGAAGATGAATGTAAAAGCTGAAGGATTGGAACAGGAGACAGCGCGGTTTTCATTTTAGCCAACACTTTGTGTAACTGCACCACTTATGATCTCGCTGCAAGCCGGTGGCAGTGGCTTTATAGCTAAATATACAACAAACTTTACAGGAAAAGGTTGGCAAGACGTAAAATTAGATAATTTAGTAAGAGGTGCACCCTAGTGAGTAGAAGCTGTGAGCAATTTCACGTAATGCAAAGTGAGTTCATTGAGCTTTCATGAAATTCTTCTGAAATCTGTAATAATATAAGCAGAGACTTTTCAAACCCACTCTCTGCAGAAACCACCCAGTATTGGGTATTTATGTAAACTATTTGAGGTGTACGTAGTGCATGTAAACTTTTCCCTATGCTTTCATAAAACGACTTGTTTGAAATTTGGCATCCTTACCAGACCCTGACTCGTTCCGCAAACGTGCGCGGAGGCATAATTCTTTGACATTCCTGCTGTATACGCATTCTCTATTTCTTGTTTTTTGAAAAGCCCCTACTCCACAAGCCCTCCTCAGACAATTATTCACTGCAACCTTTTAGCTTTTCAGACTTAAAGTTTTCATAACATGAGGAATGATATATACCAATTTTCAATCATGCTAATCATCATTAACCTCTTGAGAGCCGCCGTGGAAATCATAACTGTCCTTTAGGGACGATTTCACTCAAACTATCTTGAAAAGGTAGATGGACTGCTACCAGAAAGGAAGTTTGGCTTAGCTCGGATATACGATTAGCTATTTGTATTTCAACTCGCTTTTTTTACTACTCTGTCAACCTGTTCTTACAATCATTAAAAATTGACAAAGATGTGGACCGCCAGTGGCCCACACCTGTTCCAAAGTTATATCCTTTGTAAGTCTAGTATTTTTTCCATGAATTAATTTTTTCAGTATTTTTGCACTTTGGGATCTGTAGGCTCCGTTGTTCAAAAAATGCTTATAGTTTTTTGCAAAACAACCTTGCATTTCACAAACAACAGAACCCTCCCATGCCGGAGTGTTGTGCAAAACCGCGTTGTCCCACACTGCCGCCACGCAAAATTAGGCGTCGTCGTCAATGAGATAAGACTATGTGTAGGTATCTCAAACTTATGACCCTACTCAACATCTGACAGAAAACACTCTACGTGACGGGTAAGCTGTGGCCGGATTTTAATAACTCGTTAGTTTAGCTGCGGATGCAACGAACTGATACGCAGGAGGAGACAGAATTTTTGGTTTTTTCAAAATTTTAGTTTTCTTAATTGGCAGGGGCCGAGCCAAGGCCATGAAGTAATGTGGCAGTAAACACCTATTATCATGCCCTTATTTGTAGTTACATATATGTTGTGTGCAGCTAAAAGATGTGCACACATTGAGCACATTAGGCCAAGGTCGAGAACGTGCGAGTTGCGCTGCAACATGCTGTATGTTAACACTTTATCAAAACAATGCCGCCAAATTGAAAGCTTCCTATGCTTGGCCTGTAAATACTCACATTTCGCAAATATTTCAAAACGATAAACAAGAATGACACAGATTGCAGTTCTAGCTGAATTTGTGGGATTGAAAATATATGCACATGTTTTGTATTCGCTTTTCAAATGTTGTTCAAACTTTCTTCTCAGGGTTGCTACAACATTTTAAGGTTTAAAGACCCACCTCTCTCAGCTCTTCTTCTTCAGTTTTTCCCGAGAACTTTTGGAAGGCTCGTGGGAAGAATTTTTGTTAGACATTCGATACTGTAGCTCCGGTGGTGTTGAAGACGAGTGAATATTAAACCATCAATGAACATGCACACTCTATGTACCTAGTTCGACTTCCTTGGCTTCCTCTGAAAACTTACGTCCAACTTTCCGGCTTTCTCTGCAGCCTTTTTTGCGACCTTTTCCACCACCTTTTTCCCAATTGATTTTGCTCTATCAAAAATTCGGCTTTTCTTAGACGTCGCCTTCCCACTGGTTGCTTCGTTAGTCTAAATTATAGTCCATAAACTTGTGAACACGAACAGCGACTTACTCACTGATCTTAAACTTTCTTGGAACGAATATAAGTATTCCATTCAAAGTATCACAAACATTTACCAAATATTTCCTTATAGATATGGATAATCTATTACTTATTCATAACATGGGAGAAAATAGTAGTCAATAAGAAAATCTATGATTATAAACTCCAAAAAGAAGCTATACGTTCGAGTATGTCTAATTGTAACCATCTCGATTAGAATATTAAAACAGGAAACAAATTATTAATTATAAAAATTATATTATAAAACTGATTACTTCAACTTTAATGTCAAGATTTCATACATTCTACATTTAGTATTTCAATTAATATCAAAAAGACAACCAATATACAGAAACTCTTAGGATAGCAAGAACGTGTACTTACTTTAACGATTGTGCAAAAAATCTCACAACTCAAAATTATTTTATTTGATAATGGATGCAATACGAATATAATAGCAACTTCAATTTTTAAGTGCTTAAAGAGAAATCCAATCATGCTATACAAATATTAGGTCGTTCCGAAAGTAATGTCGCTTTTTTTTTCAAACGTACGCCACATTTCGTGGAACAAAGATGTGTAAGAGATTCTGGCAGCAAGTTTCACAATTTTTCTGAAAATTTATAACAAACCTCAGAAGGAGTCCAAGTAATGGATGGATGGACCAACCCTATAGAAAACACCACAACTTTTTTCTTCTTTTCAGAGCTCGTCATAATTTCTGTATAGATTTTTTGATGGAACCACCGAATTTTTGCAGACACGTCTCAGACACAAATGCATCAAACACCAGAAATCGTCGGATTTTGAAACTTACAAAAACGGATTATGGTTTTACACTGACTTTACAAAGCAAATGAGCGTTTTCGCTTCAGATTAGCAACTTTCAAAAATTCCGGGTACAGCCGGAGGCGCCCTGGAAAACCTGAATTATGATGATTTTATCTCGGAAAACTTGATGAATCGGAAACCAAAAACAACTAGTGAAAAGAGGAGAAAAAGCTGCGTCGAATGGCACCCAAGTTGCTTGCCGGTTGTTGTTCTGTGAGCTTTGAGTTGACCAAAGATGGAATTTAATGGCATTTTAAAACTGATTCCAGAAACTCTAAGAAGCAAGTTAAGGACAAGAAAAAAATTACTCTGTGTCCTATAGGGTTTGCTCTATCTACCTGCCACTTGTACTTCTTCGGAGAGTAGGTACAAAAATTTTAAAAAATTGCCGAATTGACCATGGCAAAAAGCATGAGTTGCAGATTTTGTTAATTTTTCAAAAGCTCGGTGAAAATTATGCAATGAAATTACAACCATTAGAAAGAGGATGAAATTTTGCATCGAATGCTCCTAAGATTTCTTGGAAATCTTGATTCCATGAAATGTGGCGTTCATTTGAAAAAAGCGACATTACTTTCGGAACGACCTAATATATCATCAGATTTTCGAAAATCTTCCTTTTTTTCCCAACGATTTTTCTTAAAATTGTTTTTGTGTGAAAGAGAAAACCTTTTTCTTTATAGCGGTGCCTTTGCCATGAATTAGCGCTGGTAAGTTCGAGAGTCAAAAAGCAATTGAAGGAAATTGATCAAGATTGACATTCTTCAAGCTGGATCACGGAAAATTCTGAAAGCATTTTTATTTGATAGAGAAAATTTTGCACATTACATTGGTACCTTTTTCCACGATCAAAACGAAGTAGATCGAGAGTTAGAAGCAAATACAGGGAATTTCTTCACTTTTGCAGTTTTTGAGCGTGCTCAAGAAAGCTTGAAAACGTCACAGAAAAGGCGAAAAAGTCATAAGCATGGGTTTGTGACCTTCCCTGTCAGGGCCCGGCACAAGGTAGGCAAACGGGGTTTTCCAAAACGAATAAACCTTTGATCCCAGTAAGTTTTACGAATACTCCCTTGAGCCCAAAAATGACGTTTTGTGCTTGTGCGACGAGATTACCGGCCAGACTTCGCCTAAAAGCGCTCAAAAGTGCCCAAATTGCTCAAATTCCTCATATTACTCAAATTGCTGTACCAAGATAGGAAACAGGAAGAAAAATAAGCAGTAAAAAGGATTAGGGAATGAGAAAATATCAAAGAAACGCAGTCATAGGAATGAGAGACGCCGTTCCCACGCGTATCGATTGACTGGGGCGCGCTTTCTATCTTAGAAAGCTGGGCTGCTGATGCCATTTTGGGCTCCAACAAGGACAAGAGGAGGAGTTTCGGAACCAAAATTTCACCATGTAGTAAACTTTAGGTGTACAACAGATTTATTTAAAAATTTTGAGAAAATTATGTGAATTGAGAGTTTTGCCGACCTCAGGTGGGAATTAGGTCGGCAAATGCCGACCTAATTTGGAAATAAGTTAAGGAAATTCTTCATTCACATAAGTTTTTCATAATATTTCGTACTTTTTCACTTAGTCCTATTGCGCATATACACACCGAAGCCCGCGCGATTTCGTTACCTCTGCGTTGCAAACGAGCCATTTTTCCATTTCTTTGGCAGCGCAAAATTTCCAGAAAAAAGTTTGCCACAACCTTCAGTCACATAATTTCTCAATGAAACTCCTCAGTTAAGTCCTGCAAGCCCGTGTGCATGTACTTACCAAGTTTCATACCATATCGTTCATCTGCGCTTTCCAAACGAGCCGTTTAAATTCACATTTTCATTTACCAGTTTTGCGAAATTCTCGGAAAAAATGCTAATTACTCGTTCCGTTCACATAAGTTTTTCATAATTTTTCATACTATGTTTCCACTAGCCTCTGTCCGTTCGCACACAAAATTTGGTGCCATATCGTTACACACACATTGAGAACTAGTCATGTATGCAGTTACAAATAGCATCGCTTGGGCGACGTCGCGCGTGCGGCACTTAGCGACGGCGCGGTTTGACGCGCGCAAACTCCAGTGTTCGCCTGTTGAGGCACATAACATGTCAAGATAAGTAGCGAGCATGAACTACCATTTTTTTTCCGGGGCTCTGCCCCGGACCCCGCAAAAACGATTTCCCCTTTGCTTTTTGGCCCCAGAACGATTTCCAGCTTGTCATTTGCCGACCTCGTGCCGGGCCCTGTTTCCTGTTTAGCTGAGTGAAAATAGTGCCACTCGGGAGCAATTTTGATTTTCGTGAAAAAAGCAGACCCGAAAATCCAAATAAATCACGAAAATGAACACTCTTTGATCGTTAATAACTCCGTTGCTTTCATGTCTTTCGCCGAGCTTGAGGCACCGTTTTGTAGAGCGAGGTTCAACTTAGATTTGTTGTATGGAGCGAATCACCGATCGCTCTTCGCTACTGTAGGATTACGGTATGCTTTTAGCATGTGGATCCATTATGAAATAAGCCATTTGACAAAATTTTTTTCAAAAAGCCTAAAAAATCGTGTACTAGGGTTTTCGCACTCGCTGATTTCACTACACAAGTTTTTGCGAGTGTTTTCAGCTTTTTTGGTGGTGTAATCGCATTCCTGACAAATTCTGGAAATTCAGTCATTACGGTATTCCTGAAATAACCTTGGAAAGAAGCATCGCAGTAAAGTGAAAATTTCATATTCGAAGTCAGCGGCTTCCATTACCATAGTATAAGAGTTTTTGGCTTATTTGGTTTTGATCGGCACAATATGGCCTCTAATGGCCTAAAATCCTTGTCGAAGTTCTTACAGTAATAAAGGGCAATCGACGATTCCCTCTATACTGTAAATCTAAGTTGAACCTCGATCTACAGAATGGTGCATCAATCTCGGCGAAAGACATGAAAGCAAGGGAGTTATTAACGATCAAACAGTGTTCACATTTTTTGGGACACCCTGTAATAGGTTGTCTCGAAAGTTCTTGCGCCGGATTTCCAAAAAACCTTAACTTCCTTGCCACTCGATGGATCTTGATAATCTCATTTAAAAGAGGAAACCTTTCTCTTTACATCAGTACCTTTGTTGTGCAGCGGCATTAAAAAGTTCCAAAGCTAGAGGCAATTGAATAAAATCAGTTAAAAACGACATTTTTCAAGCTGGGTCACGAATCTGAAAGTATCTTTATTTGATAGAGAATATTTTGCACATTACAGTGGTACCTTTCCCATGAATTAAAACGAAAAAGATCGAGAGATAGGAGCAAATACAGAAAATTCCTTTAGTTTTGCAATTTTTGAACGTATTCAAAAAAGCCTAAAAAGTCACCGAAAAGACGGGAAAGCCATGATTATGGGTTTTGTGACCTTTTCTTTCTGACTGAGCGAAAATTGTGCAAACGAGAGCAATTTTTTTTCGTGATTTTTTCGAATTTTCAGGAGTGCGTTTTTCACGAAAATCAAAAATGCTCTTGATTAGCTCGAAACTTGCTCAGCTAGAAAGGGATGGTTACAAAACCCATGTTCGCAACATTCCCATATTTTCTGTAACATTTCCAGTCTTTTTTGAGCACGTTCAAAAATTGCAAAACTAAAGGAATTTTCTTTATTTGCTCCTAACTCTCGATCTTTTTCGTTTTAATTTGTGAGAAAGGCAGCACTGTAATGTGCAAACTTTTCTCTATCACATAAAAATACTTCCAGAATTTTTCGTGACCCAGCTTGAAAAATGCCGATCTTGACTGATTTCATGCATTTGCCTTTAGCTTTGGAACTTTCTTATGCCGCCTCACAGCAAAGGTACTTTTGTAAAGAGAATGGTTCCCTCTTTTAAAGAAAAATAAAATCAAGAAAATCCGCGGGGTGGCAAGGAAGTTGTGATTTTTTATCCGGCGCAAGAGCTTTTGGGATAACCTAATATATATAAATTTTATATTAGGTTAAACCGAAAGTTCTGTCGCACCATTTTCAAAAAATCATAACTTCTTTCAGTCACGACGATTTTGCGCAATGCAAATTTTGTCTGAAAGCGTAAAGCATGTTGTTTCCAATAGTCCCCTAGCGACTTTCCAGAATGTTCAGATTGCAGAGATAAAAATATAAGAACGAGAACATCCGAAATTCGGAATTTTTAAGCAAGAATTCTAGAAATTCAGAAACAGTGCGATAAAAACCAGAAACGCCATTACCCTAATTTTTCTTACATTTGATTACTATCTGAGTCAAGTTTGTGCTGATCGAGCCCTTCTTTCAAAAGTTATGATTTTTTGAAAAATAATGCCGAAAAATCAATTTCCTGAGAATTCTTAAGAAATGGTTTTTTTGGCATTTTTTTTCAAAAATTCATAACTTCTGAAAGAAGACCTCGATCAGCACAAACTTGACTCAAATAGTAATCAAATGTGACAAAAATTAGGATAATGACTTTCCTGGATTTTATCGCACAGTTTCTGAATTTTTAGAATTCTTGCTTAAAAATTCCGAATTTTGGATGATCTCGTTCTTTCATTTTTATCTCTGCCACCTGAGCATGTCGGAAACTAACCAGAGAGCTTTTGGAAACTACATGCTTTACGCTTTCAGAAAAAATTTGAATTGCGCAAAATCGTCGTGACCGAAAGAAGTTATGATTTTTTGAAAATCGTGCGACAGAACTTTCGGTTCAACCTAATATATTAGGTAGTTTTAAAAGTTCTTTCCGTTTTGTGAACCTATCATAAAAACACGTGGAACCAAGATAGCGAAACTCTTCAGGCACTATTCGACGCAGCTTTTCTTCTCAACTGTCTCTTCCTTGTGCCACTTGCTCTTGTGGTCAGTGAGATAATCGCCGCAATTTCGAAACCATGGTTTTTAACATGCCCAAATTTGGCAATTTTTCAGTCTTCTTTTTCGACTTTTGAAAAAGCTTTGATAGCATTCAGATAGAGTGAACAAAGTGCAATTTAATGCAATTTTTCTGCATCTATAACTGGCTTTAAAAATTTTTTAGAATTATTTTTCTGATGCTATTGAATTCATTTTTGGCGATGTCAAGATCCATAGAACATGAAACGGGGCACAACTGAGGTGTCATTCAATGCAGCTTGTCCTCCTTTTTCTGAGGAGCGTTTTTTCTTTCCATGTGGGGTTTTTGGCGATAAAATTTTCATAATATTTGATTTTGAACCGACCTAAGGGTGTACACGTGCAATGCGAAACCTTATATCTCAAAGCGGTAAACGCTGTTACTTTGTAAAAATAGTGGACAATCTAAGCGACTCTCGAAAGCTTCGAAATCTGAAGATTTGTCAATGTTTGAAGCGTCCTTTGTTTTGTGACTTCGAAAAAGTGAAGACTTCTGGAAAAGTTGTCTCAAAAAATACTGAGTAGCCAGTTGGAATTGCCAAAAAATTGCAATGCATTGCACTTTGTTTACGTTATGTGACTGTTATCAAAGCTTTTCCAAAAGTGAAAGAAGAAGATTGTGAAGCCAAAGTTGGACATGGTAAAAACCATGGGTTCGAAATTGCGGCTATTTCACTGACCACTAGAGCAAGTAGCACAAGGAAGAGGCAATTGAAAAGAGGAAGAAAAGCTGCGTCGAATAGTGCCTGAGGAGCTTCCCTATCTTGGTTCCACGTGTTTTTATGACAGGTTCAAGAAACGGAAAGAACTTTTGAAACGACCTAATATATATGACCAGCCACAACCTAAATAACAAAATACAAGTATTATTATTAACGCAAATGATAATAAAGTGAAACAAACAAGTTATGACAAGTCCATTTTTTTATTTTATGACACAGGATCACACTCTGTACGAATACTATTAGACAATTTTGGACGACCATTGAGATAATAGATGAATTTTGAGATTTTCCTCAAAAATCTTTCGTAAATCAAAGTAGACCCTCTTTCCTAACTGATGAGTCCCGGAGAGGGTCTAGATTTCAAAACTCCTTTTAGGAGAAGAATTGAAACGGAGTAAAACATGTTATCTTGTAAAACTATCTTTCTTTTTAGCTGAAGTAAATAGATACTGTGAGCGCAAGATCGTTGCAATAACGCCATCAAAAAGACAAACGCTAACCTTTGATTTAACTGAATGGCGGCTGGAAGGGGGGGGGCTTGTGACCCAATTAAGGAGCCCGCGACGGAGCCTGCGGATGCGCTCTCTGATCATTCTCTAGCCTTAGTCGCGAAGCTCCGCCTTTCAGCCGCCAATCCAGTTGAATCAGAGGGCAGCAGGACGATAAAGGCAATCGTGTATGACTCGCATTTTCATCGTGGTTTGCATCCCACTGACACATCCCTTGGATCTTTTTCATAAATTATCGCAAGCACATACAACCCGAAAGAAATCAAGAAGATAGGTTATCAAAAAGTGATTGTTTTTTTTCGAAGCTATTGTCACAACTAAGGTCATCCATAATACAGTACCCTATTGCGAAAAAAAAAGAGATTTTTGCGTTATAGATTTTGCCCTATACTGTCGCATCAAATTTCCTTCAAAGATGTTTATTTTCGGAAGTATACTCAGGAAACGCTTTAATAAGGAATTACTCAATTTGTTGGAACTGCCCTATACACAGTGCTTTCAAATCTGTTGTAAGAGATCTGCAGATAATTTGGGATGAATCTAAAACTTACAAAGCGGTAACTAACGCCTTCATAAGATCAACCTACCTCCTCTACTTTTTCGTCATCACTTTCATAGGTGCTGCTCGCCTGAATGTATAGTTAGTCATTTTCACTTGAATACTTACATATCGCGTAAAAACTGATTGTAAAGGATTAAAATCACCTCCGAATTGATGTCAACCTCATCGCTAGGTTTGCCTTGCTCCTCACCACGCTGCAAAAAGCAATTAAGTGACCCGCAAGAAGTGCATTATTGAAATGATTTTCTTTCATACATCTGGATTTGTACGAGAGTTTGTCGAGATTGACTGCTACCCTAAGGCCTCGGACAGACTTCACGCGATTTGATCGTCGCGACTGAATCGCGACGAGGCAATTGTTACAACATCATTCCATGCCGATCAACTTGCATTTCGGTTGTGATACTTTTCCAGCCCGAGATTTTTGAATGTGAAATGAAAATGAATGGAAATGTCGGCGATTGAGTCGCGACGATCAATTCGCTTGAAGTCTATCCGGGGCCTAAAACCGCTTAGGAATGTAAAAATACAAACTCACCTCGTGCTCGCCTTTTGCATAATGCAAGCGACATTTCCATGCATCTGTTAAATATGTTTGGTTTACGCGCATATGGATCATTGATTAACATTGACTGATTCTCGAAAACTGTTTGTGCTTTTCGAATATTCAATTGCTTGAGTTATAGAATGATTTCTCAAAGGTCAAAAAGAATGCGCGTAGTTTGCTAGACTCTTCATTTCAAAAAATTGATGAGACTGTGCTATACAGGAAAGTGAAACAAAAGTGACAAATCTGTGTCCGGGGGTTTCCGGCTGTTCAAATTGGATTAACTTTTAATCTTTGGCTTGCGCGAAGAATTGTTATAGTCTTTTTAACGTATAGCTCATTCGTTGACCGCACGTACTGGACATCACTATGGAGCACGCGCCACGAGGTTAAACGCTTGCCCCAGTACAAATCCGCCATTGTACAAATCGTGCTCTCGCAACATTTTAGCCGCGCCGCGCGGGTCCGCCGCGTTTGAGCAGTCCGTGCGGTCAACGAATTAACGATACAAACTGAGCATTGCTTCCTACTTTATAAAAAGGTAGCAGCAGATTTGCATTGCTAAATTCTATTGGATTACTATGTCCTTACCTCACCTTTGCTATCTTCTTAGAGGCCACAGCTGAATGATAAAGTTTATGCACGTAATCATCAACAGCAAACAAACTTACATGCACCATTGGCCGGGTTTATTGCTAACAACAATAACTGAAATTACTCGAGTTTGAAATCTGAACCATGATTCACACATACCGTTCCAAAAATAAAAAGTTTCAGCATTCTTATAGGAATAATTCGAGCGGTTCCTTCCACTAACTTTTATGCAGCAAGCTTGAATATTGCACAAAAGCTATATCAACACAGACAATAATAATACTCGTAAACGCAGTTGTCTTTGGATGGACTGGCAACTAACAAATCGACGCTCTTTGTCTTACTTTGGCGTTTTGTTCTTGTTTTTGAAGAAGATTCGAAAAAGTATCCGACAGTTTCCAATAACCTCTGGATAGGTTAGCTCTCAGTATGTTAGTAAGCGTTCCAAGATTGTTATCCGTTTATCGATATAACGTCAATACAGCAAACAGGTCGACGTTTCGGCAAGGTCGCCTTTTTCAAGACCTGGAAAGTGAGTCAGTACATTCGACGCTCCAAGGGTAGACATACCTTCAGCGATACACTTCAAGTGGCTGTCCACCACTCTGACACTTAGTCAGGCCACTATATGCTAACTCTTGTGATGGAATGAGGTTCCCTTTTAAGGTCAGACTCAAATCCACACAATGATAAGAATGGGAACGAGCTCACTACTGATAGCCATTTTCTCTTCCTTTCTGTTCAGCTTGGGACATTTGGACGTGATCCAACAAGCCTCTATGGTCTTTCGTGCTGCAATGTCGGTTTCTTTCGAAAGGATAGCAACGTTAATTTGAAACTCTATGTCCTGATGGCAAAGCACACGATGTGCGCCAAGAGGCGTGGACACTCGCGATTTTCTCATTCCGTCCAAATGTTCGTTAATTCGTACATACAGCGGTCTTCCTGTTTCTCCAATATATTCTTCCCCACACAGTTTACAAGATATCAAGTACACAGCGCCACGAATGCAATCTCCCGGTTTGTTAGAACTGCATATATTACAGTCTGTTTTTGAACAGGCTGGATCGTAACCTCTGTTACGCACCAGGCGCTGCTTGAAGTTTGGAGGTGGGACTTCGACAACTCTAAGCATATTTTGCAGGCCGGCTTTATGAACGCAGTTTCTAATCGCAGCGCTTAACTTATCCGATATGAATGGCATAATGAATGACACTTTTTCGCAACTGACATCATTGAAAATTGTAGCATTATCCTTGTGACGAACGTTTGTGTTTTCGTTTTTCGACAGCAGTTAACCGTTTGCGTGTGCAATTTGGATAGCCTGTTTGGTCGATGCGGATTTTAGAGTGCTATTTGAAGACACTCTTTTTGACGTTCGCAGCATGTTTCTGATAATGCTAAGTTTCATTTGAGTTGGGTGTGCAGAGGAGTAATGTACAAGTATGTTCTTATTGGTTGGTTTTCTATACCAGCGTGTTCTGTACTCTCCTTCCTGTTCCTTCTCCGGGAGATTGCATGTGTCGTGGCGCTGTGTACTTGATATCTTGTGAACTGTGTGGGGAAGAATATATTGGAGAAACAGGAAGACCGCTGTATGTACGAATTAACGAACATTTGGACGGAATGAGAAAATCGCGAGTGTCCACGCCTCTTGGCGCACATCGTGTGCTTTGCCATCAGGACATAGAGTTTCAAATTAACGTTGCTATCCTTTCAAAAAAAACCGACATTGCAGCACTAAAGACCATAGAGGCTTGTTGGATCACGTCCAAATGTCACGTCCAAATGTCCCAAACTGAACAGAAAGGAAGAGAAAATGGCTATCAGTAGTGAGCTCGTCTCATTCTTATCATTGTGTGGAAACTTCATTCCATCACAAGAGTTAGCATATAGTGGCCTGACTAAGTGTCAGAGTGGTGGACAGCCACTTGAAGTGTATCGCTGAAGGTATGTCTACCTTGAAGCGTCGAATGTACTGACTCACTTTCCAGGTCTTGAAAAAGGCGACCTTGCCGAAACGTCGACCTGTTTGCTGTATTGACGTTATATTGATAAACGGATAACAATCTTGGAACGCTTACTAACATACTGAGAACTAACCTATACTGAACATAAAATGCCAAGATTCAAGGATGGTCGAGCATGGAAAACCTCTGGATAACTTTGAATAAATTTTAGAATTCCATGCTAAGCTAGAAAATTTGTGAAAAATAACTTTAGCTTCTTGAAATTTCTGTTTGGCGTTTTTCCTCGAAAATTACATGTTGAAGCCTGCGAAAAAGTGAATGGATACTAGAAGAATCAAGAAAGCTGATTGGCGCTAAACCTCTACATTCAAAAACTTCATTCGTCCTTTCTCCGAATAAATGTTCTGAACCTCCATTATCACATAATCGCCATCTTGATCTCTTAGACTTGAAAGAACAAATTTTGCGGGATTTTCAAAGAACTTATGTGATGGCTAGGCAAAGGAAAAAAGCAAGGGAAATTCTGTACAAATCCAGAGGGAAGTGCTAATCTGTTCCGTGTCCTCTGAATGTGATGGCTGATCTACACAGTCAAATCCACTCAGTTTCCAGCAGAATTGACTGATCATGAAAAAAGGACTTGTGCTTCAAAACTTGGAAGACTTTCCTTCTTTAGCCAAGGCGTTTTTACATGGGATGCAAATCATATTAGAGAGTATAAAACGCTGATTCCAAATCTGCCTTCCTTAACTGCGGAGCGTTGAACGAAGAGTTAAGAGAGTTAATTGGTGTACAAAATTAAATTGCATTTACCCTAATTTCACGCATACAAGGCACGGGAAGTTTTTTTCGAAAATCGACCAGCTCAAACACGGCAAAGGACTTTGCAATCAAAGGACCCTGTGCCGTGCTGTATAATGCCTAACAGAATCGTAGGCATAAGGATCGTCTCCGAAATACAGTGAAGCGGCCGAGGGGCTTGGTCGAAAAATCGAAAAAGGTGCGCCTTCTACGCGTGAAATTAGGGTAATATCACCTGCATCACCTGTATCCCCGTTGAACATCGTGTTGCACGAGCGGGTACCAGTAATGCCTCCATTCGTCCCTGTCTTGGGCGATTGTTGACCAGTGTTTACGTATCCTACCAGGAACACGTGGAACGCTCTGAAGGACTTCATTAGAGGACGTCGTGAACATATCCGGCCGTCAAGTCCGCGGCCTTCCTGTTCCACGGTTGACGTCCGGCGGTGTCCAATCCATTATAGCTCTGGTCCATCGGTTGTCGTCAAAACGCATCACACGTCCAGCCCATCCTAATCTGTTCGTATACAACAGCATCCCTGATTTTCGATAGCTGACGTAAGGTGGAGCTTCGTATTCTTTCCCGTACTTGCGCGAGTCGCGACAATCCTAACATCGCTCTCTTAACAGCGCGTAAATAACGGTCACCGCATGCTTGTACATTTAGGTAAAAAGTACACTGACAATTTTTATTTAGTTTAAAGCAACTAATCACATTGTGAATGGAAAACAAAGGAATAACAGCTTGAAGGTCTTTTAGAACGGGATATCTGAGAAGAGCAAACAAGGAGCAGCGCTCTGTTTTGAATGAAAAAAGAGGTAGCCAATCCACCTTTAAAACAAAGTTAATTATGTAGGAAATCACCATGTTACTCAAGTTGTTGATGATTTCTGTATCATCAACCATTGATGAACTCTATATTCTAGATAGCCTACGGAATACCCGTAGGCTAAATTGTGAGCTACTCACTCTTGAGTATCTAATCACTCAAGAGTGAGCGGTACCCGTGCGCCAGGAGTGTAGCCAATCGGCGGCACCTCCAAGCACCAACTCGTGTACATTGTACCTTTTACTCGGTTCAGCTCCGCCTTCCTTCCTATAGAAGGAGCCTCCGAAGGTATTAGAGGTTGCTCCCCGGTCCACACCGGGACACCTCACTCCTCTTCTCGAATAATCTACGCCCGTGCGAATAAGCCTTATTCCACAACTCGTCTACCCCCCTAATCACTTGGTACCCACCAAATTGGTGCATCGGCCAGTGATTTTCCTTGCATTTCTCGGCGAATCCTCCTAAGGACACGAGAAATCAAGGCCTAAGACCCGCGTGGCAGGCTCTACTATAGCCAATATTCGACTCTCGTGATTGCTGGTCCACCGCTCTCACGATCAAGAGTCTTACTAAGTTGTCAGGTCCTATCCACAACTTAGTAGAGGTTTCCAGCTAACTGACTGGTTCACCACAGTTAGCGACAGACTCCTCGCACTCTCGGCTACTAATTAGCCAATATTCGATTCTAGTGATTGTTGGTCCACCACTTTCACTAATACGAGTCTTGCTAAGCTATCAGGTCATATCCATAGCTAAGCAGAGGTTTTCTAACTAACTGACTGGTTCACCACAGTTAGTACAAGAACTCCTCGAAACTTTTGGCTTTCCTAAAGTCAAAAAAGGACTCTGTGATTGCTGGTTCACCACTTTCACAAACAAGAGTCATCTTGCGAAGCTATCAGGTCATATCCATAGCCTAGCAAAGAGGTTTTTCTAGCTAACTGACTGGTCCACCACAGTTAGCAAGAGAAATCCTCGAACTTTTTTGGCCTCAACCAGCCAAAAAGACTCTGTGATTGTTGGTTCACCACTTTCACAAACAAGAATCATCTTGCGAAGCTATCAGGTCATATCCATAGCTTAGCAAAAGGGTTTTTCTAGCTGACTGACTGGTTCACCACAGTTAGCAAAGAAACCTCAGCTTTCCAAGCTCATTCACGGTCGGTTCACCGATCTTGAGCTTTGGATCGTTACATCCACGGGACAGGTTCCAACACCTTACCGTCCAGTACAGCGTACAAGCCAACCAGGCGCGCTTGCTGACAGCTAGTAGACGCTCGGCACCCACTTGCCAGCTCACTAGAAAGCTTCCTTGCAACTAGTAAGGACAGCTATCGTATCGAGGCCAGCCCTGCTGTCGCCCTCAAGCCAAAGCGACCAACAAAAGGAGGATACACACGTCCGAAATGGAACGCTTGGAATCACTACATCAGTGCACGACCCTACCCCGTGCAGCACAGAAAATGGCAGCGCTCCAGATTTTCAAGTCAAAAATCAAAATGCCTGCGCACTCGTGAAGTCATACGAGTCGGAAGTGAACGAAATCAACACACCATTCACTTTCCCCGTAGAAAGGACTGAATGCGAGACGTACATCAAAACCAAAATGGGAGACATAACGTATTTGCTCAACTCTCTGCAAAATGCGGTTAAACTTCAAGACACACAAGTGAACGCCGCGATCGAATACATTGGAGCACGAAATGAAGAAAAAGAAAGAGACAAGCTTATGACAGAACTCAGCAAACACTTGGAGTTGGTAACTCTTCATTTGGAAGTCAAGGTCGTGCAGTGGCAGAACAAAGTTCAGTTCCGTCAAAACGAATTGAAGGATCAAGCTGCATTATTGCTCACGAGTGTGCCAAGCACATCAAGTCATGCAGCCAGCGACGAAGGCCAGACCTGGAACAGCAGCCTCCCACAGCGCAACGAAAGGCAAATAAAAATCCGGAAGCCTCTGCTAGAAATCCCTACCTTCTCACGGAACTTCAGAGAGTTCAACAGCTTCTGGACAGTGTTTGAATCTCTCATCCACGCCGAGAAAGACCTATCCGACACTGACAAGTTCCTCTTTCTGAAGCAAGCACTAAAGGGGAAAGCAGCAGCCACCTTGAGCTGCATACCCGTCATCGGAGAAAGATATCAGACTGCGATAGATATCTTGAAGAAACATTTCGATCGCTCTGCCAACATGGCAGATATACTTATAAACGAGATCCAAAAACTACCCAGGACCTCAAATGATCCGAGAAGTTGCCGAAACACTTTCGAAGCAATCAACTCAAGGATCATTCACCTGGAGCAAACGGGAGCAAAGATGAACGCAGACAGACTTTGGCGTCGAATAATCTTTTCCAAATTTCCCGAATCCATCTGTACGACCGCCATCCAGAAAGAAGCGGTACAAGATGATCCATTTGATGTTAGCGAAATCCTGAACACCATCGACAGCATCATTTCACTGCGAGAGACAATCTTGCTAACAGCGGAAACTCTCTTTCCAACCAACTACTACCCAAACAACCAAGAAGATGAGAAGACTACCAGATGCGATAGAGAAAAACACTTTTCGAAATCAAAACACTTGTGTTTATGTGGACAACCACATTCTCCTCACACCTGTCAGAGGTACACCACACCAGAAGCCCGACGACTTGAAGCAGCAAATCAAGGAGTGCGTTGGAGATGTTTTGCAAGCGATCACAACTCTAACGCTTGCACGAATTTTGGCGTGTGCCCCAAATGCAAAGGATCACACCATGGATCTCTTTGTTTGTCAGAAGCAGGAAAACGCAGAGGATTCTCGACACAATACCGAGATCCTGCACTTGATCAACATTCACCTGCTCCTTGGTCATCCCGTGACATCAGTCAGGATCGTCATGAGAAGAGTACTACGCACGTCGTACAAGGCTCACGACAAGAAGTCTACAATCCCGAAGTGCTTCCACTTGCACAGGATCAATGCGTTCTTCAAATTGTTTCGGCAACCATATTCAACGAGGCAGAGTGTGATTACCAGCCAGTAACGATACTACTTGACTCCGGTGCACAACGAAGTTTCATCAAATCAGGACTTTGTGAAGAACTCAAGCTTCCAATCCTTCGTACTACTTCGTTTACTACATCTGGGATGGGCGAGCAACAAGAGCAATTCAACTCATCTGAAGTACAAATCACCTTGAAAAGTCTTCCCAGCTCCGAAAAGCTCAAGAAGTTGTCAGTACACACTAAGCAGAAGCTGACTACCGACATGCAGACAGCAAGTCTCACGGAAGCAGACTTGCGTTTTATCTCTGATGAAAAGCTGATAATCGCTCAAGATACGCTCTCCTGCAAAAGCGTTTCACCCGACATGATCATAGGACAAGATCTCCTAAATCTCGTCACTATCCACAACGACAGAGTGCGCAAGCTTCCTTCAGGGCTCATTCTGACCCCAACCATCTTCGGATTCGTTATATCAGGGACGAGCTGCACTATCACCACATCAAGATTCATCGGCACATTCGGTTGCATATCAGCGCTAAAGAAAACACTGAGGAACAACCGCCCAACTCCACAACACAACGAGAGATTGAGAAAACCCAAAGCGTACCCTCATTTCGACAGTGCGAACACTCGAACATGCAACAAGCCATTATTGCCAAAGCAAAATGAAGGAACAATCCAAAGGAGAACGATTCCGTCACGAGCGATGCTACATCCATGTTCTCCATCCAAAAGCCGACAATCCACCTTTACATTTCAACAGTCAATGCTTCCATCCTCGCTGAAGCTCGAGCAGACAGACAACGTTGGTTGGCCACAATAGTTCCACGACGAACTCCAATGTCCGCCCCCGATATGGGATAGAATGGCTACCGCAGCGGTTCACAAACAATGAAGCCAAGATAAGGATGACGAACACACCGGAGAGAAGACATCATGAGTACATACATCGTGTAAGAACGCCGTCTATCAAGGATATGGTCGTCAACGAAGCAACTACCGATTCAAAGTGGAAGAGGAGGAAATGGCGAGGACGAAAAGCAGCGCCAAACCGCCCACCAGCTCCAGCGATCACTTCAGATGCTTTTATAAATTTACGTTAATAATTGTACTCTTGTGTGTATGTTCAAGTTACTTGCAAATCCTCCTTCATAGCTCATTTTTCTGTATGCGTAGGTATTAACTTATTCGCTAGTCAACTTCACATGTATCTGCCACTCTAATTAGGATCTTACCAAATCTCACTTTCCTCTCGCTCGCCCGGAGTGTTGATGATTTCTGTATCATCAACCATTGATGAACTCTATATTCTAGATAGCCTACGGAATACTCGTGGGCTAAATTGTGAGCTACTCGCTCTTGAGTATCTAATCACTCAAGAGTGAGTGGTACCCGTGCGCCAGGAGTGTAGCCAATCGGCGGCACCTCCAAGCACCAACTCGTGTACATTGTACCTTTTACTCGGTTCAGCTCCGCCTTCCTTCCTATAGAAGGAGCCTCCGAATGTATTAGAGGTTGCTCCCCGGTCCACACCGGGCACCTCACTCCTCTTCTCGAATAATCTACGCCCGTGCGAATAAACCTTATTCCACAACTCGTCCCCCCCCCTAATCACTTGGTGCCCACCAAACAAGTGGCCTAGTATCTTAGAACTTCAGATTCTGCTCAAACTTGGTCCAAAGGAGTTACGTTGTATATGACAGTATATATGACAGTTGTATATGACATGCTTATTCCGGATAAATTACTCGTCATGCTTGAAAGGGCCTTCAAGTATACTAACTTAGATGTGCAATAGTTCAGGGGGTCTTATTGAGACAGCAATTAGAGGGGGGTCGTATGTAATCGCATGTAACGATCGTATGTCTTACCGCTTGACCCTGGTCATCACTTCGACAAAAACACTTTGCTCGTAACATAGGAAGCAATTAACATTGGGCGAAGAGAGACAATTACTCCAAAAGTCACAACAGTATATATAGTCTCACAAGGTGAAAAAAACCGTGAGAAATGAGCAGCATTAATTTGCACAACGCAATCAGTCTGCGGGGTATCGTGCTATTAAGACCACATATGTGAGACTGTCCGTCCTTATCAAAAGTGGAAAGTGCATCAATTTCGACTTTACGAGGCGGCTGCAGCTTTGTACAACAATAAAACGCGTTTCTCATGTCAGTATTCTCTGGTGGTTATGACTGCGCACTTGCGCTATATAACAAAGCGGTCAGCCAAAAGGTGTTTTAAATTAATGGACGAAAACATGTGAGCAATGGTAACATGTGATAGAAGGTATATAAAAGAGAGAGATTTGTATTTGTGCCTCATAAAATACAGCAGGCATCAAAGTGAAGTGTCTATTGGTGTTTCATAGATTCTTCGAAAGACATTCAACTTACCCTGAAAAATAACAGTCTAAGCCGGAATCAGCGAGGATCCTTGCTTACAAACAAATGAAGGCTCGCAGTCTTGAACGGTTGCGCATACAGTGAGGTACAACTTTGTACTGAATAACCTTTAACTACATAGCAGAAGATTGATCCATAGTAATCCGCTGTGCTACGCCGGCCTATCACACTTGCAATATCACGCAAAAGGTCAACAAAATTTTGTTTGCGGTTGTGGTACATAGTTCCTTCATCCAAATACCCGATAACCGATTTTTTTTTGAACTTTTTTATTCGGACATAAATTTTAGTTCATCCGCGGTTGTTTGCATAAATTTTCTTTGATCTTGTTCAAATATTTAAGCAAGTGCATCGTTTGTTACAAAATGCAAAAAATTAAACCATAGCATTATGAGATAGAGTGAGAGTTTTTATCTAATCTTTTTTCGAATAATTACTTAACTATCAATGTTTATAATTTTAAAAAAACGAAAATCTTGTCTAAACATGATGCAACATCAGTAGTGGATTTGCGGAATTGCTGTAATAAATAGCAGCTACATTATCGCATTATTTCAGATCAAGTGTTTTGTGTTGAAATAATAGTATGATGGTCCGGTGTGTTTCTATCAGAGGTGCGATGGGGGGAGCCGGACCCACCAAAAGTGAAGGTGGTCCCAGCTACCACTGGCCAGCCAAAAGTGAAGGTGGGCCGGACACTCACCTCCCAAAAACGTCGACCGGGAGGGGGGGGGGGGTGAAGAACGCTAACGTCGACTGAGCCTATCCTTCCAAGTCGTTGCGGGGAAAATAAGCAAAACAAACGCAAAAAAGATTATTGAAAGCATGTTTTTATGCATACGGCGGCATATATTCAAAATAAACGTGCTCAGTAAATGATGTGTTTTGAAGTAAAACTTAGCGAAGCTTTACAGATTTTATTAAGTAAATTTTGCTTTAACGTACCGCGAAGAAAGTAGGTCGATCCAGGCAGTAGCGGCCGAGAACCAGAATTTCGAATGATAAAATAATGAAAAATCGTGAAAAATCATTCCACTGTAACAAATCTGCTGGCTGAAGACCTCCGCAGTTGCGACTTCATAGATTTTGAAGGGCAAGTGTTGTTCTACCAGATAATGAAAAAATCAGTTTGATTTGAGGAGTGGCCGCCGAGAACGAATATTTTGAAAAACCCTTAAAAATCTTCTCAATTTTAGGTTGCTTAATGACAACTGACATTTAAACTCTTATAAATCCGGACTTTGAAGGTGTGTGATGTTGCGACTTCACGGTTTTGTAGGGTGAGGTTTGCCCTATCAGAATATGTCTTAGCTGTACCGATCCATTAAAACATCGCCGAGATCCAGGCTCTTAAAAAAGCAGGTCAAAAACCGTTTTTCAGTTCATAACTTCTTCAGAATTGCATAATACATGTTGCGACTTCATAGGTTGGATTCTCCTCATCAAGAGCTTTCAGATGATATATAATATGTAGGGGGTTCAATGTTTCTTGCGGCTCTAACCCGGGGTGGAGTACTCCTCTTCACTAACTCTCCACCCCGCCCATTTCAGTGTATTGGCGGGAGGCCGCCAGTGAAGATTTAGTGAGGAGAGGTACTCCACCCCCGGGCATATGCCGTGGGAGACGTGAATCCGTGAATCCGCTAAGTTGAGGTTGTCGAGCTTTTGGCAGCATATAACAGTAGGGTCTACTATCAAGCCAACGCCCAAGTCGCGGCGCAATATGCCGCTTCGGAAGCGAGAAAATTGCTTCGGAATAGCGAAGATGCACGAGGACCCCCATCCATGTCCGCTCCTCCCCATCCATGCCCGCCCATTTGTGCGCGCTCATCAATCACCGTCATACCTTCGATAGTCTAGAGACAGGGTCAAAAGTGAAGGTTGTTTGAACATCTGCGCTCATAAAAAAGTGAAGGTTGTTTAAAAAGAACAGAGAAGAGAAAATGACGTAAAATAGATATAAAAAGCAAAATAAACTGCTGAAAACTGGATAAAAACGCTGCAATAAGGTTTGAAATTTTTCATTTGGCGGCTTTTCAGAGTGCAGATTTTCGCGACCAGCAATTCGCAACATGGGTTTTGATTTTTGATGCGTCTTTTGAATTTTTACCCCCTCATTGACGTTCCTGTTTTCTGGGACGTTGTCTGGATTGTTGCGCTTATTGTTCTGAGCAACAATCGCCCAATCTGGAAAAAAATCGATGCGAAAGCACTGAAACAGAGCAAGGTAAAGAAAAACGCACTTTTTACGATTTTTCGCAAAAAATTCCAAATAATCGAAGAGATGAAGGCTGGGTGGTTGTCTGCATTATGAATAGAAGCAAGATCTATAGAATGCACGAAAAAACCCGTGAAAATAGCTAAACTAGGAGAAAAACAAGAGGTTTTCGAAAACAAGGTTTTTGCCGGATTTCTCGACCAAATCAAAAAATGTGGATCTGGGACGTTGTCAGCGTGAAAATAGAGATCAAGAGCTTCAAAATGATATATAGCTTGCTAAAATTGGGTTCGAAACAGCGAAGAAAAGGGTACCAGAGCCAAATGCCCCGCGCCCCGCGTTTGGGGTAGCGAGTTAGCGCGCAGCGCGCGGAGACGCAGACGAGCAGCGGAGACAGACCAGAGCCGACGGGGCATTTGGCTCTGGTCGTAGATCTCCGTGGGGTCTTAACGAAACCCCGCAACATTATATATCATTCTAATCGCCATGACACGACGAGGAGAACTGACAACGTCCCAAGCTTTGAAAGTCAACTGTTAATGAGATAGACCAGCTTTTCGTGCGCGACTCTCTGCGCAAGATTTAAGCGCAGTTTCTCGTTCTTATCTAACTCCAATAGCTTTCCTAAACCTCCGAAACTCGATTTTGTTCAAATGAGAGATTAACTAAGAAATTTTGTTCTGAATTTTGGCGAAAATCCTATAGAAAACTTTTTTTAAGGTAAAATTCGCTGAGATAAGCTAAAGATATTATTCCCTATATTTGCTTCATTAACATTCGTTCCGATATAACCAGGATAATAACATCCAGGGGCGAAGCCCCGGATGACTTCTGTTTTTTCCAGGTGATTGTGTCTCCTCATAGCCCTCAAAATGAAGGTTACCAGAGTACGTGGCTCTATGTATCGAGGGTATGATCACCGTCCTGGAAAGCCGGCCTGTGGATTCTCCGGAATGGGGATTGTCGGGGTTTTCGCGGATTCTCGACTTCATATTTGGAATCAGGGAAATGAGAAGGCCCTGAAACGACAGAAACCTGAAGGTCGAGAATCTGGGTGGACAGTGCCTTTAAGCGTAAAGACAAGCATACGACACCAAATTTGAGCTGTAGGCATAGAATATTATTTGCAGAAGAATTATGTAAAGAGAAACTTTGTGAAGTGATATAGGGGCCTGCAGGATCGCGAGAGTCGGACGTGCGTACGGCCATTGCGCCGCGCACGTCAGATGCGCGTCCGATGACTCAGGTAGGTGCCAGACTTATCCTGTTCAACAGGTTCATTCGGTTCACCACCTTTTTTTATGGACAATGCAGTGATTTGACCCATGAGCCGAACGAACCGGTTGAAGCGGATGAATCTGGCACCTGCCCTAGTGACATCAGACGTGCGCGGCGCAATGGCCGTACGCACGTCCGACTCTCGCGATCCTGCAGGCCCCTATACCTTTTCAAGATTAGTCCGTTTCCAGACGGCCGCAAGACGATCTGAGATCGTTGGGAGCATATATTTTTGTAAGTTCACATAAGTTTTGGATATCTCTATCATGGACAGATTTCCCGGTCAAAAATGTGGCCCTGAGCATGAGAACATTATCATATCATTGCCTCTTTGTTTTTTGCTCCAATCGCGCTCCAATGCCAAACTCTTGTGCATGCTTACAGCTTCTTAAATTTTCACCCTTATCTCACGTTTTTTCTTTCAGAATGGTAACTTTTTCTTGTTTTCATCTTCTCTTGAGTAGGTAGATCAAAGAGGACTTCGTAAAACTTTCGAGAGTTGGGGGGAGACTTCGTTTTCAGAAACCCTAGAAACCGACTCGTGCCGGGCCCCGAGTGGTGACCGTATAACAGGTTATCTGCGAGGGGGGAATCTGGGGGAGGGGGGAGAGAGAGAGAGGGGAAGGGGGAGGGGAGGGAAGGAATGAACTTTGGGCACCGTGGTCCCAAGAAGATTCGGGGGATGAAGACTGTGCATTTGCTTGCATTGGCAATAGCAGCTTTGGGCATGGAGAAGGAATGGGTAGGCACCGTAGATTTTAGCGCTTCCTTTCAAAACGTTCTGGAGATTTTGATTTTGGCCAGAAACCTCAGATGCTGGCTCCGTCGTGGAGCTTAGGCAGTATAGGGAGGGGGTAATGGACCATATATGCGCATGCTAGGACAAAGGCGGGGAAGGAAGAGGGGGAGGAGGACTTCGGGCAAAAGATTTGTGGAGTGTGTTTTGGTTCGTTCGCATGCATTACTAAAGCTTTCCGCGGGGAAAGGGAGTGGGCATCGTGGTGTTCACTTTGGATTTTCCCTTTCAAAAAACTTACAAAGGAAGAAATTTGTATAATTTCGCAACCCAGATGAGCCTGCGAACCATCATAGAATTCTGAGATGATACAACAGAGCGGGAAAGAGTAAGGGCCATGTGACAAAGTACGCCTTGGAGAGAGTTCTGAGGGAGAGAGGACTTTGGGCACCCTGACCATGAAAATTCGAGGATGATTTTTGGTGTCTTCGCATGCATTGGTCACAGCAGCTTTGAGAAGGGAGGAGAATGCGCACCATGGTGTTTAGCGCTTTTATTTGAGAAAGTTCTGAGAAAAGGTTTTAGGTGCTTTGGCCAGGAATTTCGCTGAGATAAGTCTTGGCGCTAACATGGGATAGAGGTAAATTAGGAAGGGAAAAAGCGTGCGGAAGGTGTGAATTCAGGGCACTCAGACAATCGCTGGGGGCAGGCGGGCACCGGAAAAATAGATTGCTGATTTCTCGCACCCCGCTCGCGGATTTTTTGCAAAGCCATCCGGACTTTTCGGAAGACCGCTTGCTGAGTCAGCGGATTTTTGAGAGACCGCCTTTTCGTTCTTATCTTTTGCAGATATATTGCTGAATCTCTGAGGAATCGCGAATTCAGCTAGCGGTCTTCCGAAAAGTCCTGATTGCTTTGCAAAAAATCCGCGAGCGGGGTGCGAGAGATCAGCACTCTATTTTTCCGGTGTCCGCCTGCCCCCGGCGATTGTCTGAGCAGTTACATAGAAGGAACTCATTTGAGCACTTTGGCCATCAAAACATTCCAGAAATTATTGCCAGCACTGGCTTTGAGAAAAAGCTAGGAGCACTTCCACTTCCCAGGTGCATCACTTGAGATGCTACCCGCGAATTTGCTACGCTCCTTGGCATGCAACACGCAAGGGCCCCTGGTTCACTAGTCCTGATATAGAATTATAATGTTTCGCATATGTCCATCATATATTCCTACAGTACGTGGAAGAAAAGTATCCCAATGATGTAGAAAGTAGAGCAAGCCCTTTGCTTTTACATTGTTGATGCTGCTAAGAAATAAAGTTAATTCTGGTGTACATCAGTCTCTTTCAGACCATATGAAGAAGAATCTTTCGGGCACAGCATAAAAATTTATATCGACTGCTTTTTTAGATCGTCCAATAATGGGTAAAATATGACTTTTTGCTAATGTATAGACTAGTTGCCGACCAACTTTATCGGTTTTTGGAAAATCTTGTGCTGCGGGGCTGGGTTTTGGAAAATCTTGAGCTACGAGGTTGGGAATTGGTACAAGGGGATAAGTAAGGGTGCTGATTATGGATAAAAATTTACTTTATCGATTTTATCGATTTTGGAAAATCTTGAGCTACGAGGTTGGGAGTTGGTACAAAGGGGTAAGTGAGGGTGTTGATTGAAACCGACATCTATTTCATTGATTTCAGCAATTTTTGAAAAATTTTGAGCTAGGAGTTGGTATAGGGGTACTAGGGGGCTGATTATGATTGGATCGGCTTTAGCCAGATATGTCAGCAAGTTTGAGATGTGATTGCTTTAGTTACTCGATAAATCATTCGAATACTTATTCAAAATTCGACTTCCAAAGTTCGAATATATTTATTCATTCATTCGATATTAGGTTGTCTCATAATTAATGCACGTTTTTATTTGCTTGCTTTAACAAAGCAACCAGATTCAACCCAACAAAGGTTAAGGGGTACTGTTCGATAGAGCAAATCAAGCTCTACAAGATGGCACTCATGCTTTGCGCCATGCTCTATCCACGGAGAGTTCGAACTCAAAATCTAAAGGTTTCCAAATGCCCAAAAATCGAAAAAAAATCAGATCTTCGTCCAAATAATTTCTACGGGACTCCCACTCGCTCATATCAATACTATCGATATCTGATATCCATACGTGCGATTGTCGAATTTTTTCCTTGACTAGAAACTGAGAAAACGAAAGTTTCCCTGATTTTCTCAAAGCAATGCTGAGCCGTTTTTGCATGTGTAGTTCTATACTACAAGCCTAGGTAAGTATAACTGTAGGTTTTCAGCCCATTCCAAGCGGTAGTTTTCGAAAAATAACGAATTCGGATTTTTTCGTTTCAGTTTCAGTGCTAAAATCGACATTTCTCAAAAAGTACCGCTCGAAATAGGCTGAAAACCTACAGTTATGCTTACCTAGGCTTGTAGGATAGAACTACATATGCAGAAACGGCTCAGCATTGCTTTGACAAAATCAGGGAAATTTTCGTTTTCTCAGTTTCTAGTCAAGGAAAAAATACGGCAACCGCACATATGGATATCAGATATCGATAGTATTGATGTGAGCGAGTGAGAGTTCCGTAGAAATTATTTGGACGAAGATCTGATTTTCGATTTTTTGGGCATTTGGAAACCTTTAGATTTTGAGTTCGAACTCTCCGTGGATAGAGCATGGCGCAAAGCATGAGTGCCATCTTGTAGAGCTTGCTTTGCTCTATCGAACAGTACCCCTTACCCTTTGTTGGGTTGAGTCTGGTTGCTTTGTTAAAGCAAGCAAATAAAAACGTGCATTAATTATGAGACAACCTAATATTTTTGATTTTCCAAATTTATTCGAAATTCATTCATTCGATATTTTTGATTTTCCGAATTTATTCGATATTCGTTTATTCGAGATTTTTTATTTTCGAATTTATTCGATATTCGTTCATTCGAAATTTTTTCTTTTCGAATTTATTCGACATTCATTCATTCGATGAAAAATTATCGAATTACCCAAGTATAGTACCCAGGATTTGTGCTTTTACAATTCGCAACATAGGAAGAGTCTTCCACAATTCCGAAAATCACTCTACGCAGTCTCAATTTTTGGCCTTCTGTTGGCCTTCTGTCTGGATAATGTAAGCGAAACGGTAACTTTATGTTATGTACATATAGCTAGTCCCAAATACACTTCCTTCATTGAATATTCAGCAAAAAAATCATCAAAAGCAAATGTTTGCTGAGTGCACAAAATTGAGTAAAAAGTGGTTATTTGATGTACCTGCTTCAATTTTGACATTTACGCTACTATCAAAGTGTAACTTGACATACATACATAACGTTTTTCACATAACTTGTAAGCAAGTAAATTCATTACAGGATGAGTTGTCCGAAGACAAGGCGAGCTATCCAATATACTTATGTCGCTTTCACCATTAACACCCTATTCCTTTCATTATTCTACTTATTGTGTACGCTGTACTCAATGGATTCTGCTTCTAAATGGTGTCGTAGTAGCACCGCTGTTGCATATATGACAGGTGAGATGATTATCGTATGCATATAATGTTCAAAGAGTTCTTCTCGCTAGGACAGGTTGACAGTAAGCTGGTTGTTGCTTATACTTTAGGTTGTATGCTAGGTTGAAGCTTGCTTGCACATCTGCCGTGGCAAAAATTGCATTGAAAACTAATGGGGTTGCAGACTGGGAAGTTAAGTAAAACGACGAAAACACCTCCAAGAATCGATTTATAAAAAATAAATAATAGAAAAATAATAATAAAAATTTTTTTCTCATATACCAATTAAGCACCCACAAACCTTGAGCCACTAGAAACTTTATACTGATTTTTTTATCAAGTTTTCTTGTCAAACTCTGCATGTTTGCTCAAATAAATCAAGTCAAAGCTTCATTCACTTGAATAGATTTTTCTTTTTGTGTTTGCATCCTAACACCGGCAATCAAGAATCCTAGTATTCTTTATTCTAAAGATCTCGAATTCGTTTTCATGCGTTTGTCTTCGCCTAGTGTCAAGACGCGCTCTCGTAAGGTCTCTGGCGGAAACTGCAAATATGATTTTCGCACATATAACAATCTGTTTTTTTTCGGTTATCACTCAAAAGTTCTGTGTATCATCTAAAATATAGTGGGCCTAAGCTTGTACCAAACGGTCACTAATTCTAAGACCTTTTTCAAAATCCGACTTTCAGCCTTCACATCGGTCCTTTGTGCAATTCTCTTCATTGCTTCCTCGTGCACATTTCATTTCTTCAATAAATCTAAATATATAATCCTTTTTCAAAAAGAGACATTTTGAGGTTAGAAAAAGTTCAACAAACATTTACTCGCATTTTGTTTCTGAGATGTCGTAAAAGATTAGCTTTCGATGAAATGCCTAAATATGAAGAACGCCTTAAGTCTTTGGCAATGAAGAGTCTGGAATTTAGACGAACTTATCTAGATCTTATTTTCGCTTTTCGCCTCCTTCGTAAGGAAATTAGGCTTAGCGCAAGTAAGTACTGGATTTTCAGACCTAGTAGTAGGACGGGTGGGTTTAACATTCATTACCCACGTATTTATAGGAAACGCTTTCTACGAACATTCAATACTCTTTTTTACAGAACACCTAGATGGCTTAGCAGGCTTCCACTTTCGACGTTATCATCTGTTGAATCAGCTGCTTTTAAACGTAGATTAGCGCAAGTTGACCTATTACAAGTTAAGGGTTTTCATAACTACTGAAACTATTTTCGCTTCCCGGTTTTTTTTCAGGAATGTCGCGTGCCTTTTTTCTGTCGTCCTCCAACACGACACATAATTGCACATAGTTTTTTGTTTGTTTGTAAAGTGTGGTGTTACTAACATTTGATATATATCATTATTTACGTTTTAGTTTTTTTCCTGTCACTAACCCCAATTTTCTGGCCGACCACACACCGCTAGGTTCGTCGTCCTGAAATTGACTTGAGAGTTTTCTTGGAGAACTTGACGTTCATGGACCACATGCTCCATGTCTGAGGGAAATTGCTTCATACATACATACATACATACATACATACATACATACGCGTCTGGCTTTTCCCCTGCTACTGTACTGGGTGTGTGGTCGATTGGTTATCTGCTGTGTTTTCTGCTCTTTTTTGGCGCACTTCTAAGTGCATTTAAATAAATAAATAAATAAATAAATATGGCAATAGTGGATATGTAGTCATTCTTATAACGTAAGCTACTTCAATAAATTTAGTTTTGCATGTGCTCACAATTCTTCTTTCAGCAGCTCCTTTGCAAGCCTTCTTTATGCAATAATATCGTCTGGAACAATGATTGCAAGCTTCTATGTAAGGTTTCACCAATCGTGTTTTATCAAAGAAGTGGATATGATACGCCATATTTTTATTCTGATCAGAGACTTTCCATGAAAAAAACATGTTTTAATGTTTAGAGAAAGTATTTTCATATCACCTTGTTGGCAGGCTACCATATGCTCAGCTGCTTGGCACTCTTAATCATCTCCATCTTCTTACTGAATACGAAACACTCTATGCACAAACACTTCGATATCTACACTTACGAGGAGGATGGAAGTATAGTAATACGTAAGAAATCTCTAACTGGATCAACTGTGTAGCTATGAACAAAGACCATGATAACCATTGGTGTAGATATATCTTTCGAGAGTCATTGGGCGTATACTACAAAATGTACAAAAACCTAATGAACGTAGCAAAAAGAAGGTAGAGACATTCTTGCCTATAAAAATAATAATTTTGGTCCTTGAACAATCCCTCTGCGCTTACAGATTTTTACTTGTTGCTGAACAGAAGCAAGTTATAAACTGAAGTGCCCAGGTCACAAGAGGAGAAGACCTATGATGTAATTTCGATCTTTTCTTGCTGTGGAGTCTGGTAATGCATTTGCGCTTATTTCGTGGGAACTATTGAGCCGTTAGGTCGTTTGGGCTTTCTATGAAACAATACTTCAGTATAAGATGCATTATGAGACAACTATCGGCCACAGATGACCCTTACACCTTGAATAAAAGTCTTCATAAACGCAAAAATTTCGTTCAATTAGGATTCGTACAATTAGTTACGATTTGAAATGTCAAAGCACTGAAATTCTCGGAAGTCATGACGAGCATGACGTTTGAGCAGAATCTGGGTGTACAGTTTCACCAAATCACCTCAAAAGGGACCATTTGCAGGATAAGCATCTCGCGGCACGACAACGAGCAGCACAACAAAGCTTTTTGAAATTTGTTCTTTAAATAGTCATACTGGCGGAAATATGTACTAGATCATTGGCGTGCTTTTCACATAAAGCTATGCATACACGCTGAGATGCTCTTTGCATATTGATGGACTTGGGAGAATATGTAACCATATCCAAGTCTTTGAAACTTTTGTGCTTTATTATCGAAAATGAAGCCGGAACTAGAAATTTGATGGATATCTGTAGAGCAATATAATCAAAATGTGTTATTTTCCAGAACGCTTTGATATCGTTGGCACCGAATGTAATAGGTTGCTCCATTCTCGTCTCTCATCGTTTGTGGGTGTAAGTCAAGAGGCGCTTTTCTTCCCAGATGGACACCATTAGCGCATTTTTAGGGTTTAATAACGTTCTAGAAGACATCTAAATTTCTAAAGAGATATGCAAGATCGTTTTCAGGGCTGCTTAACCTCATATCTTGAAATAACATGAATGTCGAAAGTTAAAACCAGCGAAAATACTAATTGCAATTTTGCGAAGATCTCAATCAATTCCTCTTCAAAAGCCATCAAACTTAGCAAGTGATAACTTTCTAAATTGGGGAAAAAAATCATCTTTGTTTTGATACTACGATGTTTTCCGTCAGTCTCCGACTAAAATGAAAATGGAAGGTGACCCCTTGGTTTTAAATTTGCTGTAGAATCAAAACTATCAGTAATACAAGTTTTGTTACCACTTATGAGTCAAGCAAAGCCTTGGCTGGTTGAACGTTTCTGTCAAAAGTTGCAGTTCCCAAAAAAGATGAACAATTGATGAGTCGCCTTCCATCGTAAGCTCGAAATTCTCAACTTTTTTGGAAACCTTTGACTGTCGTATAGTACCTTTCACAGCAAAAAAAATTTAGATGATCAAACCTATCACATTATCTATACTTTCGGATTGCGTAAATATCTTGCGAGGATCTGCCTCAAAATGATCGAAGCTTGACTAGTAATTTTCTTCAATTTTTTTCAGTTGGGATTCCTGTAGAGATGCCGTAAAGCACGATTTTCGCTACATAAGAAAGATAGTGCAGAACAAATTTGTTGGCATAGAAAAACAATAAAAGTTGTGAAGGAGCAATAGAACTGTCGGAACAACCTGACATCACATCATTTGCGGAAAGTGCATTTGTAGCGCGTCTAGCTTACGTAGGAGGACACCATTTTATCTCATTTGAGAATGGCGTTCAGGCTCTGATTAAGAAATAGATAATGACCTGTAATTGAAATGCTACAAAGCGACCCAAATCCGAGCACTCGTAAAGAGAATTTTTGAAGAAATTGTCTAAAAATGTCCGTATTCGAATTGCTAGCTTACTGATCGGTTTAAGCAGCTCGAACGCGTATGTGTAACACGTAGAACAAACGACCTTCCAAACAATTTCCTGATGATCTATTTTTCATTTTCCTTGACCGCACAAATGCGAACTGAGTGCTTGTCGTCAAATACATGTAATATGACGCTTATTTGTGAATTCATCAACCTATTCCTAGATAACTTTTTACTGTATAGAAAAGATTTATTTGGAATGCTTAATGTTATTATATTTTGTGATCTTAATCTATTAAGCTAGCTTGAGTCAAGGGTTAGAATTCGCTCTGTCTCCGAGGGTAAGGTACAATTAAGAAAGGAACACGAAAATACATAAGTCACTGAGCATTTACTGGGGCAATCTGCCGAGCAATCATCGAGATCGTCAAAACTCCCTTTCCACCAGTAGACGCTGAAAGTGGGGAGAATTGACGGGCGAAAATTTGCAGTATTCAAAGGCAAAGTCCATCCATTCAAAATTTTGCTTTTCATGTTTTCGCCATTCCGGGGCCTTTCCGTGGCCAAAGTTTAAACGGTCCGAAACCCTTCGAAAAACCCGATTCCTGAGGACCCTGTCTTGAGGGCGAGGGCGGCTTTCAGTACGTGGGTGGGCGGAGTCTGATAGGATCTCGGCAAGGACTGACAGCACTTCGACTGTTCCAGGCCCTTTATCTCCATTCAAAGACAACATTAGTGGACCGGACCACGCAGATGCCCCTTTCGTGGGCCTACATTCAGAATCGACCCTGATCGGAGGGAGCTAGATTTAGACTGAATACTGCCTTTGAGCACAACGTCTAATCTGTCTCAGTTCACCTACCATTGAATCTGCGTCAACTGGGACACCATTATTAAATTAGCTATTAAAAATACATATATATGCCTATCCTTGTATGGGATTAGTATGTCCAAATAGACGGTCTTGAAGAAAACGAGAATTTTCTGAAATTTCCCTTATCTCCTGCTTGCCTTTTCATATGGTATGTTGTATTTATAATAGCCATAAACTCGTAATCCAGCGAGATTTATTCAAAAAGTTGATCTTGAAGAAAATTATAACATTTTAAATCAAGGAAACCGCAAAAACGGAAGAAATTTCAAAACAACCCAATTTAGACCCTAAACGTTATCTTTGTCTACTCGTCATTCAAAAGCCAATGTCAATCAAACGCTATGATAGACACTGCTTCCGATAAAGCGACACAAAAAAAAATAGGTGACAAATTCTAAGTACTTGGGATTTCTTCAAAATATGGATCCAATTAACCTGATTTTAATGAAGTTTCTTTCTTATCCTTTTGTGCCTCTTTTGCCGTCAAAAATGATTCTAACAGAAAAAATTCCATTCAAAAAACAACTAAAAAGTTGTGTACCTTGGAATGGCGGAGTCAGAAAGCTAAGTACGATAAGCCTAACATTTGATCAAACAAAACACAATACCGTTTACATTGTTTTATTATAAGCAATAACTCAATGAAGAATAAAATAGTATACATATTCGTATGTCAGTGTGAGTCCATGGAATTTTGCAGAATAGTCATTATTCCCAAGCATTATTGTATTTGAAACGATTTTCATTGACGAAACGATTGTTGTAAGGATTGTAAGAAGAATTGGAAATCGGAGTCTTCCTTTCAGATCCACTTTCAGATTCGACAAATGACGTTTTTATAAACATAGAGAGCATAAAGAGAGGTGAGATGACTACATTGACGAGTATAAGCACCCAAGATACGACGAATTGTTTCTATAAAATAATGGCTAGTACTCACAAAAGAAAAATCTCAAAAACCCACATTGATATTGTCTTTGAGACACTTTATATCCAGTTTAGCAGCAATAGCAATTAACATCGCTACTGATTCTATGATTGCCAAAACTACAGTTGAAGCTATCATTCTAAAAAAATTTTAAGAAGCTGATTTGGATAATACAATGAAAAGGGTGGAAACACTCACATAGTTAGAATTTTCTTCACTTTTTCGTAATCCTTCGAGAACATCAATGCCATTCCTGCACATCCCGAAAAAAGTGAGATAGCTAGGAAGCTTATGGTTCCGAAAACTGAAAACATATGGAGCATTAGGTTATTATATGTATTTTGTATTTATTGGCGAATTCTCAGCAAAAAGCACATATTTGAAAGCCAAAAGCAAACAATTCTTTGGACAAGTTTGCTTTAGAGACTTTTTGGTCTTTATTCGATTTCCTGTCAGGGCGCAAGCTTAATTATTAATGACTGAATTTTTGCCTTTCAGAAATCCGCGATCATAACGCGCATTCAAAAAGAGACTCTGCTGGATTTCTCATAATTATTTTCTTATTTATCCATCAAAGTGCCATGTGTTTCTTTCGACTTAAATATTAATAATGAATTCTGTGTGTTAGTTGTGTGATTGTTTCTTTTCTTAGAAGCGTCCATAGTTATCCATGCCAGCATCGTTCCAGCGTCGTGCTAGCACTTGCAGGAAAGTCGATCAATCGATAAGTGCGTCTGCATAGGTTCCGGCACTGCTCTGGAACGGCTTGAACACAGCCCCCGGAACAGCGCTAAAATGCCTTTTTGCACAGCGACGGCACACAACTCTGGATGCTGCTTCATTTGAGTCATTCGCTGTGACCACAGCGAATGACTCAAACCGTCTGACTCATTGCTGAAAGTAACAAATTGTTCTCAGTCGTTACAATTTGATTATTTCCTTGAGCCTAGGCTTTTGTTGGGAAACTTGGCCCCCCATATGAAGAGCGAATAACAGTAGTTTCTTTCCACGCACATAAACACTATGGGAGATAAGACATGACATCTCACGTCACCAGCAAAACGGAGGTTTGAAATTTTCTGACTCATTGCTGAAAGATGGCGGCTGGCATTCAGTAAAGGTCCTTGTATAAAAACAAAACTAAGTCTTTTTGAAAAATGTTACGAGCACTGGAAAGCCTAAATTTGTGCCGAAGTTATCCTACATTAGGGGTACTTCTACTACAAAAGCAACCTTCACTGCTTGACACTTAGTTGGTCACTGTAATAACTGAAAATTCTTGAGACTAGTTTCCATGTGCGGCTTATGGTAGCTATTCTCTTGCCTTCGCAGCGAGTTTAGTTGCCCACGTTAGGCGGTCGACGTTTAGGGTTATCAACTTGTGTGTCCACTTTAGAATTTGAGCTATTCATGTCGAATACATTTCCAAAAAATTATGATGGATTTTGAAGGATTTTTGATTTTGACCAACATTTTGCATGTTGTCTTACATTCTGTGCAGTTCACTATTTTTAAAGGTTTGCAAAAGTTTTCTTGACCTGGAACAGCGGTTCGAGGAGATCGAAGACTCTTCAGCTATCTTCCTAAAGGGGGGGGGGTAGATGCCTTCCGTTGGCAGCGGCAGGTGTTATGTCTACATCCATTAATGGGGTTTTCCCAGCTCGGCGGCCGGTTAAGTTACTCAACTTTTTTTTGCGTTTCAAAACAACAATGGCCGTATTCATCAACGAACCCTTGTATTCCGGAACCAATTGGGTAAGCTTACCCAAAAAATCCGTATTTACGAAGCTAGTAGGTTAACGAACCCAGCAGGGCTCTTTAGTGAATATCGATCCAATCTAGTGGCACTTTTTCGCTTACCCACTGGGTAGCGAAACCCAATGGGTTCGTTGATGAATACGGCCCAAGGATTGGATCACTTGTCCTTTCCTGATTTCCTTTCATTTTCCGTTTTGATGCACTTTTGTGTATTGAATGAACTAATTAATTAAGTACTTCTCTCGTTAATGGAAGAAATGAAGAGATTACGGAAATGATAGATTATCCTTGTAGTTCAGACGATGAACTAGTATCTTTTTTAAACGTAATTTTGCGCGTCCTTGCTTCGACCAACATCTTGTAGAATAATTATCAAAAAATGGGCTAAAAACAAAGTGCGGAATATATTATAAATTTGTTCCTATAGAGTTTTATCTTAAATATCTAAAGCTTTATCTAAAGTCTTTTATCTAAAGCTTTTCGAGGCTATTTATGGCCTATGTAATGTAGGTTCATGATAGTCGCCATCATTCCTGCGACTCATCGAAAATGTGCATATTTGTTGAGTAATATTTTCAACAAAGCCGTGGTGTGTTAACCGCCTTCATTCTTGAGGCTAAATTCTTTTTGAAGGACCAAAATTTTGCAATCTTTCTTCTTGTAATGAAATGTTTCGAGATGCTTTAGGTACCACTTTGTAGAGCGAGGTCAAACTTAGATTTACAGTGCGATACGAAATATCGATCGCTCTTCATTATGTAAGATTTGTTAAGAACTTATTTGTTAAGAACTCCAGCATATGGAACCATTATGAATTATTTTATATCACCTAACAAAACTTTTTCCGAAAAATCTGAAAAATCGTCTACTTGGGTTTTCGCGCACGCTGATTCCACTACACAATTTTTACAAGGTTTTTAGCATTTTTGACGGTGTAATCACATTTTTGACAATTGTTGGGGAAAATCAGTCATGGCGGTTTACATGGGATAACTTGGGAAAGAAGCATCACAGTAATACGGGAATTTCAAATTCGAAATCAGAGGCTCTCATTACCACAGTATAAAAGTATTGCCTTGTTTGGTTTTGTTCCGAGGCAGAATATAGCCTCGAATGGCCTAAAATCCTCGTAGAAATTCGTACCGTAATCCTACAGTAACGAAAAGCGATAGATGATTCGCTCCATACTGTAAATCTAAAACCCCACTCTACAAAGTGGTACCTAAAGCTTCTCGAAAAACTTCATCACAAGAAAGTTATTTATAATTAAACAGTAAGCACATCTTCTTGGGACACCCTGTATATTTCTACTTGATTTGCGTACGTTAAAAATCGCTTGATCTAACTTTGTTGAAGCAAGAGAGCTTCTTGAGATCAATTTAAAAATTTATGCGAAATCAAAAGTGTTGAAGGTTGGTATTTCCACGCTAGATTAAAGGTTAATGATTTGATTACCATGTTAGCTAAGAGTACATTACCTTGAACTTACATGAGAGCGCCGTCATAAAGGAGCCGCTTCCCGCACATTTATCCTTAAGCTTGTCATCCTTTAAGTCCGTGATCCAAACTATACTATTGTACAAATGCATTGCAAATAACACAGTCGAGAAAACTCCGAAGGCTACCGCTATAGAGAAAGATAGGGTTAACGTATTCATAATGGGGGGTCCTGAAATTTTTGAGACTTTATTCTAAAATAACCCAAACACATTGAACAGGATATTTTAAGTAGTAAGCTTTGAAAGAGATGTAAACGTTGAATAGCTGAAGGCATGTGCAGTGAAATTCAAAATACAGAAATTCAACAATATATATATATATAAATTTTACAAAAATCAGAGCTGGCGTATGTGAGTAAGCTAGCGATAGGGCTTCGAAAGTATTACATATCAATAAGCATTCTTTTAGCACATACATTGCCTTATCAATAGATAAATACCGGCGATCTTTTTTGCTGTATAATCGATAGTGCGGCGTTTTCAGATGTCGGCTAAATGGTCATCTTAGTCAAAAATTCAAAATATTTTTGACATTAAAATTCGTTGAGTCATATTTTTACTTATTTAACCTTGGCATTTCCGCAGCTATTTAAGATAACGCAAAATGCTCCACTCTGACGCACAAAGGGACGTATTGGCATTAGAAATAACAAGATAAAAAATAAAATGTTCTTTTCTCTTTCAGAACGCATTCTCAAGGATTGGAATGATCTTCTCTTTCTTGGAATTTTTTTGTGAATTTCATATTTACAAGTGAATTAAGTGTTCTTTGTAGGCTTTGATAGAGATAAGGCAATCAGCGCTCCAGGAATTTGGTAGCAGTAGTCTGAGAGTGCGAAGCAGTTCTGTAAAAATTTGCCAGATAGATATTTTTTGACACTGTCAAAGCAGCAAAAATAAATTAGCGAAAGCCACAAATTGAACAATATCAAGGTGTTCATACGACACAACCACAGAAAACCAGCAGGTGTGGATACGTACCATCATAATGTTTTTTCAGAAGGCTTGATGATTCTGCTATGAAATTCGTAGAAGAAAAATTTGAAAATAAAACAATGATTAGTTGATAATTATCACAAACATGTTTGTACAGGGAATCTGAATATACAGGACGAAAAGCTGAGAAATCTTTTCAAATTAAGAATTATATTGAATTTATGAGTGATTACCAAACGTTAATTTCTTGACAGTATTAAATGGCTTGTGTTCAGTTAGCATTTGAGTATATTCGGAAATACGAAGCTAGCCACACTATCATAGTTCAACTTGCTTGTGAAGTGAGTGAGCACATCGTTAAAGTTTTGAATGCAATAAACCTTAGCTGGAATCATAGAGAAGGAAATGGAGCAGTCGGCAACAAATGGATACATACACTCAAGTGTTCACTACACTGAGAGAAAACGATGTATTGTAAAAACAAAAAAGAGTCCGAATAGCTTAAACAGTAAGTTCGACGAATGTTACATAGTTGCTAGAATATATAGCATCTCAAAAATGCGTGAAACTCGAAGCAAGTTTAGATTCATTACTAGTGTCAAATGGAATACTTTGAAGCTTTTGACTAAGACACCGCGATTAGTACTTGCCCACATAAACATTTTCAAAATTACTGCAAAGCTATTTGGCAGAGAACAGTACAAGAAACATTTTAGGTTATATATAATTAGCCAAGTGCGAGAACGAAGAACTGCCTATGAGAGCTTTGGGATATATCCGGCTTATTCCTCTAGCCTTTCACAAACTAAAAAAATGGTCTCATAAAATTATAATCATATGCATGGAAGGTTACAAATACATCAGCATGCATGGCAATCGAGTGACATATGCTAGCACAGACACAACATAAGGCAGTTATTATCAAATCGAAGGCATAATATATAAAATTGATCTTTTGTTAGAATCCAGCTACTTATTCTTGGTCTTGTAATTCATAGACAGATCAAAGATATGAATCATGGCCTTCCGCCGAGCATGAGGCACCATTCTGTAGAGCGAGGTTTATCTTAGATTTACAGCATGAAGCGAATCATCTAGCGCTCTTCGTTACTGTGGGATTACGGTAAGAACTTTCAGCACGTGCCGTTGTGAAATATGCCATCTGACAAAATGTTTTCAAAAAATCTGAAAAATTGTGTACTAGGGTTTTCGCGCACACTGACTCCTCTAGACAACTTTATACAAGTAGTTTCAGCTTTTTTACGGCGTAATAACATTTTTGACACATGCTGGGAAGTCAGTTATTACAGTTTACCTAGGATAACTTTGAAAAGAAGCATCATAGTAAGTAAAAATGTCATATTCGAAATCAGCGGCTTCCATTACCATAGTAATTTTGGCTTATCTGGCTCTGTTTCGAGGCAAAAAATGGCCTTTAATGATCTAAAATCCTTGTCGAATTTCCTACCGTAGTCCTACAGTAAGGAAAAACGAACGGTGATTTTCTCCATACTACAAATCTAAGCTCTTCGCTCTACAGAATGTGCCTCAAGCTCGGCAAAACACATGAAAGCAAAGAAATTATCAACGATCAAACAGTGTTAACATTTTTTTGGGACAACCTGTATATATTATAATATATGATATATATACATATTGGGTACCTGCATCTTACAAAATTAGAATAGACAACAATTGCATCCTACGCGCAGCTTAATGAAGATTAATTGGACTTAGTAAGACGTCTTGGGATGCCGGTAGCACGGTGGTCACGGTGTGAGAACATTCATTCGATGTGAGGTTGCAACCATTGTTACGTCACTCGTCTTTTCCAAACCAATCCATTTCTCTTTCGCACTTGCGTTCTTTCCATTAAAAAATTTACTTTTGGATCTGAGTCATTTGCTAGATTCCTTCGCTGTAATGAGGATTCCTTGGGGACTAGTGACGAGGGACGTCAACGGAAGCTACCTGTATAGTTCTAGAACCCGAAACAGTGATGATTCAGAGAGCGTGCACAAAAATTTTGAGATTCTTTTACAAATTTGTGGTAATTTGTCTATCAAGAGCCCAAGTTTCATTTACACTGCCTTATCAGCGGATAAGCGTCAGCTATTTTTGCACTTATAATCAATAGTGCGGATCTTTAAATGTCACCTCACGTCACCTCAGCTAAGAGGAGCCTAAAATGTGTTCAAAGGCATTGAGTATCTGAGTTTGAAAAATTGTTATTTCAACCATCTACTATTTTATTTTTACTTCCTTTTTTTATATTCTTCTCTACCTCTATCATTTCTGCTCTACTCAAGATAAGGCAAATTGCTTCACTCTGGCAGAAAGTGACGTAAGCTGACGTAAAGTTATTGGGAATAGCAAGCTGATGATAAATTGGATTGCTCTTTTGTCTTCAAAAGCTCAAATTTTATTTGATTTTCATATTCTTACGTATGCCAAGTGTTCTTTGTGCTATAACAGCAATAAAGCAATCAGCACCGCAGTAGTTCGGTGGCAAAGTAACTATTTGATTCAGCACTCCCTGTAAAAGGAATTTGCCTAATAAGAATTTTTCGGCTCCGCTAAAAAAAGCAGAAATGAAGTATTTGGCGTTTGCCTCTGAATCTATTAGATTCAATCCGCCGTTGTGGCCGACCAGTAATTATCATGTGGATTACACTTTCGTTGACTGCTTGAAGCTTTTTGCTAGCAAGTCACTGATAACCTTTGTAGGCTTTGAACCTGAATGACTGTTATTTTGAGTAATTGTTTTGAGTTGGTAGTGGCTCTGTATTCACTGAAAAATTCAGTGTTTTTTATCCAAAAGCTTACTAATACATTACACATAGTACTGGCTTCCAAGCGCAATAAATAATAATGAAAAACATTTGATTGTCATAGGAAAGCTTCTTATTAGGCTAATCCTGTTTTCTAATAATGTTTCGAGAGACGGATTTGTTCTTAGACAAAATGACTCATTTCGAATATACACAGCTTATCGGTTCGATAATCTCTCAGTAGACCACGAAGTATTAGGCTGTCCTGAAATTAATGCAGCTTCTGCAACAATTATTTCAAAGTGCCTTAATTCCGTAAAGAATTCATTTCGCTGTCAATTTATCGATTTGAGAACAAAAAATTCTTTAAATAAATCCCTTTTTGGCAAATCGCAACTTGAGAAAAAAAATTGTAACGGAGAACTTGCTTTTCGTGGCTATAAGCTATTACCGAATCATCTATCTGTGCAGAGTTTGAGAGATTTTTTCCTAGAAAAAAATTGAGGAATCACAACTGTCTATTTTTTTGACCATATTTCAAGGTATCGTAATTTACGAAAATTTAGATTTGTTTATTCCTCAAGGGTAAAGATTGGGAGGACCCATTGATATATCCGGTCTTGCTCTTGAAGAACAGAGGAAAGCCTTCACGATTGCTCTGTTCAGAAAATTCTTATAGCCGACGGAGTGACATCTGATCATGTTTGGACCGTAATGTCTCTGCTCTCGCGAATGTTAAAAGAAAGCTGGTACATTCCGTTCCTGACCCAATTTTCAAAAGGCTCTCATGAAATACTTTTTTTGGTCTATCAATAATAACATTTTCATAGATTTTACGACGACTGCGTCTCCGCCACGTGTCGGGGTATGGACAAGTTTTTGTCCATTTTGACATCTTTTCGGGATCATTTCCGGTGAGGTAAAAGAACATTTGTGATCACCTAAAAGCTGTTTAACTGTTTTCTGTAAGAGCGAAACAATCTAATACCATTACTAGGGTATATTGATTACTTCTAGCAATCGTTCAAGAATATCTTTCTCTTCAATGATAGAACGCTAACGCACTTCTCTATTTCGGGCAACTCTAATCTGTTCATTGATAAAATGATGACATTATCGCTATAAAGATGTTCATTTTTGAAACTGTTTAATCGAAAATGAGGTCATCATTGACTAAAAACAGCTTGAACTTGCGCCGCTGCTAGGGCAACACAAATAGCATCATATATCAGCAACGTTAACATGGGAGTACCTTTCACCGCAAAGAAAAATTTTCTGCTTGAGTACTCTCTAGAAATGCTTAGAAAATGTGAAAAAAATCATAAAGCTAACACCCGAAGAAAACTAAATTAGAGAACTTGGGTAGCGCTTCCAGTTAGCATGCAAAGTTGGTCGTATGGAGGAATTAACAGGAGCGGTTGATTTGAAGACACTCACAAGAACCTGCACTATTTCTGGGGGAGGTAAAGTTTGTATTCAGCACGCGCTGATTAATTGAACGAAATTTTTTGACCGTGCTGAATGAGTACCAACGTTTAAGCATCACTGAGAATCGCTTTTTTTACAGAACGCAAAATCCAACCAGAATCTGCCGCAAGAAACGGAACTCAATATCCACAATTAGTTTACCTGCTGAACTTTTCAGATCTAAAAAATGTATCTTTACATGCGACGAGATGACTCCACCTACATGCTATGTTCTGATGCTGCAGTTTGACTAAATATTTTGATAATGCATTGTTTCGTCCCAACTTTTGCAAAAAACGCTGATAAGGAGCATTTTCTGATGCATTATCTGCTATTCTTGACATTATTTGGCATACTTTGACAATCTCTGACCGAACACATTTTTTGCGACAGGGATTAGGCAAAGTTCGGTGAACATATAACCGGAAAACATACATTGGTAATCACGTGCATCAGATTATTTATCTTTCCACTGTATTTCACTTAAATAGGTCATGCCAGTGTTTCAAAAAGTCTTTCGGTAGGACAATCATTTGCAAATCTCTAGCCGCACAGCAGAACTTGTGATGTTAAGTCACTGCTGTTTAAAAGTCATTCAAGCTATTGGGATAGTGGCTGAAAACATGAATTTATTTTGTGCATACTTGAAAAGCGCTAATGTTCAACTCATTATTGAGCTTTTTTAAATTGCTTTGTTGAATGAAATGTTCGCTTAAAACGTAATACTGGAAAGTGCAACCAAGCGACCTGCGCCGAGTTGATTTGATCGTGTGGGATCAAATCCAAAGGAATGATAGTTTTTCATGTACGACTTCGTGTGGAGGCGAATGGCAGACTTTACCTCTCTTGAGCCGGCTCACATCATAACGTTTTTCCACTAAATTGTGTCAAATGTTAGACTTGAGCCCGAATCTCTTCTCTTTCAAGCAAAAACTTATCTGGTCATCTCCAAATCTTACCTTGAGCGCCAAATAAGCTTGATTGATAAACACACTCAGGAAAGGCTCATAAAAATGCGGGGAAGGTGTAATAGTTGATAATCAGGACTAGGCTTATCACATTTTTTGGTGCTGATTACATGATCAAGACTGAACTAATGGTAAAAACCAAGTATACGTGGTGTTCCTACATCAATTTGCACATTATGGAATAAAAGCTTGTTTAAGTTTTTTGATAGAGCGAATATACCTGCTACTCAATCTAGTGGTATCAAACTTCATACACTGTTAGCTTATACAACTTTACAGCTTTCTCGGCTACTTCAAATCAGGAAAAAACCTTCGTAAAATCTTATAAATTCATCACGAATGTGAATCTTGAATATGCGATATGCTTTGGAAAAGGTAGCGTGCCGATCCCGATGTTATGTACGGAATAGTCTCCTTTTCACACCCTACACCAGATACATAGCTCATTATTTCTTCGTTCGTCTGCTGGAGTTGAAAGTCTAAGGGCACATAACCTTTTCCAGGCTATATTACGATCCTGCCGCAGCATTATCCTTCTATGAGAATTAAGGGCAATTTTAGGCTTCTTCGTGCGAGTAGAACAAAATGGTGGGGGGGGGGGGGGGGAGAATAATATTATTATCTTGATGTAGCTGGCTGTACTTCTGCAATGCTATACTTGAAGTCAGCGACGATGGAGATCAATCTGTATAGAACGAAGCTCTTTGAACCACTTATCTATCTTATATATAAAGCTGAACGTCAGTTTGTATGTCTGTATGTCTGTATGTCTGTCTGTCTGTCTGTATGTACGTATGTTCCGAATAGAAAATTCCATTTTTAAACCGATCCGGACCAAACTTGGCACACATACACATCGGGCCCCGGCGGGTGTCATAGGCCACTTTTCGTCATCGATCGACATCGATTTTATCGATTTTTTGCAAAGTTTGGCCTAGAGGGCTGGGAGTTGGCACAGGGGGTAGGCGAGCATGCTGAGAAAACGGGGATAGGGAATTTGCATGGAGAAGTGGCACAGGAAAAGATTCTGCACGGATAAGGATGGAACCTTTATCATAGTTTTCACTGAACCGGGCGGAGCCGGGTAAGCAAGCTAGTAAACAATAAAAACCAGTGAAACGAAGAAACAACAAACTACTAGACAATGTAAAACCGACGAGTGTTCACCGGGATGAGAACAGAAGTTTTTCTCAGACTCAGTGAGTTGGATTCCTGTTATGATTTTTTTGGCACAGAAGCAATCGATTTACTTGAAAACATTATCCCATCATGAACGCCATGTCATGGCGTAGTGGCACCTTACTCTCTTGCAAAAATTGTATGCATTGTTTTCGCCGATTTTGTCCTTTAACTTCCTGACGCACGGCCAAACGCACTATAATCCAGCTAAATTACAACACACCTCACTTACAGATGTGTTCTCACCCCTTCATTTCCATTACTCGGCAACTTTACCACCTCCACTGTCGTAGCATGAACGTTCATCAAAAGCGATAGGATGACCAAAGCAAGCAGAACCACTGTCATAGAGCAATGCACTATTTTATGAGAGAAAGCCAAAGCGATTGAGACGTTGCTGTAAAATAGAACTTGTTATCATAATGAGAAACTCAATCTCTACACATACACAGATTATTACAAAAGGTTCTCTCTGGTTTTTGCCAGCTTGTATAGCTTGTATATCTAGCGCAGCATTACTTTGATGACTTGCATGTAATTTGTACCGTAAAACAGCTCGGGCTGTTCCAAAGCTGTGTGTTCAAGAAACGTATGGCAAAAAAACGTAAATGTGGCTACTAAGTTGGCCTCATTGGCAGGCAAACCAAAAAGACGCTCCGTTATCATTATCATTATTATCCGCTCCATTCAGCTTCCACTTCGAAATTGCCCAAGCTGTTCAAGTTTTATTTTTTGACGGAAATTTTGTAAGAATATCAATGTATGGAAAGCCAATGGTTGACTCCGGAACTAAGCTGTAAAAGTAAAACAAGAACGCGCGTAGGGATAATCGCCTCTTTTCTCCTCCGCGAGAAGATACTTGGAAAAAGCTAATGTACACACCAAATTAGGCCCAAAACGCGGCACTTTTGGACTCACGCTCAAACAATATTCTTCTAATGGCTGATGTTGGCTTACAAAAAAATCAGTGAGGTTTTTTCTCTTTCATTCTTTGTGACTTGAATTTACAATTCAGAAGGACCGCAAAGAGAAAGATTTTAGAAAAATTTGCAGAATTTTCGCTTGAAAAAAGTTGAAACGGAAAACGCTTTTGATAGGCTGGTAGAGTGAAGCTCAAAGCAGGAAAAAAAGTAAATTTTTTGGCATTTATTTGTGCTGAAAAGCAGTGAACTAAATCACAAAGCTATTTTTGTAAGCCTACAGGATCTAACTTTTATATACGGCAACTCAGGGCAGAGAAGCTAATGCAGTAATTTCGCCTTCATTGAATCGTTACGGTTATACCACAATCGAATTTCTTAATGAAACACTGCACCGCATTAAGCGTATCACTTCGCTCTTTTTCTTACTAAAGGGGTCACTTAGAATAACGAGGAAACGTGGTACATTATCCTCTGCATAATTTACTCATTAAGAAATGGTCAGAACTTAACCCAGCCATTCCAAATAATCTGTATATCATCGGACTGGTCTCTGCTTAGAAAGCTGAGTTCAAATATATGTTCTTTATCTGCCAAGCGACTATCTCAAGTTATGAGCGTTCAAATATAAGAAATTTTTTAAGTTTTGACGAATATATTTCCTTGAAAGTCAACCTATTGGCGTAGATTCAAAATGGTCATGGTTGTTTTGATTACAAGGCAGAAGCACATCCACCAAAAACCTCTATAAGTGTTTTTGAAATCTATTTCGTAGAACATATGTATGCCGCACGACACTCCAAATATGGCACATTTAAACGCTCATAACTTCTCTTACAAGGGAAGGATACTGACTTAGATTCTCTTTTTGAGATGAGACACATATATTTGAAATCAGCTTCAAACGCTGATTTCAAATATGCGGTTTCTAGCTGCTTAGCTTTATTACGGAGCAAGTTATGGGCTTGCTGTTGAAAGTAATTAACAAACTTCTGATTGTCGTAAGACGACGTGTTGATAAGAATCTGCTCGAAAGAAATGTTAGGATGTTAAACTAGCATCAAATTAATTCATTCGATTTTGTGAGAAGACATTATGCAATGGCAAAACCACCTAGACGTCGACACCGTAGCATCAGTAGGTGGAGGAGCATGCAAACTTTGCATAAAATCGAGACCTTAACTCGTTTCAGAATAACGCTAAGCAGCTAGGAACAGCATATTTGGAATCAGCGTTCCAAGATGCTCCCAAATATATGCGTCCCATCTTAGAAGGCGAATCTAACTTAGTATCTTTCCCTTGTTTGATAGTCGCTTGACGGAATGGTCAGCGTTTCAGACAAGTACGATGATACACAGCATTTTTGGTACGGCTAAGTCAAGTTCTGGCCATTTGCTGCTCAAATTATTTGAATGTTTGGCAAGTATTTTCGTATACTGCCAAGTGGACGTACTCTATGCCTTTCAAAGCTAAAAAAGCTCCACCTTCATCATACGTCACCGATCACAAGATACACTTCCCTTAGGTAACGGAAATTGGGCGTGAAGTTTTCTTTCGATCATGGCAGAAACACTGTATACTCACAACAAGCATGCTATTAAACTTACGTTTCTACCTCTCTGATTCTCACTTAGTGCTTAGGTTTAGGTTTATTAGTGAATGTAACTGACCGTCACCGAGTGTGATGTTTTATGGGCGAGGAAGTGCTGCAAAAAGAAGGCTGGCACGATTTGGGTCTCTAAATGCATTTGCCTTTTGTAGTAATCCTGGAGTAGCCTCGCTTTTCACACTCGTTATCAATCCATGCATTACTGAACACAAGCCAGCCTAAAGTGCAGCGTTCACAATTACTGCAACTGGAATTGCCGTTTATTGAGCGTGCTTGCTACTGAGTGGAATTCGAATACACTGAGTCCAGGGCCCGGCACGAGGTGGGCAAACGGGGTTTTCCAAAACGAATTCCCCTTTGATCCCAATAAATTTTACGAATACCCCCTTGAGCCCAAAAATGACGTTTTGTGCTTGTGCGACGAGATTACCGGCCACACTTCGCTTAAAAGCGCTCAAAAGCGCCCAAATTGCTCAAATTCCTCAAATTACTCCTCAGCTGTATCAAGATAGGAAACAGGAAGAAAAATAAGCAAGAAAAATGATTAAGGATTGAGAAAATATCAAAGAAAAGCAGTCATAGGAATGAGAGACGCCGTTCCCGCGCGTATCGATTGACTGGGGCGCGCTTTCCATCTTAAAAAGCTAGGCTGCTGATGCGATTTTGGGCTCTAGCAATGAGGGGAGGAGGAGATTTGGAACCAAATTTTCCATATATACTAATCTTTAGGGGTACAGTAGATTTATGTAAAAATTTTGAAAAAATTATGTGAATTGAGAGTTTTGCCGACCTCAGGTGGGAATTAGGTCGGCAAATGCCGACCTAATTTGGAAATTAGTTAAGGAAACTCTTCATTCACATAAGTTTTTCATAATTTTTCATACTTTGTTACTTAGTCCTATTGGGCATATACACACCAAGTCCCGCGCGATTTCGTTTCCTCTGCGTTGCAAACGAGCCATTTTTCCATTTTCTTGATAGTGGGAAATTTCCAGACAAAAGCTTGCCACAACATTCAGTCACATAATTTTTCAATGAAACTTCTAAGTTAAGCCCTGCAGGCCCGTGTTCATCTACCTACCAAGTTTCATACCATATCGTCATCTGTGCGCTGTAAACGAGCCGTTTGAACTCACATCTTCATTTACCAGTTTTGCAAAACTTTCGGAATAAATGCTTATTACTCGTTGCGTTCACATAAGTTTTTCATAATTTTTCATACCATGTTTCCACTAGCCTCTCTCCGTTCGCGTACAAAATTTGGTGCCATATCGTTACACATACATTAAGAAGCAGTCATGTATGCTGTTACAAGTAGTATTGCTTGAGCGACGTCGCGCGTGCGGCAATTAGCGACGGTGCGATTTGACGCGCCCGAACTCCAGTGTTCGCCTGTTGAGGCACATAACATGTTAAGATAAGTAGCGAGCATGAACTACCAATTTTTTTCCGGGGCTCCGCCCCGGACCCCGCAAAAACGATTTCCCCTTTGCTTTTTGGCCCCAAAACGATTTCCAGCTTGGCATTTGCCGACCTCGTGCCGGGCCCTGACTGAGTCCTCTAAACCGCCCGCTTCGTTGCCCCCGCATTAGCTGAGTACAAGCAATACACGCAGATAATTCCATGCGCACAATGGCTGACTTCTGTTGTTGACTTCTCGTTAGCCGATTTGCGTATCAGAAGGGCAAGCGATGTTAGTTTTTACTCGTCACATCTAACAGTCACGAAACATCTGATAAACATGCAATAAGTTGGCAGATAAGTTTTGCAACTAATTTTGTAATTTTTCCTTTTTCGGATGTCACGCATTCATTTTTGGATATGATGTAGACTAGAAAGTAGGCTCAAATGTACTACGCAACCAGCTTGATTTTCGGTGGCGAATTGGAGGAAAATCGCGCATTTTCGGAGGCTGGTCAATTTCGAAATTTCAAGGATCCAAAAAAATAAAGCCTTTTTCAGTACGAATCAAAATCAAGTCCGAACTGTAGAGATTTCAGATTCCTATATTAACAATCTGAGTAGGGTTTCGGCTTGGTGTGTTTGATTCAGACCAAGAAGGTCTTTAATTTTGGTTTTCCCACATTGAAATTTCGATATGACCAGCTCTCGAAAAATGCGTAAATTTTCTCCATTTCGTTGCCAAAAATCAAATTGTTCTTGCAAAGCCTACTACCTATTCTATATTATGTTCAAAAATAAATGCACCTCAGTCAAAAAGAGAAAATTTACAAGATTAGTTGCAAATCTTATGTGCTTAAATAATAGGCACCAAACATGGCCATTCTCCGCTTTTTTGGAGGGCCTGGCTCCCCGTCAAACGCAATGCTGATCGAAATGCAGTTAATAGTATGATTATTACTGCTCCTTTGTGTCACAGTTACCACTGTATCTTGAAAATATTTTTTTTTGTTAAAGACAAGTACTCATACTATTGCTCATTACTCAGGTTTGATGAGCGCGTTTTAACATGCAATTTTGGGAAAATATTCTTTTCCTGATCTATTTTCTTGTTTGCCTTTTTATGGGTTTTTCTTCTCTTTTTTCCTTGGTCAATCTCTGAAAAGGTAGGAGATTTTGCGCATAAAATGTCAAAAATACAAAATACAAATAAATGACCAAAAATAAATTCAGCCTACCACTGAATACATTTGTGCACTTGGAGCAAATCAAACAAATTAGTACTGCTTGCACAAGTGACTTTTTTTAATCACTAATGTGAAAATCAAACTCACCAAGGCTCTCCGATAATGGATGATGATCTCTGGCTTTCAAACGAAAAGTACATTGTACTAGTCCGATCCTAAATTCGCGCCATTTTTGAGAACCATCTAACAATCAAACCGTTCAAAATAAAGCTAGATCGCTTAGATTTTTTTGTCAGAATCTCTGACTCATGTTTTTTTACCTGCCCTTACTTTAGATATTTTTTTAAGTTTCCATTTCTAGTTTCGGAAGAGCTTTGGTCGCTGTTAGATAGAGTAAACAAAATGCAAGACAACGCATTTTTTCGCATTAATAAATGAATTTTTAGAATTTCTAGTATGATTATTGATTCTACCAAATTCATATTTGGTCATCCCAAACTTCATAGAATATTAAACAGCGAAGTATCATTTGATGCAGATTGTTCTCTTTTTTGGCAAATGTTTTTACTCATTAATTCGTGAGGGTTTCGAAGATAAAGTAATTCTAACTTTTAGACTGTTACCGGAAACTTTAAAATTTAATATCTCGAAGCATTGGACACTCGTTTGCTTTGTTGAATTAGTGTTCAATCGTAAACGATTGTTGTAACGAACGTTTTAATTTCGAACGTTTATTGGCGTTTGAAGCCTTCGTGTATTTCACGACTTCGCAAAAATGAAGACTCAAAACATTTTTTGTAAACGAAGAAGCTCAAAACTTTAGTGTCTTGCATTGTGCCTACTCTATTCAAGTATGATCAAAGCTCTTCCAAAAGTTAGAGTAAGTAAAAATTGCAGGTAAAAATTATGGAATTTGATAATTATCGGAGCGACCATCAAAGCAGCCGGAACAAAACACAACCGCTAGAATAGGGAAGAAGTTATGCATTGATTATTAGATTGCTTGTTTATCTCTATTTTGAAGGGTTTTAATGTAGGTCTCAAAAACGGCACAAACTTTCCGACCAACTTAATATGTAGAGAGAAAACGCTGAATATACGAACGACGAAACATGCTGCGAAATCCACGCTGAATACTTCTTGGTTTCAAAAACTCGATGATATGACTTATTGAAGGCAGTATCCAGGTAGAATCTCGACTTCTATTTTTTTTGCCTTATCTAGGCCTTTTCATGGCACTGACTCCAAATGTAGCACTCAAAATGCGTGCATTTCTTCAAAAACTCCATTTTTGAGACAATTTTTTTTACGAAGCGTGGACGAGTTCTTTTAATGCAAGCTTGTCGAAAGCAAGCACAACAGGTAGACACTATGTATATATTCCATTGTGTTTGCTTCGTGAAAACAGTCAAGCGCTGAGGATAATTTGTCCAAGGGCGCGGGCTGTGCGAGGGAGTGGGAGTGGTCCTCGAGGCTCGGCGATTTCTGCGCTGATTTTCTCCTTTTACAGGGGTGTACAAAAGTCGGACTTGTGCGATAGTTCTAGATCGAGGCCTAGTACTCGGTTATGATAGTATCCCATATTGTCCAATTCTGTCTGGACGCTGCGTTCGATGCAAATCCCTTGACAGGCCTACAACTTCTTGCAAGGGTTCATTGCATATCGAGTTTGTCGTCCGCTAAAAGAACTGAATGTTCTGTTTTTTGAAAGATTGCATGCAAAGAATCCGGCTCAAAGAGCCTTATTGTCGCACTTTTAACGCATTTCACTTCATAACCGAAGGCTCACTGAATTGTGTCAAGCCACAAGAGTGTTTGCCTGTATGTGTTGATATATTCCGAGTTGACATTAAAGTATTTTATTCAGCAGAAATTGAACTAGAGGTTAAGGCTTATGTAAAGCTAAGTTAACATGGTGATTACGAAACTAAAATTTATTTTGGAAATATTTTATTGAATTTATTTATTCTATCGATATTTCGCAAAGTTTGAGCTAGGATGCGACTCGGTAGAGAAGTAAGCATGTTGATACACAATGCATTCATCAGTTCTAGCAATTTCTCGTTTTATCCAGTTGGGGCACTCGGAGCTGGTACAAAAAGGTACTTCTCGTTCGAAGGTACAAAAGGTGAGCAGGCATGCTGATAACGAAAACACACGAAACAGAGATCTGGCATACAAAAGTTTGACAGTTACAAGAAATTGCTGTATAGAAAGTAACAAAAGCTACGTTTATTTGCAATTTGTCGGCTCGAATTTCACAAACTAAAAACTTTTGCTCAAATCGGCTCAACACGATTTGCGCACACATCTGATTATCTCAAATATTGAATCAGTCGATTTCGATCAACTTGGAAGTGCTTATTTGCTTGAAATTATGTACCTTGATGACGCACACTGCATAAATGTTGCTTCTCTCACTTGTCATTTTTGTCAATAAACAGCTTCAAACTTTCTGTTGCGGAAAAGTCAGTTGAAGAGTTCAAAGGCAGTGTCCCGGCAGTTTCGCGCCTTGGGGATATTGCTATGGTGAGATTCCTGGTCATCCCACTGACCTCCAGGCGCAGTCCGGCTGGATGATGTTCCCCTGAGCCGAGAAAATAGCCCCTGAACCGGCGCGCTCAACCCCAATCGGCGCGCGCATGACTTGCTTATTCGGCGCGGGACCCCAAGATCGGTCTCCCGCATCGTGCATGCTATCCAAAGCAAAAACTACAGGCAGCAGAGTCTTCGTGCCAGGGTCTCCCGACTTTTTCCAAAAGAATTCCACTCCGAGCTGCTTTTTTGGAAATTGGGTAAACGCCTCGAGAACTTTTCACACGTTTTCAAGCTTAGATTCAGGGTTTAAGGGTCAGAAAGGCCCAAAATATGCAAATGGAAATGCAAAATCTGCTGGGACACTGCCTTTCAATTGAAACTGAGTTAAACGGGGTGGAAAATGAATCGAATAAATTGTATCAAATTTGATCCGTAGCAGAACGCAGCTTAGCCTTCAATTAATACTCTCTCAGATACATTCAGTAAATTCACCTAACTGGCCATTTAGGCCAAGAGACAGCACAGAATGCGAGATTCTGAGTAGGACTGATTTTAAGATTGGAATGAGGGATGTAACGACGACTGAAGAAAGCACGCACGAAAGCGTCAAGGGCTTCTTGGATATAGAGCGACCATAAAAGAATAGGCTGATTCAAGAGGGAGACAGAAAGATAATGTGTAAACATTCAGAAAAAAAGATTGAGAATAATTTGTTTTTATCGAGGTAACCTCTGCTCCATGACGAACGCGGTGCCCAAATAGGTTGGAAGCATGCAAGGTTGACGCACACCTAACGCGCACCATGGTTGACAGTTATCCGCGCGCCGCGTGCGCGTCAGCCTTGCAAGCTTTCAACCTATTTGGGCAACCGTTTTCGTCGTGGAGCAGATATTAGTAAGCTTTGACATAGTGTTAGCTTCATTCCGCCTTCGTCTTCCCTCTGCTTTGATTTCATTATCACTATTATCAAACAAGCATGTTAGCCGACATCCAATACGATAAAAAAAAATAATTGCTATCAAGACCTTGTGAATATGCACATTGCAGTGTTACATATTCCAGAAATATTATGGTACTAGCTGGCTTACCCGGCTCCGCCGTATCCGGACCAAACTTGGCACACATACACTTCGGGCCCCGGCGGGTGTCACAGTCCACTTTTCGTTATCGATCGATGTCGATTTTACCGATTTTTATCGATTTTTTTGCAGAGTTCACCTACAGGGCTAGGAGTTGGCACAGGGGGGGAAGTGAGCATGGGGATTCCGAATACAATATTAGTTTTCAGAATCATCGATTACTTTTATTGATTTTATCGATTTTTTTGCAAAGTTTGACATGCGAGGCTGGGATTTTGCACAGGGGGGTAATCGAGCATGCTGATTACGAACACAATATTAGTTTTCAGGATCGTCCATTACTTTTATCGATTTTACCGATTTTTTTTGTAAAGTTTGAGCTACGGGGCTGGGATTTTGCACAGGGGGGTAATCGAGCATGCTGATTACGAACACAATATTAGTTTTCAGGATCGTCCATTACTTTTATCGATTTTACCGATTTTTTTTGTAAAGTTTGAGCTACGGGGCTGGGATTTTGCACAGGGGGGTAATCGAGCATGCTGATTACGAACACAATATTAGTTTTCAGGATCGTCCATTACTTTTATCGATTTTACCGATTTTTTTTGTAAAGTTTGACCTGCGGGGCTGGAATTTGGCAGGGGGGTGTAATCGAGCATGCTGATCACCCCCCTTGGGGATGATCAGCATGCTCGATTACCCCCCTGTGCCAACTCCCAGCCCCCTAGCTCAAACTTTGCAAAAAAATCGATAAAATCGATAAAAGTAATCGATAATCCCGAAAACCAATATTGTATTCGGAATCCCCATGCTCGATTACCCCCCTGTGCCAACTCCCAGCCCCGTAGCTCAAACTTTGCAAAAAAATCGATAAAATCGATAAAAGTAATCGATAATCCTGAAAACCAATATTGTATTCGGAATCCCCATGCTCGATTACCCCCCTGTGCCAACTCCCAGCCCCCTAGCTCAAACTTTGCAAAAAAATCGATAAAATCGATAAAAGTAATCGATAATCCCGAAAACCAATATTGTATTCGGAATCCCCATGCTCGATTACCCCCCTGTGCCAACTCCCAGCCCCGTAGCTCAAACTTTGCAAAAAAATCGATAAAATCGATAAAAGTAATCGATAATCCTGAAAACCAATATTGTATTCGGAATCCCCATGCTCGATTACCCCCCTGTGCCAACTCCCAGCCCCGTAGGTGAACTCAGCAAAAAAATCGATAAAAATCGATAAAATCGATATCGATCGATGACGAAAAGTAGCCTATGACACGCGCCGGGGCCCGAAGTGTATGTGTGCCAAGTTTGGTCCGGATCGGTTCAGAAATGGAATTTTCTATTCGGAACATACGTACACACAGACAGACATACAGACATACATACATACATACATACATACATACAAACAGACATTCAGCTTTATATATAAGATAGAATAACTTGTTTTAGTGCAAATAATAACTGTTGCCATTACCTCAACTGATAATAAGTGAACTCCATATTATTAGGTTGTCCCGAAAGTTCTGTCGTTTTATTTTGCTGAAAAATTGTAACTTTGTGCTATCTCAACGGATTTCCTTCACTGTAATCTTATTTGAAAGGACAATTCATTCGCTTTTGAATGCATTTTAGAAACTTCTGATGTTCATGACGCGCTCTAGACATGACGAAGTGAGCCTATCTACATGTTATCTTCTGTTGAACTAAATACTTGGTAATACGATAAAATTCGAATTACACTGATTTGTCTCGACTCAATATGCATGAAACGCTGTTAAGACGCCTTTTTTTGCCATATATGCTATTTGATATTCGTCGGCATATCTTGACATTCTTTAACCAGATATTTATTGCGACACTAATTCCGCAGAGTACCGTGGCTCCATGAAAGGAAATCAACTGACCGATTTTAGAAATTTTGACTTATTTTGGGAAATTTGGCAACCTTTACAGTTAATATATCTGAATCGAGAATTTGCACTTTGTACTCGGCTACTTCTGCTAATAGCTCGGTTCAAAAGTTGCTGTCGTTTTTCAGACCTTCCTCAGATTACTTTGACGGTAGATAAACGCTTTAAGCATATTTAATAATAGATTTTCTTCTTTTTTCTAGGAGTGACGTGATCCGAGTAATTTGATAATCTTTCAAATATATTAGGTGGGCCCGAAAGTTTTGTCAATTGTCTCAATCCATCGGCAAACAAGTTAGAATGAAGATAAACAAAGAGAAAAGATGAGATAGACATGTATCCAATGCAGATTTTCTTCCTCTTTTCAGCTGCTAAACTCCCATTGTGTTTTGTTGCGAGAGTGACGAGATATGTGCTGGAAATTACAACCACACATTTTTACCATTTTTTACCATTTACCCTAATTTCAAAATTTCTGTATGAGACTTCCGGAGAAGCCTCAATAAGCAGATAGAGCAAACCTTTCGCCAACAGAAGCAATTTTTTATAGCCCTACGGCTGGTCTTTCAGAATTTATATTTTGAAGTGACCAAATTTTACATTCAGCCTATTTTAACCTCGTAAAACATAAAATGTTAAACACTTCGGTCACCATTCGAGGCAGCTTTTTCTCCTCCTTCTAATACTTCTCCTTTTTGCCGAGACAGGCGAAATTTGTGGGGAAAATCGCAGTATTTTCAAATATCAGATGTGCGCACCGACGTAACCTATGTTTCAAGATCTTCATAATTTGAAGCCAAAATCGCTCATTTACTTTGCGTAGTAGTAGTAATAATCATTTGTTAAGACCTCAGTTTTCTGTAGGTTTCTCAGTTTTTGGTGCAATAACAGGTTATGCGATTTTTCCAAAACACAAGACTTTCAGAAAATTACTTAGCAAAAATCTGAAAAAGCAGCTGAAAAAAGAAAAAATTGCTTTTGTTGGCAAAAGGTTTGCTGTATCTGCTGGGTACTGAGGCTTCTTCGGAAGGTCTCCTACAAAAATTTTGAAAATTAGCGAAATTTGGACATGTTAAAAACGAGTGGTTGTAATTTCCAGCAAATATCTCGTCAACCTCGCAAAGAAACGCATTGAGAGTTTAGCTGATGAAAAGAAGAAGAAATTCTGCATCGGATATATTCTAAAGCGTTTGTTTATCTTCACTCTAGCGTGTTTGCCGATGGGTTGGAAAAAACTGACAAAACTTTCGGACCCACCTAATATGTCCAATTTTATCATTTTCTAGGAAATTTTTGTTTCAAACCTTAGTAAGCGCTTCAATAATCGATGCTTGAAGAAAACAAAGTGCAATGCAATGCTTTGTTTGGCATCTATAGATGGCTAGGTTTTATGGCAGTTACTGCGTCAATTAATGCAGGCTGTGCTTTTATTTCAAAAAGCTTTTAATCTTAACTCGTTGAATCGAGAATGAGAACGCTACAATTCTTGTTCTTGAACGCGTCTTAAGATGTATCCCGGACATTTAAAAACAATATTTCGAAGCGACAAACCAATTGCTTGATAATCTTAGTGATCAACTGTCTATATTTGTAAGTTTCAAATTCCGGAGATTTTCTAGTGTTTGAAGCGTGTGTGCCTTACGAATTTGCAAAAATGAGGATTTTCCAACAACTTATTCAAAAAGCGCTGGAATAAGAACTTTTTTCGTTGGAATCTTTAAGCTTTCCTTAGTAAACTAATTGGGCTGGCCGGCCATTCCATCCGCCAGCGCTATCTTTCTTTCTTTTTGCATTTGTTTTCGGCTTGAAGTAAAACACCAGTGACATATCTTCGTTGGCGTCCTCTTTGCAAAGCAGAAACTTTGTATAGTTAAAGAATGAGACAATATCCGAGGCATTTTCCTGAATGAGGGGAGAGAGAAGGAGAGGTAAATTTTTACGTGGGAGAGGAGAACAGATTTTTGGACTGGGTTGGCATATGGGGTGCGGTAACTATTCGACAAAAAACGGAAAGACGACAGTTATGTTTCTTCGTTTTTCTTCTCAACTTGTATACATGTTCTTCCAAAGTTTTCTACACCGTACAATTCCGTTGAAATTCTCTATCAAGTATGTTAACTTTGTCGTACTTACGCTTTGAACGGACAAGTACTGTTTGAAACTACCTGTGTGCGGAGCCTTCAGCTTGACGGAGACTCTTTCTTTCGAGTTTGCGTCAAGAAGCTGTGCGCATAGCCTAGCTAGCCCACTACCTAAGACTATGATGCATCTAAAAACCTGCATATTTAGATTTTCAGGACTAAACTTCTTCTTATAACTGAGTTTTTGCGATCATTTCCCGGATTAACCAGAGTTCCATCGGAACCAGCGAGTGATTGCTAAAAAGAACCAGCATTTGCTGAAGAGATTAAGCTTTCATAATTTGTACCATTACCTCCACAGCGATACCTGCTTGCGCAGGCTAGAACTTCTTATACGATAATTTTTCAAAGTTGTGCAGTCAGAAAACATCTGCATGACCGTATGTATGCTAAAACCCTGAACTGCAAATATGGGCAACTTTCTCTCTTGTACCTTTTATTTCTACATCGCAAATAACTTGGAAATGACAATGCACACTTCAGTCTTTTATGAAAAGCATCAGATACTTTTCCTTAAATAGTTGAGAGCAGTCATCTGTACAACCTTTTGCTACTACTCTATCTATCCGCTTGCCATTTATGCTCCCACAGTTGTCTTTTGAAGTACGAATTATAGGACCCAGCAAAGAAGAACTACTAGAAACACTTTTTGCCTATCAAGCTGGAACAGAACTCCTATTCTACTTTCACAGACCTGTGTAATGTTATTTGCCATGAGCGCTTTTGGAACAGCAACGGTTTTATGTGTTTTCAAATTTGAAAATTACAGCTCACTTGCAAGCTCCATACTATGATTCTATAATAGTTTGAAGTCAAGTCTTCCTAACACGTCGACGACAACGCAAATTTTTAGTTGTCTGCTTTGTGGGCCAATGCCTCTCACGAGGGAGTTATTTTTAGCTGAAATCAAGCAGATCGTCATCTGCAGTGAATCGTGATTCTAAGGACCAGAAAAAAGATGCGGAACTAATCATTAGAATCAGAGCTTAAGAGAACTTTTGAAACGAATGCGCCTTAGGGTAACGGTCATTATGACAAAATTTAAGCCATGACCCACCATGTGGGTCACGTTGTCGTCAATGTGTTAATAGCACTTAAAAATTGGAGAAAGATTCAGTTCATGGATATTGCTTTCACATGATGTCTTAAAAAACGGGCATGTATGGTTGTCAATAACATTCTTCTTCAATGTCTTTAGTCGAGTTGGGTTCACTCTGTAAAGCAGCCTTCAACTTAGATTTACACTCCGGAACGAATCCTCAATACCTCTGTATAACTTCAAAAATTTTGGAATGAGCTGTAAGCCATTAGAATTACAATTTGCTGAGAAAACAAAAGGATCCAAAAGTTCTCATACTAGGTAAAGTTGAACCGACACGACTTGTGCACATACCCTTCGTGTGGGCGGATGTCGTAAAATGATTTTATCAATTTTTGCAAAATTTAAGCTACTGGGCTGGGAGTGGGCACGAGGCAGTGGCGTACCGAGGGGCGGGGGGGCGGGGAGGGTGGAGAGCGAAATTTTTGAAAGTTACTCAAATGCGTTATAAAAATGTGCAGAGAACTTGTTTTTACTCGTAAATAGTTGAAGTAATTTTTAAAATTTTTTATACAAATTAGCCTTGTAAAAAATTTTGATTTCGGAGTGCGTAGGTAACGCCATGCATCTTTATTCGAAAAAATTTTTTGTCGCCTCCCCCCGAACGGAAGTCCTGGGTACGCCACTGATGGGTGCGTAGCAAGTGTTACGTGTTACCCAGGCAGCCGCCTTGTGTCGCAGCCAGCCGCCAGGGCTGGCACCTTCGCCGCGGCTGAGCTACCGTAAGAGCGCTCTCCTCGTCCTCAGCCTCTCGCAGAGAGATTTTCGCAGCAGCCTCGCACCTCATCACGCTGAGGTGCGAGAATTCCCTCAGAGGTCGCGCTACTGCCACATATTATATATCGATCAAGACAGCAGAAATTTGTAGTATATTAGTAAGATACAATACAAAAAATATACAAAAACGAAAAAGTTTGAATACAGTAAAATTTTCAAGCAATAAATATTTAAGAAAACCTCATCACCTTCTCATAATCTAAAATTATTCTAAAATTTCCATTTTCTAATTTCTCTTCCGTGCAGTCACAAATAAACTTGTAAGTTGCGAGATATTTCTTTTGTGTGACGGCGAATAAAACTGTGACCTGAAATTTTTTTTAAATTTCCCTTTATTCAATTTTAAATTTTTCACGAACTTCAACCCTCCGCCGCACACTGCGTGGACAATGTATAACTGTCCTTTTTCTATCCCTGCTTAAATTTTTATGGGATTTGTGGACGCCGTCCCCCATCAGCGCTTTTACTCCGATTTCAATAACTGTCTTAATTTCTCAAAAATTCAGGAAATTTGCAAAAAATAATTTTGTGGGCATTTACCTAATTACATCGGAGTTGTAGATATGAACATTTCGCAATTGGATTTGTGAAAAATCATCTCATCTGGTAAAATTCTCAACTCTCCAGGAATACTATTCATTTTTACCCTAGTGATTTGCGAGGATGCAGTTCTAAAACTCGAGAGTTCATTAATTTTGAGACTGAAAAAACGACGATTTACTTAGTAAACGAATAAAAGTTCCATAACATTATGCTTTTCATTTAATTTCATGATTAATTTCATCAATTCAATTTTTGTAAATTTTTATTTTTGTATATTTTTGTATTGCATCTTGCCATTAAACTAAAAACTTTCTGCTGTCTTGATCGATATATAATATGTGGAAGTAGCGCGACCTCTGAAGGAATTCTCGCACCTCAGCGCGATGAGGTACGAGGTTGCTGCGAAAATCTCTCTGCTAGAGGCTGAGGACGGGGAGAGCGCGCTTACGGTAGTTCAGTCGCGGCGAAGGTGTCAGCTCTGGCGGCTGGCTGCGGCAGGCGGCTGCCCGGGTAACACTTGCACGCCTCCCCGCCACTGATATATGCATACATAAAGCAGGAAATCTGTATGCCCGTGCACATTCCTCATAGTCATGAAGGAGCGGTAAAGCGCATTTTGATCGGTAATCATCAAGACATGGTAGGGACGGTAGGAAGCGAACTCAAGACGAGTGTGTTATAAAAGAGGGATAAGTTTCGTTACCAGAGACGTCAAGCACGATCAGAGGTGCGATAGGTAGAGCCCCCCCCCCCCCCAAAGTGAAGGTGGTTCCAGCTACCACTGGCCGGCCAAAAGTGAAGGTGGTAGTGCTGGACACCCACCTCCCAAAAATGTCGGCCGGAGAGGGGGGGGGGGGGTAGAGAGGGGGGGAGCACAGGACGGACTTTGGGTTTGGGTTTTTTGGTTTTTCTTGGTTTGGGTTTTTTTCGGACTTTTGAGTTTTGATTTTTTTGCTGAAACTGAAAAAAAAAGTAAATTAAGCAAATCGAACGCAAAAGAAAGTATTGAGAGCATATTCTATGTAGTTTATATTTAGAGAGTCGCCGTCACCTACTGCGAGCACCTGGGGCCATCACCGGCATGGACGCATATACGCCTCAGCACTTTCTACGATAGAGCAAAGCTTCATGATGACTTCGGATAACTGAAGGGCTCTAACCAAACGATCCTCTTTAGGGCCAATAACTGTGACCCAATGGCCCTCTTTAGGGCCACAAATACGATGAGTACAACTGCATAAATATTTGAATAAACGTGTTAATGAAATAGTGTATTTGTGAGTGATACGCAGCTAGACTTTACGTATTTTATAACGTAATGCAAAGAAAGTAGGTCGATCTAGACAGTAACCGCCGAGAACCAGAATAAAATAACGAAAAATCATGCAAAATTTCCGCTGTATATCTGGTGATTAAAGATGTTAGCAGATGCGATTAAATAGATTTTGAAGGGTAAGTGTTGTGCTACCAGAGATTGAAAGAAACAGTTTGATTTGAGGAGTGGCCGACGAGAACGAGAATTTTGAAAAATCACGCGATTTTAGGTTGCTTAATGACAACTGACATTTAAAAAGTTATAAATCCGAACTTTGAAGGTGTGTGATGTTGCGACTTTATAGGTTTTGTAGGGTGAGGTATGCCCTATCAGAATATGTCTTAGCTGTACAGATCCATTGAAACATCGCCGAGATCCAGGCTCTTGAAGAAGCAGGTAAATACCGTTTTTCAGCTCATAACTTCTTCAGAACTGCATGAATCATGTTGCGACTTCATAGGTTAGATTCTCCTCTTCACGTTCAGATGATGTATTATATGTAGGGAATTCAAGATTCCCACGGCGTGTGGCCCGGGGGTGGAGTACTTCTCTTCACTGATTCTCCACCCCACCCATTTCAATGTATTGGCTGGAGGCCGCCGGTCATGGACCTGGATCTCGGGGATCTTTTAATGGATTGGTACAGTTAAGACATATTCTAATAGGGCAAACCTTACTCAACCGAACCTATGAAGTCGCAACATCGCACACCTTCAAAGTCCGGATTTATAAGAGTTTAAATGTCAGTTGTCATTAAGCAACCTGAAATCGCGTGATTTTTCAAAATTCTCGTTCTCGGCGGCCACTCCTCAAACTGATTCTTTACTATCTGGTAGAACAACACTTACACTTCAAAATCTTTGAAGTCGCAATTGCTGACGTCTTCAACCAGCAGATTTATAACAATGGAATCATCGCATGATTTTTCATTATTTATCATTCGAAATTCTGGTTCTCGGCGGTTACTGCCTGGATCGACCTACTTTCTTCGCAGTACGCCATAAAAAAAATGCACTCGGTAAACATAAAGTCTAGCTGCGTATCACTTACAAATACACTATTTCATTGACACGTTTATTCAAGATATTTATGCGGTTGTACTCATCGTATTTGTGGCCCTAAAGAGGGCCGTTGGGTCACAGTTATTGACCCTAAAAGAGACCGTTAGGTTAGAGCTCTTCAGTTAGCCATCATGAAGTTTTGCTCTATCGTAGAAAGTGCTGAGGCGTATATGCGTCCATGCCGGTGATGACCTTCAGGTGCTCGCAGTGGGCGATGGCGACCTCCTAAAAGTAAACTGCATAGAAAATGCTCTCAATACTTTTTTTTGCGTTCGTTTTGCTTAATTTCCTTTTTTTCAGTTTCAGCAAATAAAAAATCGAAACCCCAATGTGAAGGTGGTCACCCTGTATCAGCTCAAAAGTGAGGTTAGGCGGAGAATCGGCTCCGACTACCGCGCCTCTGAGCACGATGCTCCAAACAAACATCTCACATTTCTCGTTTGCAGGTAGCAACACCCCGGTGGGACTGTGCGTTAATACGGTTTCCCCGCTCCCATTCTCTGACGTCATTACTGATTGATGAATATTTCTTTGCTGCGGCTGATTCAGCATGGGAAATAGGTTCTGGCAAAACATATCGTTTAGCAAAGCAAAAATTCCGCGGCACTGAGCTTGTGCAAATAAAAAGACGTTGCGTTAAGGCTTTGCTTGAATGATCCGTGGTTTTCTGAATTTTAGCTTTGGTAACAGCACACGATTTCGTCTACACTCGGTGGAAATTTGCTGGTAGGCAGGCTGGTTTCAGTGCATCCTAAACAATTCTGCTTCTTTCATACCAAATTGCAGGGATGAGGAAATCGTCGCTGATCGAACGTGCGGAATCACCCTCAGAACCGTAATAGATGAAACAACGCTAGAATACTTTTGCAGATTACTCCTTTTGTTGAGATTCTGTAATACATATATGCTGCTTACAACTATGTACGCTTCTCTATCCAATATGTAGCGAAGTAGAGACCGTCCAGATATTGGGATGTGACGCGCTCGAGCTGCCGCTTATCACTTGTATGGTACTTGTCGCGCTAAAGCATTGTCTCGGGCAGCATTGCCCCGACACATAATGCTCGCGGGATTTTGTCGCAAAAAGATAGCAAATTCATACCAGGTGAAGAATGCTTGCCACAACATCGACCACTGATACTGGTCGATATCTTAGTATCCCAATCGACAGAAGAATGAGGGCGATTACCGAGCAAGAAGTACGCATCAAATGGTGCCAAGAGAAGCGTCAAAGAAGCGAAAGAAGCGTGCGTAGCTGAGATGTACAGGAAGTTGCACAATCGAGAAGGCGAGCGAGAACTCTATCGGATCGCCGGAAGAAGAGCAAATGCTAGAAAAAGCATCGAGCACTTCTACGACATCAAGGATGCACACGAAAGAATGCTAAGGAAGCCACAGAAGATGAACGAAATATGGAGAGCTCACTGAGTTGGCATTCGCTAACTGCGAATACGGGTCCACCGTGATAGCCGATCTTGGGAATGGACCAGTACCAGCTATCACAGGAGTAGAAACCCGCCGTTATAATGAAGAGGAAGAACGACAAGGCTGCAGGTCCAGACGACATCCCTAGCGACTTCTGAAAGAAGTGCGGACAAGCTGGAGTCTTGTGGCTTATACGACTTCTAAATTAAATAATAAAATGCGGGAATATGCCGGACGAATGCTGCAGAGGCACGACGGTACCAGTATGAAAGAATAAAGGCGACATAACCGACTGCTCCACATACAGGCCAATTCGACTTATGTGCCATACGTTGAATATCTTCGAAAGAATATTGGAGACGCGGTTTCGAAATGTCGTACAACTGGTCTCAACAATACGGCTTCATAAAGGGATGCAGTACAACCGATGCCATCCAACAGTCAGAATAATGATGGAAATAAGCAGGGAAAAGCAATGTGAGATTTATGCGGCATTCCTCGATCTGGAGAAAGCGTTCGATAGAGTGCAGCATAACGAATATGGTGGGCGTTACGGAAGTACGAGTTAACAGAAGAATACGTCCGCTGGATCAGAATGATGTACAAAGGAGCCACCAGCCACATAGGAGCAGTAGCAGGAGCTCAGACAAGTTCCACATAAACGCCGGCGAGCATCAAGGTTCCATACTGTAGCCGCAAATAGTAAGTGACTTCATACGCCCGGTCCTATAGTTTGCCATGCACGCAGACGATGTGATCCTGAATGCGAAAAGCCTGAGAGAATTGGAGATTGATTGCGCAAACGTGGAAAATGCAACTCAGCTACATGATCTGAAGATCACTATCGCGAAGGCAGAATATATGGAGCTGGGACCTTATACGCTAGGAACGATCAAGCTCGCAGACACGGCAATCAAAAGGCCACCTTGTTTGAGTACCTGGGAAGTTGCATATCAGCAAATGGTTCATTTCAAGACGAGATAAACGGCCGATTGAATGCGGCTTGGATAAAATGGAGAAGATTCACAGGAATTTTGTGCGACAAACGAATGCCACTGAAGCTGGATTCACAGATGTATCGCACTGTAATCCGTCCTACCCCGTTGTATAGAGGCGAGTGTTGGCCAAGCACACTTGACAACGAGCGGAAGGTTAGTGTGATGGAGACACGTATGCTGCAATGGACGATGAGCGTGACAATGCTTGAAGCCACGAACGAGGCAATACGAACCGCCATAAAGTAGCTTCGATATTCAAGAAGCTGCAAGAAAGACGACTTCCATGGTACGGGTACGTGAGAAGGCGAGAAGAGGAACACATCACAAGGTTAGCAATGTCAGAGGAGATTCCCGCGAAAAGACCACGAGGAAGACCAAAGCTAAGATAGATCGATCGAGTGAAAGCAGACTTGAGAAAACTTTAATTAGATGAACGACAAGTCGAAGATCGAGAAGAACGGAAGAGATTGACAAGAGCGGCAGACCCGCATAGAGACGGATGCAAGGATAAAAACACTGAGCCGAGAATGGCTCTGTACGGCCAAGTTCCCCCCCCCCCTTTACAAGCACGATTTCTAAGTAAAATAACGGCCTTCAACAACTTATAATTTCAGTCACAAAAGTGTTCTGCAGATAAGGAAAACCGATTCAAAGTTAGCGTTTTATGTTGCATCTGATTATATGCAGCTTTTTTGAACTGGCCACTTCGATTTCTGACCATTCTCCTGTCAGCTGAAAATTTTGACAAAGGCAAACCTTGTAGGATGTTAATAGATCAGGATCATTTTTAGCTGCTCTCAACTTGTCGCAACTGCACAAATTACTTCCTTCTCTACAACCCCTGCCAAGCATAATTGACAATGGGATGGAGATAGTGCTATGAAAAAAGAGTTTTCACGAGAACTATTAGGCAGTGAAACTTTGGGGAGATGAGTCAGTAGCTGATAAGAAGATCAATAGCTTTGATCAGCTAATCAAAGCATTTTGACAAAAACTTCATTCCCTTGAATTATGCAATGAAAGTGAAAAACTAATGTGGGAGCTTCCAGCAGCGAAATAATTACTTCGATAGCTAATTATTGAGTTATTAAATTTTGTTATTTATTGGTAGAAATGTATTGAATGTTGATGTGGTAGAAATCCTCTGCTGTTATGCCTGCTTTATCAGCTGTTTATGAAGTCCGTCAGCCATAATATAGTATCAGGCTAAAAAAAAGATTATTGCTTTTTATTTCTTTGTTATAGCACCACAATAAGGCAAACCCAAGAACGTGTGTGGGAAACCTTTCGATAGCGCAAAGCATGCTCTACAAGATGGTATTACTGCTTTTACATTAAGTCCTAACTATTTGAAAGAAGACGGAAAAAAATTCCAAATGACTACAAAAAAATCGCATCTAACAAGAAGAGGATACTTGGTCGAAGTGGGCCTCTATAAAATGTGAAGCGTCTTATAGAGCAGAGAGCGCTGATTCCTAATCTGCTTTCGTTAGCTGCAAAGCGCTTCTGGAAAGGGAGTCATGGGAATTTCGAAGCGGATTCAACGCACATCTACATCAAGTCACTCAGAACTGTAGTCTGTAAGCTTAAATGGGGCCATGACTACTGCCAGGGCGCTTCATGCAATCATAACCTGCAGTCTAGTAAACTCTTTTTAGTAATTACTCCATTCAAGCGCTGGAGAGATCTCGACACTGATTTTTATCTTAACCAAAACTTTGAAGAATTTGCCAGAAAAATTCTCATAGCTCCCCTCCCAGAAGCGTTTTGCAGATATCGAAAGCAGATTTGGAATCGGAGTTTTATGCTCTATAAGATAGTTTACATTCCATATGAGAAATGCATTTTGACCACGTACCCCTTCCTTGCAAGAAATTTTACGGACTCCAACTTGCTCAAGGACTTATATTCTGCATTAAGTGCTCATACGCGCAGTGTTGTTTTCTGCTTTTCCGAGGCTCTCCCGCGTAGGTAATTCCATACTATTAAGCTTGAAAGAAAGCATCACTGCAACTGCGCATATGAATTTTGGTAAGGGATGTTGCCGGTGAGTAAGCTGGGGTCCGTAGAAGTTTTTTGGACGGAGATAGAAATTTCTTAATTTGTCAATCATTTGAAACTTTTTAGATTCCTTCTTCGCAATACACGTGCATAAAACTTGATGCAAAAGCGGTAACGCCATATAAAGGTTGCTTTGCCTATTGAATGGTATACCATACACGCTCTTGAGAATGCCTGTTGCGATGCCTAACAAAGAAACGAAAAGGACATCCTTTTTTTTACAACCTAATAGTTTGAAGAGGTGACATAAAAATCAAGTATGTCTACCCTTTGATTCAACGGGATTGGCGCAGAGGTGCGATAGGTGGAGCCGGGCCCCCCAAAAGTGAAGGTGGTTCCAGCTACCACTGGCCGGTCAAAAGTGAAGGTGGTAGTGCCGGACACTCACCTCTCAAAAACGTTGACCGGTGGTGGGGGGGGGGGCACAGGACGGACTTTGAACTGGGTTTTTTGGGTTTTTTTTTTGGTTTGGGTTTTTTTCGGACTTTTGGGTATTGATTTTTTTGCTGAAACTGAAAAAAAGGAAATTAAGCAAAACGAACGCAAAAGAAAGTATTGAGAGCATATTCTATGTAGTTTATTTTTAGGAAATCGCCGTCGCCTTCTGCGAGAACTGGAGGTCATCACCGGCATGGACGCATATACGCCTCAGCACTTTCTACGATAGAGCAAAGCTTCATGATGACTTCGGACAACTGAAAAGCTCTAACCCAACGGTCCTCTTCAGGGCCAATAACTGCGACCTAACGGCCCTCTTTAGGGCCACAGATACGATGAACACAGCGGCATAAATATTCGAAATAAACGTGTCAATGAAATGGTGTATTTTGAAGTGAAACTCAACGACACTCTACAGATTTTATTAAGTAAATTTAGTTATGTCGTACTGCGAAGAAAGTAGGTCGATCCAGGAAGTATTTGCCGAGAACCAGAATTTTGAATGAAAAAATAACCAGAAATCATGCAAAATTGCCACTGTTATAAACCAAGTGGTTGAAGATGTCAGCAACTGCGACTTCATAGGTTTTAAAGGGTAAGTGTTGCTCTAACAGATAATGAAAGAATCGGGTCGATTTGAGCAGTGGTCGCTGAGAACGAGAATTTTGAAAAATTAGGCGATTTTAGGCTAATTTTTGACTGCTGACATTTGAACTCCTAAAACTCTTGATTGTGAAGATGTGTGATGTTGCGACTTCATAGGTTTTCTAGGGTAAGGTTTGCCCTACTAGAATTTATCTTACCCGTACCAATTCATCAAAGCACCGCCGAGATCCAGGCTCTTGAAAAAGCAGGTAAAAAACAGCTTTTTGAACTTCAACAGCTCGTAACTTCTCCAGAACTGCATGAATCATGTTGCGACTTCATAGGTTAGATTCCTCTCATCAAGGGCTTTCAGATGATGTATGATATATGGGGGTTTGAGGCCTTCTTCGACGTATGACCGGGGGGGGGGGGAGACTTTTTAGGCCAAAGTCTCCCCCTCGCCCATTTTAATGTATTGGCTGGAGGCCGCCAGGGGAGACTTTGGCCTAAAAAGTCTCCCCCCCCCCCGGGCATATGCCGTAAGGGGCGCGAAACTCCCACATATTATATATCATCTGAAAGCTCTTGATAAGAAGAATTCAACATATGAAGTCGCAACATGATTCATGCAGTTCTGGAGAAGTTACGAGCTGTTGAAGTTCAAAAAGCTGTTTTTTACCTGCTTTTTCAAGAGCCTGGATCTCGGCGGTGCTTTGATGAATTGGTACGGGTAAGATAAATTCTAGTAGGGCAAACCTTACCCTAGAAAACCTATGAAGTCGCAACATCACATATCTTCACAATCAAGAGTTTTAGGAGTTCAAATGTCAGCAGTCAAAAATTAGCCTAAAATCGCCTAATTTTTCAAAATTCTCGTTCTCAGCGACCACTGCTCAAATCGACCCGATTCTTTCACTATCTGTTAGAGCAACTCTTACCCTTTAAAACCTATGAAGTCGCAGTTGCTGACATCTTCAACCACTTGGTTTATAACAGTGGCAATTTTGCATGATTTCTGGTTATTTTTTCATTCAAAATTCTGGTTCTCGGCAAATACTTCCTGGATCGACCTACTTTCTTCGCAGTACGACATAACTAAATTTACTTAATAAAATCTGTAGAGTGTCGTTGAGTTTCACTTCAAAATACACCATTTCATTGACACGTTTATTTTGAATATTTATGCCGCTGTGTTCATCGTATCTGTGGCCCTAAAGAGGGCCGTTGGGTCAATTGTTGGCCCTAAAGAGGACTGTTTGGTCATAGCTTTTTAAATCGAAATTCGTCCCGAAGCTATCTTCTCCGATTTCGTGGAAAGGCGGAAAAGTGGATGCGTCCATGACGGTGATGGCCTTCGCTTCCGATGGGTGACGGCGAGTTCCTAAAACTGCAATACATATGTATATGCCTTCAATAATCCCTTTTGCGTTTGTTTTACTTATTTTCCTTCTTTATATTCAACAAAAAATTTTCGCAAAAGTGAAGGTGGTCACTCTGTATCAGCTCAAAAGTGAAGGTAGGGGGAGACTTGGCTCCCCCTATCGCACCTCTGGATTGGCGGCTAGAAGGCCCACCAAACTTGTTGGATCAAAGGGTACTTATTTGGGGAAAAATCGTTTTTTGTTAAGTACCATGCACCAGCGCTTAAACGCACTAAAGTGAGCTATTCTGGCAGCTACGAATAGGGGTGTATCTTTAGGTACCCGCTGCTAAAGCAAGTAAGGGGCGTGCTTAGCGTATGCCACTTATTGACAGCTGCGAAGTCTTCGCACCCCGGCAGGTATCTGTCGCTCCTCCTCTCCCCCTCCCCCCGCTCCGGCCTTAGTGTACAGCTGGCTTCAGCTAAGAAAAGCTACCTAACTTAACTCAGCTTTTCGGCAAGAAACATACATATTCTGAACCAGTTTTAAACGCTGATTTCAAATACATTATTCCTAGCGCACCATTCCGAGGCGAGCTATGCGCTTTTTCCTCTACAAAATTGGCACACTACTAAATATAGGAGAACTACCTGTAAAGAAAAATCTGCGTGAAAAAGGTGCTGAAATATCGAAATAACACACCAACTTTTTTTCACTGAATAGAAGCTTAACGTAAGAGTATTAGCACTTAAGTGATGATGCCGTGATGTCGGATGAGTATGCCAATTTTGCGCAGGGAAAGGCTCATACCACGGTTTTGAATGGCCGGTAGCCAGAAAAAAACGTATCTGGAATCAACGTTTGAAGCTGATTTAGAATATATATGTCCCTTGCCAAAAGGCCGAGCTAAGCCAGCCCCTTGTCAGATTCACAATAAGAAACAAATAACACACCGCTTTTCATCACTGTAGAATCATGCTGGAAAATCCTAGATACAGCAACATTGTGAATTGGGCAGTCAAGAATTTCAAAAATATCACGAAGTCGTGTAGAAAGCTTTTCACGCCGATTTCACTAATTAATTTTCGCGGAATCCATCGAGCCTCAATGGTAAAACTACTTTTTCAGGAAGAAACGAAAAAACAATTGTTATTGCCTACTTAATCCTGTGATTGGGTCAATCTGGTCAGATGCAAATCTACAGCTGGAATAACCTATTCCATTGGCACAACAGCTTCAAACTGGTTTATTTTCCTTCCTGTGGCGATATGTGGCCCTCAAAGTCTCAAGTCTCTTCGGTTTTCCGTGTTCCTATAGTGAAGAGGAATGGGTGATACGCTTTGTAGTGAATGCTAGTAGAATAAACCTTATATTACTCCGTTAGCAAAAAGAAATAGAGAACCCAAACATGGATACCGCCTATGGCGCCGGGGTAGCGAGCAGTGTAGTCAAGGCGCCCATTCGGATCGGACAAAAGGGCACATCTGCCCGGACGACACGCCATGGAGACTGCCTCATGCTCTGCATCTACAACCAAGACAGTCTCCACAAGACGTCAACTTCCACGCTCTTCTCGACCCTGCAGAGCACATAGTACCACGTCATCATTCTCCAGGAAACAATGTCCAAAGAGAAGGGCGTGCGACAGTGAGCGATGGTCTTTTAATTCCTGGTTGCAAGCTTCCATCACAAAACGTTGGAGGCGTTGCTTTGTCGTCCACCTATCAATCGTCTATCTTGTCAATTCGCATGAGACGCTATCACCTCTCCTAGCCACCTCTCCTAGCCATTCTACGACTACGACCTCCACATCAGAAGACCATCAGCATCATCAACTGCTATTCTCCAACATCAGCAGCTGACGAATCAGAACTAGATGCTTTCTACGAAGATGTGGAGGAGGTCGTCCGCTACGAGAAGTCCTTTTATAAGTTTGTTGTGGGCGACTTCAACGCGAAAATCGGGATGCCACTGGAAAAGGAATATAGGATCGGGAAGTTTGGATATGGGCTCCGGAACGAAAACGGCAACCGCCCGTCCGGGCTTCTCTCCGCCGCACGACTTCTCCATGGAAATTCCATTTTTATGAAGAAAAGAACATCGCCGGTGGACATGGGAATCGCCCAACGCAACGACTCACGCGGAGATCGACCACATTTTCACCAAACCGAAGGTGGAGCTTGTTCGATGTCTCAATAGTTCCATCCTTTTGCAGTGGCTCCGATCACCGCCTCCTTCGAGCGAAGGTACGATTCAGTCGAAGACTGGAAAGAAGGTTTGCCACAGTGCCGCAAGAAGAAAGAATGTCGTTTGTGACGATAACAGGCTGGAGGAGCTCAAATCAAGTTGTGACTGGCCCATCGAGGAGGACCCAACGTACGACTACGACCGGCTTCTGAAAGGATTGCGAGCTTGCGGAGATGCGCCTCAGTGACTTCTGGGAAGAACTTGGAACGCATTTCGAAGACCACCAAGGAAACGCTCGAAAGAAGAAGATTTCTGAGACAGGATTCTAATGCAACCCATCTCGAGCGACTAATAGCCAACGCCAGTTGTAGAACGGCTTTGCAGGAGGATCTCAGAAAGTACAGGCAAGCCAAGATACTGCAAGCAACCGAAGGAAGACGAAGGCTTAAAAGTGTTAAAAGGGCCTTTGCTGATATCACGTACCATTGGCTGCACAGTTGGACAAGTAGAGCTCCGTCTTTTTTCAAATTTATTTATTTAAAATTACACTCATAGTGCACCTTTGGAAGAAGAAAGCAAATTCGAATAAGCATAATGCCAGCCAGTCTTCAATACAGGGAGATTGCGATATGTGAAAAAAAAACCGAAACGCGTCAAATTAATTATAACACATGAATGTTCTCTGCTTAAAGAGAAACAGGATACAAGAAAGAAAATTCATTCTTGAGAATCTTGCTTCCTTCGTAATGCAAAATGACCATTTTTGGATGTCAATGAGCCTGCGGGCGGAAGCTAGCTTACTTAACTCCGATAGAATCATATGTTAGAAAAGAGCAAGATACTAAGATGGGTCTTCAAGCGAAAATTTCCTAGTGACTCTGTAACGGAAAGTTTGTTCTAAACATTGTGATCTAGGAGCTATCATTTGTAGATCTGGGTCGGTAGTAAACAGTAAACCTGTCGAAGAGGTACATTCTGCTCTAAGTTTCAGCAAGCCTTATCATTTTACATTGTTAAATACAAAAACTTTCAAAATTTCGAAATTTCGTTAAATTTTGGCCCCGGGGTTATTCAACGTGATAATCACAAAAACGATGTTCATTTTTAGTTATTCGCTCACATAGCGAGGTTACCGTAGAGATACGGTAGTTGGTAGAAATTCACGGATTTTGTCGAAACTTAGTAAAATGGGGTTTTTTGGCACGCTGATCGCGACTATGCTGTTCATTTTTCGTCATTCGCCCACATATCGAGGTTACGGTAGGCTTAATGTGTGCAGGAAAACACCACGGAATTGATTAAAACATTGTTTGGCAAGTGCGCTTATTGCGAATATGATATCTATTTTTCACCATGGGCCGAAAGAGCGGGGTTACGGTAGGAATATGGTAGTCACTTCAATAAAATAACAGACTCAAAATTGGCTCAGTGGCGTTATATAGTATGCACAGTACAACCATATTGTCCGTTTTTTACTACAACGTTGTACAGCGGAGTTACGGCAGAGATTTGAAAACTATCATAAAACAGAATTTGGGGAGTCTGCCGCATAGTCTTTAGTCTAGTTTGGGTTCATTTTGCAGTGCATGAGAATCATGTAAGCCACGATGGGCATGTATATACGGAAGAAAACCCATTTTAGATAAAATGGACTTTTCCTAGCAAAGAATCAATGATGTTAGGTAGCACCTTTTGATTTTACTTCTGAAATCGTTTATTGTCCTCTAAACACGAGTAACCTCAATGAAATGCCAAAAATTGCTATTATAGAGGACACTTGAGTTTCGAATAATATTCGGTTTTGAAATGATCTCTAGATTTCTTGTTATTTGAAAGTCGATTTTCCTGAATTTCTGGATGGAACTTTTAAGATTACAAATTTTATAGGTCATTCGGATTGAATATTAGAGAGACTCCTGATTTTACAGAGTACAGCATATCAAAATAGAGAGCGAGGGGACGGAGATGTGTTGTTGGACTACGGTCTATGTTCATGTTCCTGCTACTACTTCAAGAATATGTAGGGTACCTTTGTGGGCCAGGTCACAAGGAAATCTAGCGCCTCTCGACATGTCTTGACATTTGAGATTTGATTACGGGTATTCATTGACTCATAGCGGTAATTCACAAAAATTGAATCCCTGGCCTAGCGGTCTAGTAGTTGCTTCCGTGCAGCAACTGAAGTTCAATTCCCGGTTCCGTCAGAGAGTTCGATGACGAATATGGAGGCTGCTCAATATCTACAGCGGTAGCCTGACGAAACTCGGAGTTAACTTTAAGTTTTGAAACGAAATTCAGAGCTATCTCTGAGTTAACGCGCAGCTTTGAACTCTGAGTTTCGGCCAGATTACTACCGGCCCTGGTTTTGAATAGGTGTTGATATGTGGGATACATTCCTTTTTTCCTGTTACATGAGACAAACTGTTAAAATCACCAACAACTTTGAACAATAATCAGTAATAATCAAATAGAAATGAAGACAGCGATCAAATTCTATCGATTGCTGATTATCCAAAAGCAAGAGAAACATGGCGTTCGATAACGGACGGGTTGACAACGCGATTTGAATAGCTGGATGGTACATCTGCATGGAGTAAGTCTAAAAATCACAGATATTGAGAAGCTGCAGCAAATTTGTATTTTGTAGCGTTTTTTGAAAAATATTGGAGTTCTTGCTTGAAATTATGTGATCTAGAAGTGCAGAAAACTATCTGGATGTTCGACTGAACTGTCCGATGTTCGACTATCTGAATGAGTTGAAGGTCATGAAAACACGTCTTCTCCCTACTTTACGATAATGCAAGCCAAACCTACCTAACCGTTCGCTGTAGGGTCTAGAGATCCAATATTTGCTAACTGTGAATCAGGTTTCCAAGCGCAATTCGAAAACAAAAGGTAAGATCACTTATAATGCGTCTGTACTTTAGACTCTGAAGGTCAAACTTATCAAGACGAGATTGATAAGAAGGTAGGGCTTGTGGTACTCTGCCTTGGAGAAACATTTATAGAAAAGTAACCTCGTGAACGTCTTTTGAATTTTTTCAGTTCTATTAGGTATTCGCTTCAAAAATAGACTCCAGATGGGGGAGGCATATTCGAGATGCGGTAATGGGTAACTTTGTGTAATGTGAAGAAAACCTCAGGTGCGTTGCTGTGAATGTTTCTAAAACTTGTAAAAAGCGAAGATGATGACATCTTTACTACTGAGTTGATGCGGGCGGAGAATGTAAGGGAGCTGTCAATCATAACCCCATGATCACGTACGAAAATGAAATAATGAAGAGCGATGCCACCGCAGTTATAAGTGCAACAAGGTGTGTCACGAAGGTGCATTACGGTGGTCTTGGAAGAGTTGAGAGGAATGTCCTATGGAATAACAGCAATTTTTGAATTGACATCGAAAGTGCATCAAAAGCTATATGTTATTGGCTAGTATTATAGCGGTAGTATACATTGATAACACTAGCAAACATCTGTATTTTTGTATTGGGATGAGTTTTTAGGTAAACAGGTAATCCAGCCACATAAACTAAAAAAAGAAGGGGTGAAACAATACCACTCTGTGGAAGTCCAACTGCAGTGGTAACGGCCTGAATATTCATGCCATACCCAAACTGTCATACTTCTGTTTTGCAGGTAGGACGCTACCCACGAGTTCATTGCCCTCTTATCCCGTATACATACAGCTTCGAAAAGAGTTTGTGATGGTTAACTTTGTCGAAAGCTTTGAAAGATCGAAGTAAATGATATTAACTTTTCTACCTTTGTTAAGGGCGGTAAGCCAGTCAAAATCAGAATCAGATAGCAATGTGGCTGTTGAACAAAACCTTGAAAAAACCCATGTTTCAGGAGGGATGACATAATTGTCCAGTAACCAAGTGGATAGTTTCTTGAATATGACTGAACGTATGAATCCGGCTATCAGATATGGGCACCATGGCTTCGTTTTAATGAAGTATATTAAATAATTATTTTTTCGAGGATGTTTCCCGGCAGAAGGCATGGCTAACAGGAAGATAATTGGAAATGGTGGTCCCGCTGAGATCTTTTTTGGGGATAGCTGTCACTAATGCTTCTTTCTAGAATCTAAGCACATTGCCAGCAGGAAGAGAAACATAGAAAATGTGTGCAATAGGAAAGAGAGTTTTAGCACATCTAACACGCCTAACTTTTCAGTAATCGTCCTCTTCAGACGCTTAAAACGGTGCGGTATTAGTGATCATATGTCTGTCCTACCATGTGCTTCATCAACCCTCGGCTAGCTTCTCGATCCCCTCTAGAGTTTTACAAGCAAAAATCGCAGGATGAGGAAGACGAACACACGTTTGCTTCACCGCCGGTGCACTTGTTATGGTACGACCGTATCCTTGATGACAGTAGTGCCAATAAGTCACATTTAGTGGTATGTTGTAGATGAAATTATCGCACTACTACATCGTAGTCCACATAATTATAAAAACGGCATGAATTCCGTAACGGCTTAACATTTGTTTTTGTTGTTCATGCGGTGTTTTGCGCGTGATCCAAAATGCTTCGAGAGCTTTGCAGGCACAGGTATCTTTCTCGTACGCTAAAATTGTACATTTGACTTTGTAGTCTCGGTCGCAGTGATATTCGTGCTTAAGTTTCCCGAGAGGACAAACCGGACTACACTTACGTTTATTGGCAAAATGTTCTTTGATCCTCACACCAAGGGCGCTTTTGGTCTCTCCTATATAACTGGCGCCACAAACTAAACACTCTAACTGATATATCACTCCTGTTTTGGCGCAATCTCCAGTGCTCTCATGAGGACAAACTACGCACCCTTTCGGGATACAGTTTTATCCTCTCGGGAAAGATAAGCATGAGTATCACTGCGACCAAGACTACGAAGTCAAATGTACAATTTTAGCATACGAGAAAGATACCTCTGCCCGGAAAGCTCTCGAAGCATTTTGGATCACGCGCAAAACACCGCCTATGAACAATAAAAAGAAGTCTTAGCCGTTACGAATGACTCCATGCCGTTTTTATCATTATATGGCTACGATATAATAATCGCGATAATTTCATCTACAGTATGCCACTATATGTGACTTATTGGCAATACTGTCATCAAGGATACCGTCGCACCATAACATCAAATGCACCGGCGAAGCAAAAATGTGT